>JBAIZL010000004.1:129664731-129972231 GCA_036971475.1 Prosapia bicincta
TTTTGTTTTGTGTTTATTGTTTAACTGTTAAAATAAAATTGTTCTGTTAACTGTTGAAATAAAATTGTGATAATAAAGAATTATGAATTGTTCCTGAGTAAGTTTTTGTGTTTTAACTAGAAATTTGATATCATCAATAAAATAAATATTTAATAAAAAAAAAAATATAATAATTGTAAAGCGTTTTATAAATACTTTACATTTGGCACACCAACGTGGGGTACGATTATTAGAAAAATAATTATAATAAAGAATTTTAAATTATTCAGGAGTTTGTGTTTTAACTAGAAATAAAATATCTTCATTTAAATAAAATATTTAATAATATAAACCCCTTTGTATTGCGTCTTAAGGAAAAAATGTTATAATTGGCGCAACAACGTGAGGCTCGATAAAATAAGAGATAAAATTTATTTAGAGAGATTTTGAAACAAAATTAATTTAGAACTTTTTATATGAAAAACATTTGAACTGGAAATAGATTTTAGAAAAAAAATTTTGTAAAATTAAACACTGAGTTGAATAGAATCAAGGCTAGGTTTATAGTATATATAAAAATTGTTTATGTTTGTATAATAAGTTACTTACAGATAAAAAAAAAAGAAGAAAATATTATAGGCGAGCTGGTAGTTGTAGGGGACCAGGAAAAAGGGACAAGTTTGGAAATGAAAGAAATGGAAGGCACAGATATGCCAATAGGAGACATTGAGGTAGAAGAAGCTAGGGGACTACCACCTATGCAAACCCAACAGGAACTGGGAAATAATGAGGATGTAGATTTAAGGAATATAATGAGGACTTTAATGGAAATGAGTGTAAACATAAATACAGGGAGAGAGGGAATGAATAGAAAATTTGAAGAGAGTAAGGAGGAAATAAAAAAAGAAATGAATAGAAAATTTGAACAGAGTAATGAAGAAATAAGGAAATTAAATAAAAATAGTGAGGAAATAAAGGAGGAAAATAAGGAGATGAAAGAAGAGATGAACAGAGGATTTGCCTCAAGTAGGTTGGAAATGGATAAGAAATTCGAAAGCCTAAAGGAAGAAAATAGGAGAATGATAGAGGATATGAGGGAACAGTGGAGGACAGAGAATAATACTGTAATAGAGGATGTGAGAAGAGACTTAGAGGAGAAAGATAGAGAATTAGAGGAGAAGATTAAGACAAATTTTGAGGAAACAAAAGAAATAATAGCTGATGAGATAGAAATTAATAAAAAAGAGGTAGAGAAAGTAGAAAATGTAACAAAGGAAAACACAGAAGAGCTAGGAGAGTTAAAATTAAAGGTGAAGGGGGAAAGAAAGATAACAGATGAGCGTTTTAGGAAAGTCGAAGATGTAAGGGAGAAAATATTAGGAGAGCAAGGTAGGTTAGGAGATAGAAATAAAATGGGAAAATTAGAAATATGGCAAATAAAAAATTTAACCATTCAAACCGCAACAACTAAGAAGATTGAAAAGATTAATAAAATGAAAATGGTAATAGGAGAAATAAGAGGAGTTAAATATCCGTCTCAAGGCTTAGTGGTACAAGGCTTATGGAGAAAATTTATCAGAGGTACGAACATGTTAATGGATGGGGAGGCACAACTCGAGTTTGGAAAATGGGAGATGGAATTTAAATATGAGAATAACAGGGAAAATAGAAACTATGATGAAAGATACAATGGAGATGTAAACGGTGTTAAGGCAAGGACAGGCGTGGGGACAAGAAAAGAGCATGGTGCCCACAGTCAATCGGAAAACTAAGACAAAAGGAAACCCAGGAATAGAAATTAAATAGAGGAAACAAGTTTACAGGCATTAATAGACACAGGCAGTAATATGACATGTATCCAGGAGAACTGGATATTGGAAAATAAAAATAAAATAGGAAGGGAGATATTAAATATAGGTAAAGGAAGCAACATGAATAAACTCTAGGTGACTATGTGTATAAGAAAACGTTAGCAGGAGATAAGTTTTAAGGGATGGTAACTATATCTATGATAATTAATTAGAAACTTCGTCGAATAATGAATAAAGATAAATATGAATCTATGTTAATAAATATTGAAGCATCGTTGTAATAAATAAAATATGGTAATTGTGTATTTAAACTTCGTCGTATTGTAATGGAGAATCTGCGTTGATAAATAATGGAACTTCGTCGTATATATTATAAAAGAAATATTAATCTATGATAATAAATATTAAAGCATCGTTGTAATAAAAATATGGTAATTGTGTATTTAAACTTCGTCGTATTGTAAGGGAGAATCTGCGTTGATAAATAAGTATTAAAACAAAATTGATATTCGTTGATATAGGGACAGTGTAATCGAAGGAGCTATAGATATGATCAAATGGAGGATATGAGATTGCGACCTTTAAAAATATTAGATGTTAAACTTCATACAAAATAAACTGAAATGATATAAGAAAATAATTGAACTGGATGTGAGATTGGAAGGGGAGATAAAATACTAACTTAGAACTGAGAGTTAGATGAAGCTAAAAGCAAAATAAATATGAGATAAATAATAAACAAGGAATAAACAGAAATAAGGGAAAGAGAAATGTTATAACCAATTTGACCAAATCTAGACATACTATGACTCGGATAGGCTGGGATTTAAAGACACGGTATCAGAGAATATATGTTAAATAAATATTGAATCAGACTTATGATTGGAAGGATTCCAATTGTAATAAATGTAAAAAAAATATAATTATGGAAGGAATTGTAAATACCAGAACATGATTTATTGTTACTATATGTTAGAATTGTTAAAGAATTGTTGATTGAATGTTAGTTATAAGTATATTGTATTGTTAGAAGATAAGTTAAGTAATATGTAGCTTGAAGTTTTCAGCTCAATATTTGATTGTTAAAGAATGAAGATAAAATTGTGTCGTAGGAATTAGGTATAAATGACTTTTAAGTGGACAATTCTAAAAGAAGTAAAGACAATGGACGATAAGTTAGCCAAAGTGTTGAGGTACTTACTCAATAAAAAATGTGTTCAATTAGTTATTAAATAAAATGTACAATTAGGAAATATATGTTAATTTAAATTTAATTTAAAAAAAAAATATGTATATTTAATCAAGCTTGTAGAATGTAAAGAATGTGTAATGTAGATATTAGGAATATATTTTTATTTAAATTAAATTAGGGGACATTGTAACATTTATAGAATGGGCTATATAATATTATTTAAGAATTGGAAGAATATATTAGAAATAACTCACACAAAATTTAAAAAAAGAAATTCATTAAAAGATTGGTTAGATTAAATTGAAACGAAATTTAGGTAAAAGCCTAGAAAGGTTATAAAACGGTTGTAACATATAAATAAGATATTTGAACTGTAAATACATAAAGAAATTTGTTGTATCAAATAAAATTTAAAACAAGATAATCTAATAATAGTTATGTGTAAACAAAATTGTAAATATTAGTAACATAGGGCATAAGTAATTACTTGAAGGAGAAAGTGAAATACGATTGTAAACAATGAGATTAGAAAGGTTATGTTTCTATGAAGTCCAGTCAAAACACACACATTTCGAAATATTACAAAAGTAAAACACAAAGACACTTCACACACTAATAATAGTAATTAAATAAACACTGGAAGGTTGGTTAAGGATCGGAAAATTGAAACAGTATATTAACAAAATTAAAACTGGTGAAAATAGTTCGTTGACATTAACAGATGTGAAAGTAAAGAAATAGGTCAAGTTGCAGTCGACTCTAGTGGGAAGGAACGGAACTTCGTTCAATTAGAGCATATGATTTTTTTTTAAGAAGGAGAAGCCGCCATATTAAAAAAACAAACAATTGTTTAAAAATCTAAGGATGCGTAGTTAGGAGTCTGGCGTGGTGACGCCGAGGAAGCAGACCTTTCTGAGAAGTCAAAATTTTACATTGGAAGGAATTCGTCAAAATTATACCGTTTTGTGAAGAAACTTGGCAAATTTAAATAAGGATAAGAAAATGTAAAGATAAAGTACAGTGATAATATATTTTGAAGGAACTAAAACGAATTTAAGTGTGAAAAAAGTGAAATTTAAAGAGAACGGAATTCTACGTGTGAGCAAGCAGCCATTCGCCGTTATTTGATAAGTTAAGTACATAGCGCTATATAAAAAAATAAACTTTAGTGGACTCTTAGGATAATAGGGAAGTTTAAAATTGTACATTAGAATATCTTGTGATTAATAGTAATAAGATCATAATCCAGTTCAAATAGTTTCGCCTTTTTGCTCATTCCAAATTAAAGTTTTTCCATCAGGAAAATATTTATTAAAACAAATTTCAAAATTTAATATTGTTTTTCAAAATTTATTTAATTAACAAAAGAAGTAAAAAGATAGCCCATGCTATAAACCCCGAGATAGTAAGAGATCTTAAAATTAGCCTAGGGTATATTAAAATTGTGTAACTATAAAATCAAAAGAAATAAGAGTTAAACCGAGTTTGTTAAAACTTGTTAAGTTATAAAATTTTGTTTTGTGTTTATTGTTTAACTGTTAAAATAAAATTGTTCTGTTAACTGTTGAAATAAAATTGTGATAATAAAGAATTATGAATTGTTCCTGAGTAAGTTTTTGTGTTTTAACTAGAAATTTGATATCATCAATAAAATAAATATTTAATAAAAAAAAAATAAAATAATTGTAAAGCGTTTTATAAATACTTTACAATATATATAATACATCGATAGCCCCCCCCAAAGCAAGTCGCTGGATACGAGCCTGTGAAGTATCATATATATATATATATATATATATATATATATATATATATATATATATATATATATTTTTAGGTTAGTTTTGGTTGGTAAAGATTATTTAGATTTTTTGGACTAGGAGACTGACAGACTTACCTTGGTAAGAGTCCACTCTGTAGTCTTGAAATAGAAACACATAAATGTTTAAGTGTTTTTATGTGTTTCTATTTCAAGACTACAGAGTGGACTCTTACCAAGGTAAGTCTGTCAGTCTCCTAGTCCAAAAAATCTATATATATATATATATATATATATATATATATATGAAGTTTTTAAACTTAAACTTCATATAACTAAATAAATTCAGTGCAACGGAAAAATAATGGACAACGTGAAATATATACTCGTGTATATATATATATATATATATATATATATATATATATATATATATATATATATATATATTTAATAAATTTAAAATATTTCAAACACAAGAATACTTTTAATGAATATATTTATTCAAAGCTTTTCGCCGATAAAAAAGTATCAGCATCTTCAGGAAAAATAATTATCTAATAAAATACTTTTACAAAATTAAATCATATGTACTACAAAGAATCATATGTTTATAATTATTGCACTTTATGTAAATTTTTCTATAACATCAATGACTTTATAAATAGTTTGGTGCCTTGATCTCACTTGAATTTGTTCATCAATTAATTTGTCTTTAACTTTATGCTTATAAATTTCCAATGTTTCAAATATATTCATTTTTAATCCTTTATTTAATTCTTTTATTAATTTCATATTTTCTATTTCCGGAAACTCATGTCCATTATTAATACAATGCATAGCTAAATTGGATTTGTATATGTTTGGTTTGATATAAGCGTTTAAATGTTCTTTGTATCTTTCTTTTAATTTCTTTTTTGTTTGTCCTACATATAATTTATTACAAGTTTGACATTTTATATTATATACTCCATTTCTTTCGTGCATATTATTTTGATTTTTGTTATTGTTTATTAAATTTGTAATTTTATTATCGGTTTTATATGTAATTTGTAAATTTGTTTCTTTAAATAATCTTGTAATTTTATTTATTTCATTACCAGTGAATGTAAAAGTTGTCCAAATATTTTCTCTCTTATTAGGTACAAAATTATTTTCGAGTTTCTGTTTTCTTATTATATTATTATTTAATTTATCTATAGTTTTTCTTTTATATCCATTTTCTAAGCCAATTTGATATATTATATTTTTCTCCTTTATTTGATCATTTAAACTCATTGGTATTTTGTGCATTCTATGTAGTAAATTATAAAGCGCTGCCATTTTTTGGTTGTGTGGATGGTTTGAATAATTGGGTATTATTTGATTTGTCTGCGTTGGTTTTCTATATATATTATATTCAAATGATTCTTTATTTGTAGTAATTGTAATATCTAAATAATTTATTTTATTTTTTATTTCAAATTCATGAGTAAATTTTATATTTTCGTCTATATTATTTATACATTTTAATATTTTGTCAATGTTTGAACCATTATTATTTGATATGTATAATCCATCATCTACATATCTAAACCAGTGTCCATTTTGATCATATGTTTTAATAATCTTATCTATATCAATGTCTATATTTTGTAAAAATATTTCCGATAATATGCTGGACATTGGAGAGCCCATAGTTAATCCATCCTTTTGTTTATAAATTTTATTATTATATAAAAAATAATTTTGATTTAATATGATTTTTAATGTATTTATTATTTCTTGTGTTAATGTGTTATCTTTTTCAAATGTGTCTATATTATTTTTTATTATTTCAAGCGTTTTCATTATAGGTATGTTATTATACATGTTAGTAACATCAAATGATATTAATTTTGTATTATTATCAATTTTAATATCTTTTAATTTTTCAATAAGTTCAATCGAGTTTTTTATATTATGAGTATTATTTAATTTTACCTTATCTTTAAGTAATAAAGTCAAATATTTTGAAATTTTATAAGAAGGAGCTGTTGTAAAATTAACTAATGGCCTAATTGGTTTATCTTCTTTGTGAAATTTAATTAGTCCATTTAATCTTGGAATTTTAGGATTCTCATTTATGTAATTATTAGTATATTTTTGATTAAATAATTTAGATGATGTTTTTATTATATTTTTTATTTGATATTTGTCTGTGGGATCTTTATTTATTTCTGTATATTGGTTTTTAGATATATAATTTTCAGTTTTATTTATATGTTCTTGTTTATCAATAATAACTACAGCATTACCTTTATCAGCTTTTGTCAAAATAAGATCATTAGTTTCTAATTTTTGTTTAATTTGATGAATTTGCGAGTATTGTTTTATGTGTGTATGATTAGTTTTCTTATTTTTAATTAACTTTATTATTTCATGTGATGTTTTTATTCGCATATTTTCTTGTTCCTCTACTTTTAGTTTATTGATCGCCAATTCAGTATCTATTATTATTGTATCAATATTTCTTTTTATATCTTTTTTAAGGTTTACTTTATTATTTTCTAAAATTTTTATTTCATTTTGACTGAATTTAGTATTTGTTAAATTAACGAAATTGGGGTGAAACTTATGATGTTGTATGATTACTTCATTATTTTTATCTTTGTTTATTTTTAATATATCTAGTTTTTTGGCTAGAGTGTTCATTTTTCTTTGTCTATATTTAAACAAAAAGATATTAATTTTATTAAATTTTTCTTCCCATTTTGTTTTATCCATAAAAAATGCTAGTTTTAAATGTAATTTATAAATTTCAAAAGTTATTTCATTTTGTTTCTTATATAAAAATTTGATTTCATTTCTAACCCACAGAATTTCAGCTTGTTTACATGTTTTTTGTGCTACATTACTTTTATTTTTAATATTAATTCGTGCATATTTAATATTTTATCGGCGAAAAGCTTTGAATAAATATATTCATTAAAACTATTCTTGTGTTTGAAATATTTTAAATTTATTAACTATATATACAAGAAAACATATCACCATATTTAATATATATATATATATATATATATATATATATATATATATATATATATATATATATGGTATATGGTATATACTATATATGTCATTGTTTAAGTGCTTTTATGTGTTTCTATTTCAAGACTACAGAGTGGACTCTTACCAAGGTAAGTCTGTCAGTCTCCTAGTCCAAAAAATCTAAATAATCTTTACCAACCAAAACTAACCTAAATATATATATATATATATATATATATATATATATATATATATATATATACATATATTCTTGATATTTAACATTATCCATTGTTTTTCCGTTGCACTGACTTTATGAAGTTAATATATTACTATGTAAGTAATTTTATCCACCATTAAGCGCAATAATTTTACCTTGAGTGATGAGGCACCTTTCGGTCGTTGACCATTGTCGAATCACTGATGTTTCTGTCACAGAGAAACATCAGTGATTCGACAATGGTCAACGACCGAAAGGTGCCTCATCACTCAAGGTAAAATTATTGCGCTTAATGGTGGATAAAATTACTTACATAGTAATATATTAACTTCATATATATATATATATATATATATATATATATATATATATATATATATATATATATATAACCAAGAAACCAAAGAAACATAAAGTAATTTCAAGCTAAAAACACTTGTACATATGTTACACTTGCCTATAGTAGCACTTACTTTTATGATTGTTGAGAAAGTCCGTTTTGGGAGATGTGTCACATTGCCAACCCAGACCGTCAAATAATATTAAGTAACTTCATTTACAAAATAAAGATTTACAGTTCTGGGAAGAAGCCAATCAATTCATGATTCTATGTTTGAAAAGAAGTACACAATTAAAGAATAAACAAAGTTAAAAATAAATTGTTTGCATATACATTTTTCAGCTTAGAATCATGAAAACATACTAACTAATTATTCTATTAATGTTACAACACACTATACTCGGAGCTTATATATTTTTCTACAGTTTTTCTAAGATTATACACTTTGATGTAATTGTTTCCTGGCCCTGAATACTCAAATATCAATCAGTTAAATCAATGAATGGTTGATATTTTAGATTATTCTTGGATATTGAAAAAATATTTTATTATTCGGAATTATCATATCCATAAACTAAAGAATACTTTTACTTTCAATACTAAATGTTATGAAATAAACATAATTTTAATAATAACAAAATCCTTGAATAGTAAACATTTTTAAAAAAAATAAAAATACACCATATATCTCTAATTCAAAATCCAGGTCATTTATGTTTTTTTTAAATGTAAATTAAGGAAGGGGAGGGTTCTAGGCACAAAAAATTCTCAGGGTAACTAAACTCTTTTGTAACGTTTCTCTGTGATTTTTTGACAGTCTTCAAGAAACCACCCTACCCCTCCCATAAGGAAGTTCTGGGTCCGCTCTTGGGTTATAGTTGTTTAAACTATAATCAAACAGTTACTTATTTGAAAGATTTTATTCTCAGTTTAACACAATTTCAAAAACATTTAATTACTAATTTGAATACATTTTTGAAAGAAAAGCTTATTATAGCTCAAACAACCCTAGCTGACAATAAGGCATAACAGACTTTCTTTAATGTAGAATACATTTCGTAAATACTTTAGAGAGTTTGTAGAATATTTACAAACACTAATGCTTTATGTCTAATTCTACTTCAGGTTGACCAGAAGTTCTTCTTGCATACTGATCTGTTTGCTGTAGCAGATGTCTACCAAGTCTTGGTCCAAAGTGCAATACTCCAAGGTGTCGGCCAAGTTTTGGGCTGAATGCTGGCAGTTGCTCAACTTCTCCAGATTCACGACCCAAACGTGGTGTGAAGTTGTTTCTAGTATCTCCTTAAAAATAATCACTTAATGACAAGAATCTTTTTTGAGAGTTTAAACAAAATCAACACATAGTTTGCTGTGTTTAAAATTTCAATTGAGTACTTTAACTTGCCTTAAAACATTTTCAATGAATTTAAAAATGTTTTTAGGGTTTTCTATAAAATATCTTGTATGTTTTGGTAACACCTATTTCAGAAGGATATTGACATGGCACAGATAAGGTAGATTTATAAATTGTAGTAGGACCTC
Source organism: Prosapia bicincta (assembly GCA_036971475.1). Taxonomy (NCBI): domain Eukaryota; kingdom Metazoa; phylum Arthropoda; class Insecta; order Hemiptera; family Cercopidae; genus Prosapia; species Prosapia bicincta. The sequence continues at coordinate 129,674,587 of JBAIZL010000004.1, forward strand.
ATAATATGTAAAATTTTAAAATTGCTTTTTGTAATTATCTTGAATTCACTGATTAAACTATAAGTCATTATTGCATAACTAAGTGAATACTTTTGAACTTCCTTGATGACATGAGCAGTGTCAGCTTTGTAAATGAAACAATTGTTTCAAAACGAGCAAACAAGTCAGCAAGTAAGTTCAAAAGTATTCACTTAGAAACACAACAATTACTTATAGTATAAGTAAAATATTTTCTAAGTTTCATAATAGAAACTAAGTTACATAACACACAATTTACAAATATAAACACATATAATTTACAGTCCCCATTAAACCAAAGTGGAAGAGTTAAATAGTATTTGTTCCCTAATAATCATGTTTATTTTCTATAAAATATATTCAAATTTTGTTTCAGAATTAATTATAATAATATTTTACTCATGTTTAAGTAGATAATAGAATATATGAGTAGTAAGGAAGGTTTTAGGTGTTTTATTATATGTTTATGGGGAAGTGCATATAAAGACTAAAAAAACATGTGCTATGTAAAATCTTTTAGTTTTTAAGAAGTAAAGCTGATTTCCAGCCTCTGTTTCAATACATTTTAAATATTTAACTCGCATTTGAAATCCACTACGAGGTTACAATCCTTGATATTTATCTTATGTAATGAAATTTATTATTTCTGTAAAGAAGGCAGATCGATGGAAGAGTAACACCTTTTGGCTCAGCTCAAAATACCTTGTAATGGTACCTTATTAACCATATTTAATGCAGACTGAAGGAATAAATCTCTGTACTGTTACAGTTAGTATTATCAGAGTATTTAGACATACTTGAAGTAATGGGTACTCAGAAAAACCTACCCTACAAACTTGGAGGGTAGAGGGATTAATCCAAGAGTATTAAATTATTTCCGACCCGAGAGATCTAGCGGTAAAAATTAATTAGGCACATCAAGTGATTACGGCAACTGAATTGTATTCCTCTAAATAAAAACAATTGCTTGGACATAAAAGTGTTGCATTTGTATATCTGAAGCATGGAGGTCATAACACGTTAACAAGGGTCAAGCAGACTAAACATACAACAGCAAAAAGAGATGTAGTTTCTTGAAACAATGACGAAAATTGATGTCATATACCCAACGTCTGTATGCCTGCTAAATATCTATTGTAGGTACAAGACAGTTCTGTCTTTGGGAGACAATGGGTTAAATGCAACTGTGTACCCTGCTTAGCAATTATACCTTGCTTAATGAAGTACAGTGGGAGTCACAAGCTCCAAGGAAATAATATACACAATTAGAAAAACTGAAAATGATTGAATTGCACAAACTTGAGGGAAGTCTAAGTAATTCTAATAACAGGATTTACACAGAAACTAAGAGCTTGCAAAAAGCACTGAAATATTATAGAAGAATTTCTACTCATAAGTAGTAATCAGGATTTATGGTTGAAAAAATATTCACTTATAGTATTTATTCTAAAGATGTAATAGAAAGAAGATATATTTTCTTTGCCTTCATTTTATTTACAGTGTTACTTATTACAGTAGGACAAGTATACAACATACAGTATCAGCTATATTCTTATTTTTAATTTGTACTTCATAAATTTATTATAATAATATTGTTATTTTGAAATAAAACTTGTTATATTTCAGGGATTTCGGTCTCTAAGATAAAATAAATAAATGTGACAGTCAATTAAATCATTAAAGATATATGTTTAGTTTACACTGTATTGCATATAATAAAAATGGATTTTGAGAAAAAAATGAGAAATTTTTAAAGATATAGTGTGTTGTAAAATTGGCAAAATAATAAAAACCAATGTCAGGCAGCAACAAAATTTAAAAAAACAAAATTTTAAAATACCAAAACACTACGAGCAGTGTAATATACCAGTGAGTTATAGACAATGATACCTAAAGATAAAAGCTATTTTTCTAAGCAGTGAAAGTGAGATTTCTGATATTGCAAGGATATATAAAGGAATGGGGTAGGGCAATATTTAGAAATTTGCATTATAAATAAATGAAACTCGCAGTTTTGGTGTTGTATACCTTAAGGTTTTTCTATAATTACACTTTTGGTATCAACTTGACGAAAAAACCACTACTGATTGATATTTTACAGCATACACGTTTCACACTAGGTCAGCACATTGTTCAATGCTGTGAGTCACAGATATGAGTCTTGACTGTGACTCACAGCATTGAACAATGCACTGACCTAGTGCGAAACACGTCTGCTGAATACTATCAGTAGGTAGTGGTTTTTTGCCAAGTTGTACCAAAAGTGTAAATAATTAAATGATTAAACTATATAGAGAACCAACTAGAATCTATAAAATAAATGGGTGATGAAATACACACCCAATTCATGAGTAATATAAAACACACTTTGCAATCTAAAAGCAAACATAAGGTTGAACATTTTAAATTCAAATGACTCGATCAATTAAAGATTTGGAGCTGCAAATAAGTTGATCAGGGTGTAATACCTAAAAAAGGGAATTTAAATATATTTTGTCATTAAAAACTGGAAACATTTCAGTTGTAAAGAATTTCAAATTTGTTGCTGTTTGTCAGGATAAATGTCATATGAAAATATGAGTCTAATCAAATAATTTAAACTTTTGTAAACATGCAAGTATTATTTTGTAGAGCTACTTTTCTTGAAGAAATCTTATGGAATCATTAGTTAGCTGGGTTTTAGGTTTTGCGTTATGATTAGCAATAAGCAATATTTACAAGAAAAAAGACATGATTTTAATTTTTTTAAATGTCAGAATACTGTATATATTGCATTTATCCAAAATAGTGAGTAGAAAATAATAAGTTACCTTTAACACTAACAAATGCCATTGGTGTGTCTTTCATTAATTCAATCATCATGTCATCGTTGGTTAAAAATCTTTCAACTTGATCTTCATCTTCTTGATGGATTCTCTTGCCACGTCCAAGTCGAGGGCCAAACCAGAGTTGACCAGGAGTTCGTTTTAAAGAATCTGGAGAGTTTTCGTAGCCTGTCATATCTGAATTTTGAAACATCATATCCAAGCCACTGTCCAAGGCATTTGACTCTAAATTTTGAAATGTGTATTAAATATCATTTCATCTATAGCTAATACAAAATAGTTAATTTATAATTAAAGTAACACATGACAATTTAAAATCTCCAATGAGCTTAGGAATGAGATTTTCAGAATAATGTTATTTTTGAAGCGGTTTAATATTTTTAATATATGATGAAAATTGAAAATAAATAGAAAAATTATTCATCAGTAGTTAACTATTTAAAGCACATAAAACATAATACTTAATATTCTTATTACATAAAACATTATACTGCTTTACTGTTAGTGATGTTATCGTGTGGAGGTTGGAGAAATAATATTCTTTGATTTTATTTGCATTATTGCTAATAATTTAATTTTTATACTTTTTTAAAATTTGTGTACTTTTTTAATAACATTTTTATACACTCAGCTAGAATGTGTGGTATCTGGGATTATAAAATAATTTGAAATATAAATTTGGTTTTAAGAAAAATGAAAGTTTGAAGTTTTTCCTGATAATCATTCGAACATTTTTTAAATGTAAGATTATTAAAATAAGTAGAATATCCAAAGCAATTGTCAAAATATGTTCTTATAAAAATATTTCAAAATTAATCATATTGATTGTAATGGTTTATAGAAATTTGTAACCAATAAATTAATAATGTGTTCTTGTTGTTCAACTTCAAATTTTTAATAGGTATTTAAAAATGTCTAAAACTGTCAAGTTGCTATTAGTTGTCAGTAAACATATTTCATTTTAGCTCAGTACCTTGTTTGATGATATGAGGTACAAACTGAACTTAGTGGTAGTCTTTGTATCAGTTACACATTAAAAGTTATAAACAATAATGTAGACACAATTAAACTTACAAAAAGCAAACAGTCTAGTTTGTACCTCTAGCTAATTTAAGGGATTAAGATAATATCTCAGAATGGAACACGTTTGCTGAGAAATAACAATAATTTTTAAATTTAAACATAGTTAATCATTCAATTTTTACTTACAATTATGTAAATAGGGATGAAGCTCTCATGAGCAATTCATTTCCAATGACTATACCATATTATGACTATACAATAATTTAAATCTTTGATTTCATTGTGCCCCTTAGACTTATGTATAAAGTAATAATAGCAGAAAATGTAAAACATTAAAAAAATTAAAGCTATGCATTATTAGCTGGAATCGAAGTATCAATCAAACAGGAATTTGAACAATGTTCATCTAATTTTGTGAAGTAGGTACACAATAGTTCATATTTAAAGACTGATAATAACAGGTTTTTTGTCTGGATAATGTTAGGTGATATTGTAACATGTGTTTTTGATGTTTTAAAATTTTTAAATCTAAACTGATTAATTGAACTGGACAAAACTGATTAATTAATTGGTTCATGGTCCAAGTTAAATACATGACTATAAATGCCTGACCTCATTCAACATCAAAAAGTAAGTTTTATTTTCTGTTTAATTAATTTTTCAGTTTTAATACTAAAACCTCTAATATACCATATTTAAATAAAATGAATTAGCATATAGGTATAATTTATTTCTTTGTATATAAAAGTAGACCTTAACATTGAAAGTTAATGACCTCAAAATATATTCATTGTGTTCTTTTTTCTAATACAAAACTATTAATAATTAAAAATCAGCAAATAAAAAAATATCAGCAATTAGCTTTTACGAAGGTAGAAGTTTTTCAATTAAATTAATAATCCGAGTTTTCAATTTGATTCAAGAAATTAAAACATAATTTAATTCTAACATCTATAATTTTACTTTCAGTTTTACTTGGGAAAAAACCACTACTTACTGGTATTTTTTCAGCAGATACGTTTCACACTAGGTCAGTGGATTGTTCAATGCTGTTAGTCATGGACAAGACTGTTGGTCAGGTGTGTTGTGTTTGTGATATACCTGAGTCTGTGGTATATCGGTGTTTGATTTTGAGGGTTTTGTTGTTTAGAATGTATTGTGGATGGTTTTTGTGGTCTTATATCTGTGTTTGTGTATCTTATAGTTTTCTGTTGTGTTTAGTTTGTTGTTTTTTTTCCTTGATGTAATGAAGGATGTTTAGGTTAGTGTGTATATTGGTGTATGTGTGTAGTATGATCTGTATATGTATGGCAAAGTTTGTTTTGGGTTGTGTGTTTTTTATTTGTTTCTTTTATCGTGTGGTAAAGTTTCTCCTTGTTTGACCTATGAAAAAGGTTGGGCAGTCATTGTTTTGCCAAGTGATGCTAAAAGCAGTAATTTAAAAAACATCAAGATGTACAACACAAAAACAGCAAGATCTAAAATTTCCTTACTAATCCCCTTAGTGAAAAAGAAAAATCATTTAAACAGCATAGAAATCAAACAATTTAATTAAAATTTATTGTTTCAAAATTATAAGAATTTAATATTTTTTTCAATAAATTCATATTGTACATCTTTCTTATTTATTGAAAAATATTTGTCAGTACTTGAGGGAAAATTTGTATTTATTATTTCACCAGGCAAAAACCACTACTTTCTGATATTTCTAAAGACACGTTCAGGATTGTTTAACTCACTGACTAAGTCTGAAATGCTTTTGCTAAGAAATATCAGTAAATAGTGGCTTTTTGCAAAATTAATGAATAAATAAACATCATATTCTATGATGCTTTAAATATCTAGAATCAAGCTGGTTTATTTTAATTAAACAAATATTCTCTTGATTTTTATTGTCTATGATAATCGGTAAAACTTTAGATAATTAATTAGTGATTTACCAAATTTATTATAAGAAGTAAATTTATGAAAAAGTTACTGAGAGAAAATGTTTTTTATTGCAGTAGTCAGTGCAATCTCATCAGTGTCGGCTAGACAATGGCAAAATGACACTTAGTATGACCAACAACCTTTTCTGTCATGAGGTTTACTTATATTTTAAGTTTAGTAAATTGTTAAACAGTCTAACAAAATTTAAAACAAATATTATTAAATTATTTATTAAAAATTAATATAATGCAATACATGCTGGAGGTAAGATTTCATTTACTGTTTACCCAGTAATTAGAAAATCTTCAAATTAAGCAACACAGATTACAATACATTATAAATAATGTTTAGCAGAATAAAAAACAAATCCTAGTGAGTTAGTTACCATTAAAATATATAGAGGTTGTAACAAACATTTATTATGTCTCACTGAAATACCTATTAACAAAAAATTACAGACTAAATAATTATATTTCTGTCCATGAAAACTTAGAGTTTTATGGTTGTACATGTTGAGGTTTTATATTGATATTTACTTATTGATTCCATGTGGCATAAAACCACTGTTTACTGATGTATTTGTTGAATGGTGTGAGAGAGGGATATATGATGTATAAGTTTTTTGTAAATGACTATTGCAGGTGTATTTGTTAAAAATATTAAAAATAAATATTTATAGCTTGTATCACTGCTTTAGTATACTTAAATTTAATTAAAGTGATTAAATTAAGGATAATAATTCTAAAACTATTTTAACAACCTTCTGGTTAAAAATTCTTAATAATTAAAAAAAAATTTTTGTCGAAGAACAGAGCATCGTAAGAAGATTGACCTAGTAAAAATTAAAATCTATTATTTTATGGCAAGATAGAATTTAAAAAATTAATCAGTATATTATTATCATTGCAACTTCCTCCCCAAAATAATGTGAATTAAAGTATGTAAAATAAAGCATACTTACAAATATTAAAATTGATTTTAAAATATTTGTTTTGATTGTCTATTGATTTATTGGAATTACACAAATAAACTTTTGGATTATAAAAATAAACTGAAAAATTTGTAATTTAAGTAACTTTGTAACAATGGTTTACTCTTCCCCCTTGAGTTGTATGAAATTAGAAAACGTTGTATTAAATCTATACTTTTACAGAAATTAAACAAACCTTATTTATTTAAATTAGTACTTTACAATATTAGAATTATTTTCACAACAAAGTCTCCCAAAATTATGCAGCCATTGTATGTTATAGAGGAATCTACTGCACAATCACAAAAATTTTTGCTTTTGTTTTGTGTATAAAGCAAGATAGTTAAAACTAAATGCTTTAATAATTTTGATGCTATGATGATTAAATACATTTGTTGATTCCATCTTCGCGTGAGCTACTAGTAATCACTTACAACTTTTTTTTTAAAAAAATGTTTTAACTTGCCTATAGTAGCACTTACTTTTTTTTTTGTGTTGAGGACGGCCGTTTCGGGAGATGTGTCCCTTTGTCAACTCAGACCGTAACTCCTGAGTTACGGTCTGAGTTGACAAAGGGACACATCTCCCGAAACGGCCGTCCTCAACACAAAAAAAAGTAAGTGCTACTATAGGCAAGTTAAAACATTTTTTAAAAAAAAAAAGTTGTAAATGATTAAATAGTCTTTCAAAATAAAAAGTTACAATACAAGCTGCACAAACTTAGAACTTGAATAATTAAAAATAAAACTGGGACACATATTAAGCTTACTTAGCTTCACACTGAGGTAGAAATTAAATATAGGGAAAAATATTGTCTCAAAATGTTTTAAACAAATTTACTTATACTTTAAATATTGCAAGTTCCTGTAACAAATGTGTTTAACTTGATTAAATGTTTTAAATCTCGAATGGTAAAATAATTAAAGAAATAATACTAAAAAGGTTTGTTGAACAAAATATTTTAGATTTGAGTAAATAGTAGTAGGATTTTGTTAACCATGATGTTTGGTAGATCTTTTAAACTGAAACGTGTAATATCACAACTTGAATGAACTTGCAGTAAAGTATTTTTTTCCATTTTAATCACAGAGACAATATGTTTTCTTAGACAACATTAGATAATCCAGTGTTTTGACTTCCTAGTATAACAGAAAATGTTTTGTCCGTAAGTTTTAAAAAAAATATACTTCATACAAGTCATGAAACTTAAAAACTTTACCTTGATTCGATTAAGCGACAGAAAAATTAAAATGTTTATATAGGTGTAAACTATCTGATTTTTTAATATTTTTTTCAAACATTGATTTTGTACAACTTTTTAAATTTAATTAAATGTTTCTGCATCTTATAATTTCAATTAAAGTATAGCTCACTCGAGAAAATCATAAAATATACATTTTTCCAAATTATTTGATATTCCTTTTTTCTAACATTAGTCTTATAGGAAAGATTTGGTAACTTAACCAGTCAGGTTTGTTGCCAGCTAAAAGAAGTTACAGTTTGATCAGTACCTACAGAAAAGATTTGAAGGCCTCTTTACCTTTAACATTGCTTTTTATTTAATCTTTTGGACTACAATCTATCCTTGCTTAAGAATAAAAAATTAGTTTAAATTTTCTACTAAAATGCAGAAATTGATGTTGGAATCTTTAAACATCATTTTCTGAGACATATTACAAGCAATCTATTGTTTTCAATTTATATGATGTACCAGAGTTGCCTGAAGGGAGTTTTTTTAATAGGACTTGTTGATAGTGTTAATAATAAATTAATTGAATATTTCTTTAGAAGTAAAGTGTATAAATCATGATAAAATAACTTTAAAGAAATTGGTACATGGTCTTTGAATTATTATTTAATAAACACTTTTTGGTGGTACATTCAGTATTAATTTTTTTTTAATTCATAGGGAGAAAACTCATTTTTAATAATTATTTTTTATAGTTTATAATACAATATAACTTTCTCAAATAAAATTTGTAGTTTTAAATCATTTTTTTATTTGGCTTTGGATTTTACCTCAATAGAAATTTTTTTAGTTAAATTCCCTAAGAAAGAATTACATATATTAATAATATTTTATATTAATTTTTATGGGGTATATTTAGTTTGATAAATATTTGACTTTGAATTAAAAATGATTATAAAATAAAACATACAAATTAATTAAATTTACCTTTACCAATGCATCCTATAAGTAAAATCAAGATGGCATTGATACCACTGGCTATTAACCTTCGTGACGATTGCTGCATGACTGTGATTGGCTCTTTAGATACAAGAGCTTTTATATGCTTAAATCTTTCCTAAAGGAGGGGGTGTATGCAAATTAGTTAACACCTAACCTCATTGCTACTGATGTTCTATTTAAATTTATTGTATTATTGATTTATGTGTTTTTCTTAGCTAACACTTGGGTTTCTTGGTATAGTTTTTAAAATATTATATTGAGTAAGATATTATAATTTATTACTTTATTATAAATAAATAAAATATAAATAATAAACATAAATAAATAATTTTAAGTAAATTATAAATAATTGGAGATTATTATAAAAATAATGTAAATTACTTACACCAGCCAATACTACTAGCTGAAAGTCATTAAAATATAAACATTCACATAAAATGTAAGAGACTGGCCCAAATGCATGGATTTTGTAAGTATTTAAAGTAAATCATAGTTTTCTCCAATAGACAGAAATTTATCAATCAGACAAAGATGTATTATTTAATAATATACTGTTTTTTCTAAAAAGAATTTAAAGAATATGGCACTTATCAATTAGAACACACAAAAGTAAAGGAAGCTTTCTGGTCACACAAAGACATCTTGATTGACTTTTCACTCCTTCTATTCAATCTACAGTCAACGTCTGGATGAAAATCTTTTTATCAATAATCTGATGCCACTTTTTGCTATGTTTCCTATAGCCAGTCTAAAATATTAAAATTTTATATGCCATTCATTTTAAAAACATTAATAAATATTTTTATATATGAAATATAGCTATTATTTATAAATCTATAAATTTGAGCAACTTTGGTGAAATTGCTTACACCATTAGTGTTTAAAATTAGTAAAATAATTACTTGCTGAAATTATAATTCACATACATTTATAAAAAAATTACAGAGACAATGTTTTTGACTAGAGTAAGTGATCTGAATCAATGTCAGTCATTAAAACTCGGTATATTTTTTATAAACTTAGACAAATTATAAATTCAGGAAGTTGTTATTTTACAAAGTTTAAACAAAAGTTTCTGATCGTCATAGATGAGAAAGTACATGAGTAAATTATAAAAACGCTGCAGAAATCATAATGAATGGTTTTATAAATATTTATTTTGACAATATCTTTGTATGTATATTCCTAATAAAACTTACCAAAAACCTGGAAGAGGATTAATGAGCAAAGCATATTGCAAAAACCAATGAAAATACAAAAATATATTGATAGAAGAAAAACATTAGACAGGAAATTATTACAAGTTGAAACAAAAAGTTACTATAGCTCCTTGATTTTGAGAGCTAGGGAAAAACTATAAAACTGGGGAAACCAAGAAGAGACAAGAGCTAAACCATTTGAAAAAGCAAAAACAATTCTGTTAAATGGGGTTTAAAAACCAACATCATTTTCACACAAAAATTAAAACTTTAATAATTTTTAAATAAAAATAAACAAGTTTTGTGGATGAGCAGTCATGTGGGTAAAATTCGCTCACTTGTTTTTGCTTTAAAACTGTTTAAGCATGTTTTACCTTGAGTTTTCTTGAAAATGTGTGAAAGGAGATATTCCAAAGCTGTACTAACATTGGTCAAAAGTACTACCTACTAAGAATAAATTATTAATTAAGACCATAATAATACGACAGAATGGTATGGAGTTCAGTGACATCAAAACAACCATAAATATTTCACAAAAGTTAAGAATATGCATCTGCTGCTTTGAAAACGGATTTTAAATCAAACCACACTAAATCATAGAACAACGCAGAGTGCGAATGGGATGGAAATGTTTACTAAGGAAGGAAACATATTCTAAATTTTTATAAAGAGCATCTAGAAATGTTCTTTCTATTTAATTTAATATTGTATCTAGCCCATATCTAATGATGAGATTCCCTATAGGGATTAATATTAACAGTATATTCTCCTTAAACTTTCAAACTTCGTCTTTACTTTATACCTTAAGTATCTATTTCCAATAAAAGGGGGATGATTAGGGCCAGAATTAACGTTTGAACTCCACTATCCCAAACTGTTATTGCCGCATACTTTTCACACTATTGATGTGTTTGAGTTAATAGCTCTGAAATTTTACTTTAAAAAAATATTCTTTGTCAGAACCTTATTAATAATAGTATAATGACCCATTGAGATAGTTGTTATTTCTGAGTTAAGTTTTCTTATCAAATTAAGTGTATTAATTTTGTTTGTATATTTTGTAAAAAGCCCAACTAGATGCTTGAAAAAAAGTTTTAATAGTTATCAAACATAACTAATGCATGCATACATTATACATTAAATACATATTTAAATATTGAAATATTTAAATGTTCCCTTCAAATATGAAGTCCAGAGAGTTTGTAATAATAGTCTAGAGTTTGTAGTTTAGTAATAAGTCTACTAATAAAACAAGTTTTCTCTTATAGCAAGATTGGACCCTCAAAGCTAATTTATAAAGTCTTTCTCCTTAACATTTGTTGATTCCATCTTCGCGTGAGCTACTAGTAATCACTTACACTTTTTAAAAAAGTTTTAACTTGCCTATAGTAGCACTTACTTTGCTTGTTGAGGACGGCCATTTCGGGAGATGTGTCCCTTTGTCAACTCAGACCGTAATTCAAGTTACGGTCTGAGTTGACAAAGGGACACATCTCCCGAAACGGCCGTCCTCAACAAGCAAAGTAAGTGCTACTATAGGCAAGTTTAAACTTTTTTAAAAAGTGTAAGTTCTTTCTCCTTGTTTTTTGTTTTTCAAGCCAATGTGTCTATGATGTTTTTGTACCACATGTATTTGGTTAGTCTTTCCTTCATGGTGATCAGGGCAAATGATATCAATCTGTTATAGGTAGTTGAAGATGTTAGGTAAGTCATTATTCATTAAAAAGTGGAGAAGGATCTCCTGAACAGTTTGTTGTACGAGCACTAAACATCATTCTTATAGCAATGCCAATGTTCATATATTTGTTATCTGATTTAAAATGACATAAAACTTTTCTAATGTCAGTTATAGTCATGCAGGTTTTTTCTTGACACTAAAAAGAAAAAAAAATACTTATTACACTTTTGCCAAGTGGTAAGTATTACTATTACACTTTCCTTCAAGTGTAAGTTAACAATTCAACAACCTTTAAAAAGTCTGGTCGCAAGTAATAGCAAAAGTGTAATAAGTAATTAACAACTAGCTCGTCATGAACAACAACAAGATTTCGATATCCAAGAAAAAAATATTGCTTAGCAATATTTTGTATTCAAAAGGCCTTGAATGTTAACACTCAGCTACAAAACGGTCATGATCTTTGTGATACAAACTCAGTAGCTTTCCTGGAGGTTTGCCGATTTCTGAGACTTCTAGTTTTTTAGTTTGAAATGTAAGGTATCTAATAATAAGTTGAAAGTGTTTGTACAAACATTTCAGTTCTTTTCGATCATTTTAATGTAAATTCTCTGCCCACCAATTTGTTTGAGGAGTCTGTTTTATACTCCTTCTTATATTTCCCATATTTTAAATCATTGAAAGGGGGTGAGTTGGTTGGTCCTCGTCCTGCCCCCGGATAACTGTGAAATCTTGTGCATATTCTAGTTAAGAAAACCTGTGGGCCATAGCATCATATATATATCGTGGACATCGGGCCATCGGCTGTAGTAAGCTGGACGCCTGCACGAAGAAGTAAGAAGTAAGTTTAAATCATTGAAATTCTTTCTGACTTCTTAAATAGAACTACAAAGTGAATGATAGTAATTAATAACAGTCCCTAACTGTGTGGTATCATATTGCATTTTAATGTATACATACGTTATTCAACTTTAACCAACAATAAGTACATAAGTATATAAAATAAAAAAGACCTTTTTACATTTTCATACACATTTCCATTGTTATTTGAAAAATAGTTTATATTCTGCTCTATGATATTGTGCACCCATTGACACAGGTCTAGTTGTAAATATAGCCCTGGGAATGATGAAAATGTCTAATATAACAGAAAGAGTGCATAGAATTATTTGATCCTTGGAGAATGACGATCATTGAAATAGAGGTTGCAAACAAACAAAATGTTAAAACTAAATTTCAGTTATTATAGAATAGATAGTAAGTTCACAAAATTTAATTGAATCTGTACATGGAAGCAATATCACTGCATAACTCAGAAGAGCTCAGTGTGTCACTTTATTATTTTAGGATTATACAAGTTAAATTTTAAAAAATTGTGTATATTCCTAAATTGAATTCTTGTACTGAGTAAATCTGATTTATAAAATATTGTACTTAGCTCATCTTATCCTCTAAAAGTAAAGTATTCTAATGTGTGCTTGGGTTTTTTAGAAATGAAAATAAAAATTTCTTCGTGTCAAAAAATTTAAAGCAGTAATTTAAATATTTTAATTTAATATGTAGAATAAAATTGTATCATAATCTGTAATATAATTTATGATGTTACAAATTTAAATCCCTAGAAAATATCCCATAATCACTATAAATATTAAAACTCAAATGTTATTGAAATTTACTTTTGTGTTTATTTTAAAAAATTAATTCATCTCATAGTATTTAAGGAGCAAAAAGCAGTCAAACAAATTTCTGGGGGGGGGGAGGATTTATCAGTACCCTATACCCTGAATTATGTTTCAGAATATTTTGGTATAAAAAAACAAAAGATTTTCATTAGGCATATATTTTTTTAGATCATTTGATATTGTAAGTCAAGAAGAGTGAAAATTTAAATTGTAAATGTAAATATAAATTGTTTTATTTATTTTAACTGTACTTGAGTAGACTTTTAAAACATCGTTCTCTAACCAGACTAGCCTTATTTGTTTACGGGGACAGAAAGGCACCTTCTAATTTGTGTCCATTACAAGCACAAGTTTAATTTGTCTTCTTCCATCCATCAGTTGCACAGCATGGGTTAGACATGGACCTAATTTAGTCTTCTTTTGTTTATTCACATTCAATACAACATTTATTTATATAAACATTTCTAACATGACTTCAATTAATTTAAAGTAAGGAACACAGCCAATGTAAAATCAGCAGTAACTGTTATTAATGACAAGATTAAGTAATTGTTAAAAAGTCATTATCTTTTACAACACAACTGATATATTGTTTTTTTCTGCAGAAACTGTAAATAAGAACTTTAAATTCAACCTGCAGAGTAATAAAAACTTAGTTTACTTTGACATAGTATATACAAAAAGTAATAAATTTTACACTATATTATAGAAGAGGAAATTAAAGCTATTTAGTGATTCATTTATTAGTAATACTATGTCAGTGAATCATTTTGGTTGGTCGCTGACATATATAGATTTCAACTACACTAAGTAGTCTGGAAAAACATCTGCAGATTATGACAAGTTGTATAAGATAAGACCAGTTTTATCAGCCCTGTCAGGTACATTTATGCAATATTACAAACCAACCGCAAAACAGGTTATTAATGAGTCTATGATTCAATTTGAAGGAAGATTTACCTTGAAACAGTATATGCCTGCAAAACCTATAAAACAAGGCTATAAAATTTGGGTACAAGCAAACATAAATGTTTTTGTTATTGAATTTGAAATATATACTGGGAAGGTAGGTCCCATCGTTGAAACAGATCTAGTTGTTCAAGTTGTTAAATCACTCAGTATAGCATTTGAAACTAAAGGCTATGAAATATATTTTGATAACTATTTCTCATTTCTACCTTTGATGCAATTTCTGCAAGAAAGAAAAATTGAAAAAATCTTCTTCGTAGATTAAAAGGAGATATCTGAAAAGAGGTGAATGAGATCAAAAAAGCACTCCAACTGGCCTTTCATGTACCAGTGAATAGCTAAGAATGGTGCGCTATTCCTAAGCAATTTTCATGCCCCCCTCCCAAAGCAAGAGATTCGTTATAAGAAAACAAAAAAAATGAACAAAAATTAAAATTCAGTGTCCAGATAAAGTGTAAATTATAATCAAAATATGGGATGTGTTGTCAAAGCAGACACATTAAAATCTTGATACGAAATTTAAAGGAAAAGCAAGAGGTGGTACTGTAGAAGAAAACATTCCTTACATGTTGACTACAGCAGAAATACGCTACACCTAGCCTAGGATGCTATTTGTGCACAACCATTTTTTGTCAACTGTCTTCCTGGTATTGTTGATAACACCAATGTAAAACTTTCTGGTTGGGTTCATGTTGTTCAGTTTGATTGCAGCTTTCACACAGTGAAGTTTTATCTAAAATGTGTTGCCAAAAGCAAATAAATAGGGAGGTAAGCAAGATAACCCTATACTGTTCTTTGTTGGTAAGTTAAATTTTTTTCTAAATTTACTGTCGTTCTTGTAATTGCTTCCTAATATTAAAGTTAATGTTAATCAATTAGTTTTGTTCTAAAAACTCTTAAAACTGGGTTCTTGTAAAGTTTTGGAGCAGGACTATTGTTCAATCTATTCCCAGTTACGTTTGATTCAACTACAGTAATAAGTTAAAAATGTTGCCATTGTTCATAAGCCCTTGTTTGGTATTTCAGTAATTACTATTTCCTAAGGCCCTATTTACTTTTAACGCTTCTTAGTTTAAAAAAAAAACAGTATTTGTGATATTTCCTTAAATTCCCACCTGAGTTGAATGTGTTTCAGGTTCTACTAAAGAAATGCTTTCAATATGTTTTAGGTAGTAATTTTTCAAAATAAAATGTTATAATAAGTCAATGGTATTTTTAAACTTATTGATTTTGACATATTAAAATGTTTTATAATGGTTATAATTAAAATAATAATCATTAGCTACAGTAGAGTCTCCATATTCCCAGTCCCAATATTTCGAGCTTCCGTTAAATTCTAGCCTATTTCTATTTGAAAGAAAATGATGAGTCAGGCTTCCAAGAAATGTGTATATTAGTACGGTCTGCAAAGGAGATGAGTTGAATTTCCAAGAAATGTTTATAGCCATATGGTATGCAAAGGAAATGAGTTGGGCTTCCAAGGAATGTTCATATAAAGTTCTATAAACTTATTTATTGCACTTTTAATTATAGTATTAGGGTTCATTAAAACTCCTATTTTTTTTAATGCGCAGGACTGTATATCCCCTGTAATCCGAGGGGGTCTCGGTCCCATCTACCTTGAATTACCAAGACTCTACTGAATTTACACACAACTTTCGTTCAGACAAATCTTAAAAAAAAATGAAGTAAAACTAAATGGCAAAAAATGCCAGATGACCTTGAGGCTTCACTTGAAGTAAAACAAAAACAAAGGTGAAGTGAAAATAACCAGTTGCAAGGAAGATACTCATCATAAAAATACAATGTCGCAACTTGAAGTCAATGTGAAGGGGAGTGTAACAAACTTTTTTTCTAACATATATCAGGCCAAATAAAGTAATTTACTAATAATATTTTTGTTACATACATTCATGATTTCTCACATACAATGTTGTACATTTACTTGATCAAAAACAGGTTTAATTCAGAAGTTACGGCATGCAGTAGTTCCGGGGTAAGTTTTTCTTTTTAAAGTAAATTATTTCTCTTTTGTTAAAACCAAGTTTATAACAAAGTAAATATTTTAAAGTTGCTTATATACTCATATCTGAAGTTTTATGTGCATAGTACTGACATTAGCGCCAACTGAAAATGAAACTGTTTGGAGCCAGTATTTAACAGTAATGGATATCATCACTCACAGCACTAAATCATAGTGGTGATAATTAGCCAAGGGCAGCTAAAGGAGAGGGGCAATAGAGGCAATTGACCCCCCCCCCTGAGAATTTGGGTACTATTTTTTTTAGAAATATATTTTACATATTCAGAACACATTTAAATTTATCCCAGTTTACTTATAAAAATGTATTTTTCATTTGACTTTTATTTTAAAGCAATATATATTGTTTTTATATATACTATTGTTTTTATATATATATGTAATGTTAAGTGTAGAAATTCATCTGATGACATTGGTAGTTCCACCCAGCATAAACAACAATGGCATGTTACAAGTAGCGCACTAGTTCCGTACTGACTCCACGCCATCCTCGTCAGACCGAGCTGTTTGATTAAACAATAAAAATAAACAATATTTTGTATTATGTAAAAAATAATAATTTTGACATCTATGTAAATTCAGGTAAAATGCATGTTTTGAGAAAAAATGCTAAATTTCCTGTGATTTTTAAGTACAAGAACAGCTTGAAATTTCATTTCCAGGGCTTTATTTTTGAAAGTTTTCCGCCCCAAACCACCCCATGTTTTCCTGCCCCCCCCTGAAAGTCTATCCTGGAGCCGCCCTTGTAATTAGCACCAATGCAAAATGCCATTCATAGCCTGGTACTATGAAGCATAATTCTGTAATAGTGACACTTTATAGTTTTGACCCAACTCAAATAGCTTCCACATTTAGCACTAAAGAGCTTTAAAATTTAATTAATTATTTGCTTATTATATGTATTAAAATATTAAATAATTATACCAGTTTAAAAAAAAACTATACAAATAATAAATTTTATGTGTATGTATTTTTAGGTTAGTTTAGGTTAAGCTAAAACTTTATTTGAGGTTGTTTTGGGTTAGGTAGAAAATTGAAATACTTACCTATGTAATAACACAGTCTGTTTTCATGAAGTAGACATATATATATATATCAAAAACAACAAAGGTTATCCAAATACAAGAATTATTTATTAATTTTTATTCAAAGCTTTTTGGTGATGAACAGTACCATCATTAGGAATGAATAATACAATACTTATAATATAAAACTTATATCTTGCATTATTCATTCCTGATAAGGTTGGTACTGTTTATCAACGAAAGGCTTTGAATAAAAATTAATAAACAATTGTTGTATTTGAATAACCTTAGTTGTTTTTGATTATTATACAAGAAAACATATTCTATATATAGATTTTTTGGACTAGGAGACTGACAGACTTACCTTGGTAAGAGTCCACTCTGTAGTCTTGAAATAGAAACACATAAACAATGACAATAAAATTTAAAAATATATATATATATATATATATATATATATATATATATATATATATATATATATATATACACACACACACACACACACACACACACACACACACACACACATACACACTCAAATATTGATTGTCAAATGAGGAGCTAATATGCAACCATCTTTTGTCGCAATAATGTAATTTTTTACTAAAACCAAAAATCTGTTATTTTGATTTTACTGCAGATTTAATATGTGGTTTGGCTAACAGCATTTAAAGGGTGATTAAAAGAGATAAATAAACAAATTTTGAAAATATTGATGTGGAAATGTGATCAAAAATGTTATTTTAAATTTGGATAAAACACTTTATACATAAAAGTAATGAATATACCATAGTTCAAGTGGAAATTAAAGAGATAAAGTTTTATTTGAATGGAAGTATCTGAAGCTGGTGATTTAAATCCTATATTAAATTCATTAACAAAAATCCTTCTGAACATGGAAGATGTAACTTGTAAGTCTTCATTACACTGAATGTTGTAAATTTAATAGTTTGTTTATATTGAGCTCACTATCAGAGTAGATATGTTTTGATTATTTTTCCATAGTAGTGGGACTCTATCCCCATAAGTTTCTTGAAATTATTAATATACTTATCTTAATTTCTGTTAGGAAAATTTCTATATGTTTGAGTACAGTTTTCTGCCAGTCCTAGTGTTTCAATATTCTCCTCTGTTGATGCGTTTCGGAGTAACTCCATTTTCAAAACTTAAATCTACTGTTCTCTGTGAGAACACCAGTAATCACCAGGAAATTTGTTTCGTTGGCAACTAAGTATTAAAGAGGAGCTCTAATTGTTAAAACTATCTTACGATAAAACATTTCTTAAAACACAATTTTATATTCTTAAAAAGAAACACGCTTTTATAACTTCAAAAAACCACCGTTCTACAATTTAAAAAAATAAACTACGCTTTTACAATTTTAACAACTGCTTGTATAATTTTAAAAACCATGCTCTCCTACCATTCTGAAATTGCACTGCCGTAGGAGGATTGGACAAAACGAAAAATCATTAATATTAATTTTGAAATAGCATTTAGAACAACTAATTGACACAAATAAACCTCCACGTGCCATGGAAAGTTCAATTAAATTTTAGAACTAATAACTATAAAAGAAATATTAAATTAGTCGTTTACCTATTGTGTGTTGTCATTAGGACTATGAATTACCTCTCTGGTTCCTTCGGGAAGATAGCATGCTGCGAGATGTTCTCCTTTGGTCACCAGGAAGACGTGTCCTCTCTTGACTGCTCTCTCTATCAGACTCTACTTAACGACTTTTATTTTTCAACAAAACTATACTGAAAAAATCAAGCTTTGCCCGCACAGCTGTATTCCTATCGGTCTCTACTAGCGACAATTAGAATTATTTACTATCGGGACTAGTTTGGCGGTAATAGAAAAAATAAAGTTACAATATATATATATATATATATATATATAGATTATTTAGATTTTTGGACTAGGAGACTGACAGACTTACCTTGGTAAGAGTCCACACTGTAGTCTTGAAATAGAAACACATAAAAGCACTTAAACAATGATATATTTCAACCACACAGTGGTCTTTGTCAATCGAAGAGAAAACACAAAAAGAAATATGAGAGAATGAAATAAAAAAAAAAATATTTCATTCTCTCATATTTCTTTTTGTGTTTTCTCTTCGATTGACAAAGACCACTGTGTGGTTGAAATATATCATTGTTTAAGTGCTTTTATGTGTTTCTATTTCAAGACTACAGTGTGGACTCTTACCAAGGTAAGTCTGTCAGTCTCCTAGTCCAAAAATCTAAATAATCTTTACCAACCAAAACTAACCTATAAATATATATATATATATATATATATATATATATATATATATATATATATATATATATATATATATATATAAAGTTATTATTTGTTAATTGTAAACAAATATTCCACCATTAAGTGCAATTAATTTTTAGCTTCTGTGATGAGGCACCTTTCGGTCACTCTTTAATGTACTTAAGCAAGAATCTAACCTGGTATATCTGCGAGTAGACTTTCGAGAACTATTAATTATGTGCTCTCGTTTTCAAATTTTTAGAAGACTGACGGTTCTTATAGTAGACAGGTGTGTGAGAATTCCATTGTCACATGATATACGGTACTGTTCTATTTTTTGTTTCATTGCTCTGTGGGTTAGTTTTGGTCTGTCTTGGGGGGGGGTAATTTTGTCTATTAAGTTAAATAAATTATAATTTTTTAATTTGATTTGTACTTGTTTGTTTATCATATTATTTTTGTATTTATAAATTTGCAGTTGTTCCCAGATTTTTATTTTTAGGCCTTTTTGTAATTCCTTTATTAGATGTATGTTTTCTACTCTGCAGTGTGTACATTAACAAATTGTACATTGACAAAAAAAAAAAAAAACACACACAACAAACAACAACAACAACAAAATTAAAAGACATATGTAAAGAACACCTTAAAGGGCACATCAAACCAAACACTTAGAATTTATACTTAGCCACACTCCATAAAAAATAACCACACATTCCCAGTACACTTCTCCTTTATTCGATGAATGGTGCTGTACGTTGAAGACTTTAAATGTTGAGGATATATATACAGGAAGTAAGTCCAAACAAAAGGTCTAGATTAACTTCACCAAGTGCCATTATAACACAAGATTACACACAACAACCATAACCATCTACCAATAAATATATCCTTAAGAAACAACAATTTGAGTAGAATGATGTTAAACTAACGAGAAAGTTATAAATACTATATAAATATGTGGATTAATATTACAGACTGAAATTGTACATTATCTAAAAGAACTGATTTTAAGAGTTTCAGATGGGATTTTGGATTAAAGCAATATCTTTAGGCACAAACTGGGGTTGAATCAGGAGCATAGTGAATATAATTTCGTAACCTTTACTATACCATGGAGACAATTAGCTTTCGTAAATGTAACGATTGTTTCAAAACGTGTCAGTGAGTAAGTAAAAAAGTATTCACTGGGTTAAGCAATAATTACTTACAGTTTACTCAGTGAATTCAAGATGATTACCACAAGCAACTTCAACTATAATATGGTAAAATAATCGTTTCACAAAAGTATTTGTAAGGTTTGTAATTTTTAAGGCCTATTTAAAATTGTCTAAAAATTATGGCACAATTTAAATTGACATTTTTGTGACACCAGAGTTGTTAACTATTTTCTTTTAGACGAATAAAACATATTTCTCAAACAACATTAAAGATTGTTTTTTAGTATTTTACAAATAAATGAATGTATCTACCACACAACTTACTAATAATTTATAACTTTAATCAACTACCAGTACGACAGTACTCTAAATCTTAAATCCATTTGGATTGTACAGTTCAGTAGGCCACAGTCAATTCTGTTTTTCAAAGTGGATAAGTTCTCCTAAATTGTCTTAAAAATGAAAGTTTTCAACAAAATAACCAGAATAGAGAAAGAAATATACTTTCTACAATAAATGTGTTAGGAAATTGATTAAATAAAATGATTTGCTAAATAAATTGTATTAATTACTATTTATTAAATACAATAAAATTACATTCCAAATAAAGCTATACATATAAATAAAAAAAATATTTACAAGTTAAACATTAAAACTTTATTTTTAAAGTAATATTTATAAAATGACCAATACTCTAAAATGATACTTAAATATTGAGTCATGAAGTGAGAAAATTCACACAGCATCAAATTATTCAATAAAGTGCACAGATTTAAGTTTTTCTGCCAGAATTAACCAGTTTAGTACCTGGGTACAAATTTATAGCACCAGCTGCACTTCGTCTTTGTAAAAGTATCTTCATCATACCTGTACTTATTACAAACTTTACTTTCATAACAAACTATCATGGAATACATTTAACTATATTTATTGTATCAGAATAAGTTCACTAGACTTAAAAACATACATTCAAAAAAATTATGAATATTTTTCTATAGATATTGTTTTGCTAGAGCAATAGAATACTTAGGCTGTGTGATCTTAAAAGAGTTTGCTGCACTTAAAATATCAAATAATAATACAATATTTACTTCCTTTTCTATTTAAACTAATTATTTTTGAATAATAACAAATATAAACAAGATGGACCCTATTACAAAACACATTAGCAATATAAAAATACAAACAAATAATAAATTAACCCGGGAAAAGAATATTTGGTGAGGATTTTAATACCATAAACTTATAAAATTTATGGAAACGTTTCAGTCAAAGTTGTATTGACAAAAATACAAGAACAAATTATATTAAAAATTTTACATCATTAACATTAATTTAGGAAATATTTTACAAGTCAATCTATTAATCAAATTTATAGGAAGCCCTGATTCAATTTATAATTTTAAAGCTTCAAACAATATTGATATTCTAATGGAAACATTAATAAATTGTCATGCTTTTAGCAAATAACATAACAATTTAGAATTTAATCATTAAATTGTATCACATAAAATTGTAAATTTTATGCACACAAAAACTGTCATTATAATCCGCTGAAATCAGATTTTGCACAGGTGTAGCTTTAAATAGGTTCCTTTATTGGCTGCTGTTGATCCTTGTGGTTGTGACAGTGATTGATTAATAGTTATAAAGGCATTGGATTTTATGCTTTAAGTTCCTATTTTTGTAAAACATGCCGTATGTAATAACATTAGACATCAACATAGTGTTATATAACATGGACTTAATAAGAAGGAAAAAGTATGTATTAGCACAAAGTCTAAAATAAATAGGCAAGGGAGAGTCCAGTTAAATAACTTAATTAACAAGTGTATCCATAATGGCTCTAAAATAATTAAATGCATTAACAAAAAAATTCATTTATAATTCTCTCAAAAAATTACTAAAAACATACAACTACTGATTGATATAAACTTAAATGTAGGACCTTTTCTGAATTAGTTTTGGTGTGTTATGGTTCTGGTCACCTGACTAAGATGCATTTTATAAAAGTGAAATGTCTTCACTTATATATTAATATATTTATAATATATTATAATATATATATATATATATATATATATATATATATATATATATTTAGGTTAGTTTTGGTTGGTAAAGATTATTTAGATTTTTTGGACTAGGAGACTGACAGACTTACCTTGGTAAGAGTCCACTCTGTAGTCTTGAAATAGAAACACATAAAAGCACTTAAACAATGATATATTTCAACCACACAGTGGTCTTTGTCAATCGAAGAGAAAACACAAAAAGAAATATCTTTCAACAGTTTTCTCTTCGATTGACAAAGACCACTGTGTGGTTGAAATATATCATTGTTTAAGTGCTTTTATGTGTTTCTATTTCAAGACTACAGAGTGGACTCTTACCAAGGTAAGTCTGTCAGTCTCCTAGTCCAAAAAATCTATATATATATATATATATACACACCCTTGATATTTTACGTTATCCATTGTTTTTCCGTTGCACTGACTTTATGAAGTTAATATATTATTATTGTAAGTAATTTTATCCACCATTAAGTGCAATGATTTTACCTTGAGTGATTCATATATATAGTAAATGCCTTCACTTAATATATTATGAGAATAATATTTATGTCTCATAGTTGTTGTGTTGTGCATTTAACACATTATTCGAATGAGATATAAATGCCTTCACTTAATATATTATGAGAATAATATTTATGTCTCATAGTTGTTGTGTTGTGTATTTTATAGTTTAGAACTCCAGTGAAAACTTAATGACCATCCCTCTATTGTCCATCTGATTCTATAATCCATCAGGACAAAAGTAATACACTAGCTTACATTTTTAACAATAAAGAATTCATATTTATTTACAATGCAGTATACCATATTTGTTGTTGTTCTAAAGTTATGATTAGAGATTATAATTAAATTGTAGGCTTAGACCTAAAACCTGTAAAAAAATATTATTGTAACAGAAATTAATACTTTTGTATTACAGTAGAGCTGGGCATTAGACGGATATTTCTGTGACTTCATTTAATTTTCAATCTTATTATAACATTAACAAATATTTACTATGAATTTTGACCTCATTATCTAAACAAAATCATACTAATAATTAGTACTACAATATTACTGAGTGGGTGGATTATTGGTATACCATCTATTCTCTAATCCCTTACACCAGGGTTCTCAACCCCTAGACAGAAAATAGAGCTTCTAATGTATTAGAGAAGCAATTTTTACTTCAGTATTTAGTCTGAATCACAATTTATAAATTGATGAACATGGTGTATCACAAAGACATTCAAGGTAATGTATTTGGGAAAAATGACGTTTTCTGGAATAAGTCCTATTAAGGGAAAGTTATTACACTGATCTTTGATAATATCAATAATGATTTAAAGCTTTAAGTTTTTGATGAAATTGCAATGTCATGGTTTATAACTAAAAAACACAATTTAAGAAGAATACAAAAAGCCAACACGAGAAAATTACAACACAAAATTAAAATACATTATTGTAATATATATACTTTATAAAAAGTGGACTTTCAAAACATGTGTTCATTACATAGTATACTACACATGAATAAATAATCTTAGTGTTAAAAGGTAATCTTACACCGTCATTTTACATGTCTGAAAATAAATTACATCAACAAGAGCTCTGTTGTACATAAATACTTGTTTTAATGGTTACAAATAATCCCACATAAAGTGTATATTTGATCTGAAAGCAATACATTGAACAAATATTTTCAATATAAGTTTTTTGTTTTATTTGTCATTTTTATTATGCCAATTGTCCAAAGCCATAAAATAAAAACAAGGGACAATCCACGTAGAAACCAAAATTACAGTTAGTTCTCATTAGTCAATGTCAAAATACAAAATGAAATAATATTCCATAAATTTTCATAATTAAATAAAGTTCCTTCTTTATTTTCTAACGATTTTAATATCTATGAACTTTGAAAGTAATTTCAATTATGCATTAAAAAAATTTCATTAAACTCTACTATGTATTCATGCATACATAAAGAAGTAATGTATCCATATAAATACACATTACGAGTGTTATATATACATCACAGATGACTCGTTAAATGTTACAAACACATTACAGATGTTAAGTGTTATATACACAGTGTATATGTAAAGTGTTATGTACAAATTACACATGTCATGTGTTATAAACTTTTTACACGAGGTGTGTTAATTTGTTGACATTAATAAGTTTTTTTTTTTGATACATTATGGTAAGAAATTGTATTGCAAGAAATGCCTACATGAGTTCATTCTTAATGCTCACCATTATGGTCTTGTTTTTGTACTGACAAATAAGTATGTCCATTGCAATATAAATTTGAATAATATATGAAATTTATTTTATTCACAAAAGTATTTTCCATAAAATTGTAATGAAAATGGATGTATTTAAGGTATCTGAGCAGTTGAAAAACATGGAGTTATTGAAGATGTGTTCACATTTAAGCACCTTTTGATGTATTTATAGTGAGGAGGAAACTTGTAAACATCTTGAATTTAAAATTGTGTTAAATAAATGCAATGAATGGACTGGTCAACAACAATTTTGTCACAAAAAATGTTGATAGTGGTTGATAAGGAAGTGTAATCAGAATTAGACCATTTATTGTGTTACAACAATATTTTTAAATTATATACTTGATATATTTATTAGGTTAATTTATCAATATAGTGTGTAACAAACACAAATGCATTATTAAATTTAAGAACTGTTTTTTAATAGTATGTTACATCAATATAACAATGGTAATATACTATATTAATTTTAATGTAAACTTAGTACAAAGAAAGCATAAACAATCAATGACATCATCACGTATGTTTCATTCACTAACATATCACGACAGGAATGCTACAGTTTACAAAGACATATTTATCCTGTTGTAGTAGAGAGCTAGTCTAGACATATCTACATAGTAGAGTACTGCATAGCTGTGCCATTTTTATGCACAGTGATTTGTCGATTCTTCCTAAGTTAGCTTAAATGCTGTACTTTTTCATAATAGAAATACATTTCTAAAAGTACCACTAGCCCATGCTACTAAAAAGATCGCAATATTGCAATATGAAACTACTTCTCAATAAGATTCAGAATAACAAATTTGTTTGGAACAACTATGGTGATTTAGAAGTCACTGCCCTTTTACTTGGTTTATGCTCAAAAGTCATTGCACTAAATTTTGCTGCTTATGTAAGTGGGATGTAAGGACTGAATGAATCACTGTACAAGAAAAGACTGGGCAAAACATGAAACATTTATTCCTGGAAACAAAAGTGTTAAAACCCCTTTAATTGTCAATCTAGAAAACATCTACTTATTTTCATTACAACATAAATTGGGTCTTATGAAAAAGCTATAAACCACAGGTGGCTTTTATATAAAAAAATTCCTAAATGAAGTGATACAAAAATATAAATAAAGTATTTTTGTAGGCCCACAAATAACGCATAAAATGCAAGAAAATATGTTTAAAGTGATTAAATATCATAGAAAAAACAGCCTGGAATTCAATTGTAAAAGTTTTTACAAATTTTGTCGGGAATCATGAAGCACAATATTTATGAGGCTTAATACAGAACCTGCTTGATTCATACAAATGCAAGGGGTGCTGCAATATGTCTCTAATAATACATTCCTTGCATTCTAACTTGGTTATACTCCCTGGAAATCTTGATGCAGTTAGACACAAGCACAGTGAGCAATCAATTTCATCAAGACAATCATGGGAAGGCACTACCATGGAAAATGGAATTCTAATATTTTTGCCGATTACTGTTGGACACTCAAGAGAGATATTCCAGAAGCAAAATATACGAAAAATGTCATCAACTGCTGTCTATTTCAGGTATGACAAGTTGTATACTATATATATGTATATGATGGTGATGATGAATAGTTATTATCTGGAGTACATCCATTCATTCTGCAGTGCATAAAATCAAAGTTCCTATACTATTGGTATTTGGGAAAAAATTTGCAAATCTCTAAGGATTTTTGCAAAAAAATCTTCTTCTGAAGTTTCTTATGTCTAAAATATTGCAACAATACAAAAAAGAATGACTATAATACTGCCCTGCTAAGCTAAAAAACAGTAACTGCACTTGAGGTGATTCTGAGATATACCAGTTTAGTGTCTTGTTCAAAACCAACAAACAAGTAATAGAATTGTTATGATTTTTTTGTCCTGGTCAACATAATATAACTTATAAAATTTGAATATGTTGTTATTTTTAGCCTAACATTTTGATTTTATTTAAATACCTGTAGTTACCATAGTCTGTCTTATAATTTTGTAAGCAAGAAAACAGTAACTACATTGTAGATTCTGTTTTCTGGCTTAGAATCTGCAGTTATGGTTTTTTAGCTTGCCGTTATATGGTTAGACTTAGTTGTTGGTTTCAATTTGGTATCTGAATTACAGCATTCTAGAAACTGTAAATAAAAGTGATTGAGTTGAGTTTGAAATTACTATTAAATTCATTTCAAATAAAAAAGATAGATTAATTAAATTCATAGCATAATTTGGGCGTTTGGATACAGCAGTCTTAACAAAACTTAGTTCACTTCGATGTACAACACTGGGAAAGGACAGCTAGTTACATAGACAAAAATATAAGAAAAAAGTTTATTTCTTAGTTCTGGTCTAGAAAAAACTGAAATATAGAATTAGGTATCATGAGATTTAGCCGTCAATTTGTGAAAAAACGTCAGGTTCCTCACTAGTCCTAAAATTTAACCACAACGTATGACGATTTTGGGGCATTAGCAAAAGCAGTTTATTAATTATGTCCGCTTTTTTCAGGATGTTTAATCATCTAATTGTTGTTCTTTCTGGGTTTGGAACTGATTTTGTTTATGTATCCCAATTTAGAAAAGAAGGTTTAAATACGTCTCCTGAAAAAGACTTCTAATAGTGTAAGTCTAAACTGTCATGTTTAAAAACCACCTAGACCATGTCACTCAGATAAGGTCGGTGGGGATTTTTCTTGATTATTTAAAAATGTGAAGAAAAGTCAAATACCAGGATAAATCTGTTGACCGAAGACCTTTTACTTTCACTTTCTAGAAACAGGATCTTCTTAGACTGTCAAAAAAATTTGCAATGTTAAAATTTTAAAAAAATAAAGTGTTGGAAAACAAAATTTTCTAGTAGGACTCTATACATGGTCATAATTATTCAGTACCCTGATGATGGAAGTAGTCAGCTGACCTAAATGTATGTTCAGGCTCCAAGTAGTTCAGCACAATTTGATATGCCTTTTGAAATAGGCGCATAATTCCCTTAACAGTTGATGTTAGGGTTACCCAGTTACACTCCAGATGGCTCTCTCTGACCTACATTACAGTGCATTTTTGATACTCAATTAATTAGGTTTCAAAACCAACAATGCCTGTATGTTGTTACTATTTACCCCTTCAAAAAGATAAGAAAACAAAGCCCAATTTTTGTTCTGGCTAGCACAGTTGTATAGCCATACTTTGACTTTGACTTTGTTTTGCATCTCAGTTCACTTTGAGAAATGCTTGAAATGCACTAGCAATATCTTCTGTCTTCCTACCTGAAATTTCCTCATGCCAATTACACTATGAACTCAATCTTTTATTTCTTCCCTACTGGGACAAATGATTCGTCGAATACCACAGTCTTCTTAGTCAAAACAACTTTCTTAAACTGTTCCATTTGGGGAAGCATCATTACTTTTTGTAGATCCATGGAATACACAACAGTTCCCAATTGATGAAATTCATCTGCATTTGCTTCATTTACTGACGTTTTGTACATATGCCTGGTGTCTTTCTATTTTTTATGCTGTAGACTCCTGTCTTTATAAACTAAACACGAATCATTTGTGTTTTTCATGTGCTCTGAATTGTGAAGTTTAAACGTTGTTGCACATTTCACTCTTTTCATGCCCGAGTTTTGTGAATGCAATTTCACCTATCACGCTTTGATACAATTTGTAAGAACAGGTAACTACATTATGTTATTTTAGGAAGTCAGAGTGCATCTGTGCAATTGATAACACTGATGAAAGCTATTTTCTATAAGGTGCCCTTTGATAGTGACACACAAAAGGATTGTCACACTAGAGTTTGTTACCACTGAAAACACTCTTTAAATTTAAATTAGGCTAACCAAACGTATCTGTCCAAACTAGAATCAGAGAGAGAGAGAGAGAGGGAGAGAGAGAGAGAGAGAGAGAGAGAGAAAGAGAGTGAAGTTTGATTTTTCAGATCAGCTGTTTCATATTATCTAATTTATTCCACACTCTATAAAGAGAATTCATGAAAAACATTCATATACTAGGCTATCCATAAAGTCTAGTACGTCGATACAGCTTTTTTTTGACACGGTCGATAGCCGTGCCATTGTCCCTTAAAACCACCTTTAAACTACCTCGAAGATCATAACATACAGACAAATCGGTCAACTATCACAATCAAGCAGAATGTGCTTGATTGTGATGGTACTTCCACAAAACTGATATAGTCGTGGATCCTCATGTCGCATCAACTATCAATGCGTTAACAAAGAATGGCCGATGCGAAGACGAGTAACCACCACTTCCTCCCTACGATTCGAACGAACAGATAACCTCCATGGTTGGGCAATATTCTTGATGTCTCTCAGCTTGTTTCCATTTACATTTTGCCATTCTTCTTTCCAAACAGAGAATAGTGTAGTTTTAATTTTGCATACAAAACCTGATGGCATCACATGTTGTGTCAATGGCACCATACTTGCAGCTAATTTTGCACCTTCATTTGCTTTAGTGTTTCCGAATATCCACAGTGACCAGGCAAGCAGAGAAATGACACCTCGTAGTTTACAACTTGTAGTTACTGTTTGGCTTAGTAAATCAACATTTACGCAGCAGATATGGTGCAACATAATTGTTATATCTCAATAACCATTGCAGTTACGGTTTTTTAACTTAGATAATTAGATTCATCGTAGCCAATAACACTGAAATCGACTCTATTTTCAAAATCCATATTTTTGTCAGTAACGGTCTTTTAGCTTAGCAGAGCAGAATAGTCAAACACATATTCAAAAGTATCAGTTTTTATAGCCACTTCAACTCTAAGACGCTTGATAAACCAGTTCAACTCTTCAAGCTTTACTTTTCACAAACAAATTGATAAGGTTTATAGTTTATTCACCCCTATTTATTTTGTATCAAACACGATCAACTAAATATATAACTTGTGAAACCTTTCACAAGAATCAAAATTAAAGGTAACAAAAGCACTTAACAAAGTTGCAAGTGAATAAATCACATAAAAATGTTGGACATTTGCTACTGCGAACAGAACTGAGTTACATAACTGATGTTTGCATCCAACAAAATCAAACAAGTTTTTGGAGCAGGAATTGATGTGTCTAGAGATCGAAACACTATATATATGAAGTTAATATATTACTATGTAAGTAATTTTATCCACCATTAAGTGCAATAATTTTACCTTGAGTGATGAGGCACCTTTCGGTCAATTGACCATTGTCGAATCACTGATGTTTTTCTGTTGTAGATGTTCGGTCTGTGAAGTTGGTGTTTGTTGACGTTACGTGCACTTTTTCTTGATCTGTGTGTATGATATTTCTATATAGTATGTCTTCTGTATATGTTGTTTGTAGATTCATTAAATTGTTGTGTATGTTTTTATAAATGTGGTATTTTTCTAGTGAGTTTAGTTCTATTGGGTTGTTATTTATTTCAAGTATGGTTAGGTTATTTTCGTAATTTGTTATTTCGTGTTTATGGGATATTAGGTGTGCTGCAACATTTGATACTTTAGAATTTTTGTTTTTGAATGCTCTATAATGTTCTTCAAATCTTATTTTAAATGTTCTGGTTGTTTTTCCTATGTAAAAAGCGTTACAGTTGTTGCATGTGATTTTGTAAATTCCTGATAGGTTATGTTTTTCTGAATTACTGTTTTTCTATATGTAGACGATATACTTGTAATATACCAACCTACCATTCACAACGAACGCGTCATAATATTAAACAAACTAAATACATACAACGAAAACATACAATTCACCGTTGAAACAGAAACAAATAGAACAATCAACTTCCTCGACATTACTTTAAATATAAATGATAATAAAATAGAAACTACAGTATACAGGAAACCTACTTCCAACAACACCACAATACACTACAAATCTAACCACCCCTGGACACACAAAATTAACACTTACAGTAACATGATAAATAAAGCAATAAAATACACACAGGATAACAAACAAAAATTAAATGAAGAATTAGATAACATTACAAAAATAGCAATAGAAAATGGATACAACAAACACATTATAAAAAATATATACAATAAATTCACAAAAAAACCTAACCTCAACACAACACTACAACCGGAACACGAAAATAATGAAAATAAAAAAATCTACCTAAAATATAAATACACCAATAACAAAATAGAAAAAATAACAAATATATACAACAAAGAATACTACACTCCAACTTACAAACCAAACAACAAAATAATAAAATATCTTAATAACACAAACCACAAAACAAATTCAGAAAAACATAACCTATCAGGAATTTACAAAATCACATGCAACAACTGTAACGCTTTTTACATAGGAAAAACAACCAGAACATTTAAAATAAGATTTGAAGAACATTATAGAGCATTCAAAAACAAAAATTCTAAAGTATCAAATGTTGCAGCACACCTAATATCCCATAAACACGAAATAACAAATTACGAAAATAACCTAACCATACTTGAAATAAATAACAACCCAATAGAACTAAACTCACTAGAAAAATACCACATTTATAAAAACATACACAACAATTTAATGAATCTACAAACAACATATACAGAAGACATACTATATAGAAATATCATACACACAGATCAAGAAAAAGTGCACGTAACGTCAACAAACACCAACTTCACAGACCGAACATCTACAACAGAAAAACATCAGTGATTCGACAATGGTCAATTGACCGAAAGGTGCCTCATCACTCAAGGTAAAATTATTGCACTTAATGGTGGATAAAATTACTTACATAGTAATATATTAACTTCATAAAGTCAGTGCAACGGAAAAACAATGGATAACGTTAAATATATATATATATATATATATATATATATATATATATATATATATAAAGTTAAATTTATTAATTGTAAAAATTAAAAGAAATAAAAACACATACTCACAAATCACCACATTAAAAAGGCTCTTTTATAACATGGATGCATTTAATTAAGGTACTATATTAAATTAAGCGATCATGGAATTAGTAAATTAAAAAAATTCTCTTTATTCTGTAAGTTGTAAAGAATTAACACTTAAAGATGATGCACATCTCAACTCACTCCTTTTAAAATATTATCATTGCAATAATATAATAGTTTTATTTTTAAGTAGTATGAGAGTTAACCTGGATCAGTTATAAGCGTCAAGCAATTAAGTTAAGTTTTGTTTAGTAATTGAGAAAGCAAGGAAATGACAATGAAAGCAAATGGTGCTTAACAATAGAAAGGGTTTTGCTAAAACAGGGTCTTTTGGACTTGATGGTCAGGGAATATTTACACTTATTTTATGATTAACTAAGTCAGGTAACTGAAGAATTAAAAAAAAAGTCATGTTTTTATTAATAGCAGGTTACGACCTAAAAAGTTAATATATTTTTAATTACAAACAGTAATACCATTCTGGTAACATAATATATGTTTTGTAAATAAAAAATAATCATGGAAGAATGTTTAATATTTATAGTTATTAGTTAAGACACTAATGACATGGGAAATTACATTTTTAATAAACAGTGAGAAATATACATTTATACAGGACATGTTTGTTATTTATATTAATTCTTATTATTTTATATTTCTCCTGTAAATGACTAGATTCTACTTTTAAATACATAATTTACAATGCACATACCTTATATTTCTCTCTATAAATGTGTATATCTTTATAAAAACTAATATTTTTGGCATCATTGGTAAGGTATGATTTTATATCAACTTAATCAGCATTGTTTAATTAATGAAGAGTCCCAATAAAATCCTGAAAACTGCATCACCAATGACCAAACATAAGGAATAAAGAAATCTTCAGGTTTCTCTTCTTCGACATACTTGAATTTCAATTCAGGAAATTTCTGAGAAAATAAAAAAAATTATAAATTCTTGTAATATGATAAAAACATTTTTATTGCATCTATTGTATGATAGCTTGGGAAGGCTGGCTGATAAACAGGATGAGTAAACCTACTTTACTATCACTAATTTACAGTGATAGGAAGTGATTTCCAAACCTGTGATTTAGTCAATGTTATTTGAAAATCACAGTTTGACCTGTTACTTAGAGAGATGAAGTAGCAGGTTCTTATCTAACTTAACTGTGACGGAGTGGCAAATCGCCAATACCCGTACTTGAAGAACCCGAACCATTCACAATCGTGACACCCAGCTAGGCAAAGTGAGGTCGTTGGTCTTAAACTACCCTTTGTGTAGGTGGGGGGGGGGAGGCATGGGCTCGAAACAGGATGTCTGTCGGTTACTGGTTTGACAAACGAAATGAGCTGAAAATTAGAACCTGTTTTTTACTGTGACTTGTGACAACAACCCATGGTGTTGTGAGTGTGATCGTGATCGCTAAGGAAAGTTCTTAAACAATTTTATTTGCAGTAGATCGTTATTCATTTATAATAAATTGATTCTTTTAAGTCAATTATTTTTAGATGTTGTTTTTAGTATACAATACATGGTAATAATAAATAGAGTCCGTGCCTGAAAGTGAAATGTCTAGAATGAAAAAAAACAGCAGAAGACGAAATCGGAGTGTAATTTGGCCATTGTTTACTGAGGACGAGAGTCAAATAGTATTTTGTAGTAATGTCATTTTGCACATACACACATAAATAAAACTATTAATTAATATAAAAGTCATGCCGACATGGTCAACTCACATATTATTACCTAACCTCAATAATTAATAGCGACTGACAATTACAGTTAAAAATCCCAATCATAGTTATTTCAAAATAGCAATCACAGGTTGACCTGTTTGTGTGAAATCCCTGTTAGTCACATCACTGCGAATTTATTGTGACACTGATCTCAAACTTTTGCAAAACCACAAAGACACATAGAACTTTAAAATTCAATTTTTTAAACTCCTAGAATAACACTTTTGGTTAGTTTGGTTGCTTTCATAACACTCACTGTTGATGTCACCTTCAACTTTGGTAAATCTATACCTAAAATATTACAGTATACATGATTAGTTTCAAAATGTGAAACTATTAGTAACAGCACTTTCTAAGATGTTTCCAGTACCATGAACATTGTTACTGTCCAGTGCAACATGGAGTTTTATGTGGTCAACTGGAAAGATGTTAACCTGGATATAGAGATTTCAAATTTGGCAATGGCTAAGCTAAATGAGACAATGGTACTGAACAACTGGCTCTTTAACAATTGAAGAAGTTTGAGTTTGTGTGTTTAGCTTTCAGCAACAAACTAGATAGATTGCATTGTTTGAATCAAATAAGCTGATGAATATCAGCTGTTCATTTGAAAGGCTTAGTGGAATGATTTGACTGGTTATGGACTGAATGTGAATGGAAGAGAATTGTATGCAAGGACCTTATATTGCAAAACTGAGAAGGCATGGAACGATATAGGATATTAATAGAAGATTTCTGTTCTCTAATGAGGACATTCTAAAAGTATGGTATTTTGATTAGAGCAAGATTTGTAGGGCATAACAGAGCCATGTATTTCGAAAATAAGATATGTTATACTACGTTAACCCAATTTAGGATTACCTTGCCATACACAAAGTTTTTATACAAAATTTTGCAAAGATATTTCAACTACAAAAGTGGGCTTGAATTAAAATAACCGTAAATTGCAAATTACAAATGTTATTTTTTATGATACTAAGTTCAGATGACGGCAAACTGTTCATAGGAGTTGCATAGAGGGAGTTGCACAATTATTTACTAGCAAGGACATGTGTAAGTTTTCCTACCAAACAATGTGCAGTACAAAAAACAAAGTGGTATTGCATGCACATATCTTACATTTTCACTTACTTTCAGTCTATCTCTAGGCCATTGAAGAGCTGCATGTTGAACCCTTGCCAAAACTGTGTTTACGTCTCCACTCTGATCATCTTCTTTATCTAACTTACTGGAAAAGAATTCGATCACCTGGTAAACAACACTGTGGTGTTATAAATTTTAACATAAATTCTCAATAACTCTAAAGGATATGATTTTAAATACTTTAATAAATGAACTAATTTGTAACACTATAAAAGCCTTTGTTAAAAAATAAAGAGTTTATTACGTAAAATAACAATAAGCATGTAAGATTATGAATATCCAATATTAAGAACTACTGCAGAGTTAAAGTAAAATAATCATTGAAAGAGAAGATCAGCAAATATTAATAATTTTCATGAAATTGTCCAGTAAGTCAACCGGTGTCACCTAACCTTAGCTTCCAGTTGCCATGTACTACCTAGATACATGACAGAAATAACTTTCCCTAACTTCACTTGCCCTAGAGCTTTTCAGCCATGTACCTATTAGATACTTGGCAGGGGTTGTCTGCCCAAAACTTGTATGTATCCTGATGTTTGTCAGGTTCTTGTTGCAATTCCAGCATATTAGGTTACTTGACTGTTACAGGAGGGGAAAAGGGGGGTGAAAACATTTACTGACGTTTAAAAAGTTTGTATACAAACCACTAGTTAAGATGCACAATTAATTTCAGCATTCAAAAATGATCTGTGAAAAAAATATTGATCTGTGATTCAGCTGTGAAAAAATATGAATCATTTTGTAGCCTTTTATACAAAAAGTTTCTTCTGTTCCAGTACATTACTGCTTCAATCTTTACAATAGATGACTTATTTCACATTATAGCATTGCAACACATTGAAAACTTGTAAAATGACTTCATGTCATAAACAAAATTTTAACTATAATCTAAAAAAATATCCAATATAAGTGGTTTGCTCACCATGTCTATATTGTGAACCACATCATGAAACGCTGGATGCTTTCTAAATGGCTCAAACACTTCTCTCTTATACAGCAATGTGTATACTAAGTTAGTATTATGGATGAGCTGATTGGACAGGCAGGAGTTTATGACTTCCAAAAGTATCCTTAAAGCTTCTTCCACTGCGCTCAACTAACAAATATGACAAACAATTTAAAACTATCTTTTTTTATGAAAATGGTTAATTTTTTCATACTTTACTAATTTACTTTCATAAGTATTTCTTGAAAATCACTATACAGAGTAATCCAAAAAGAATGCCTTAATTAAAAAAAATCACAACTCAAAAACTATTTAGGATAATTTAATGATTAGAAATGGAAAATGTACAGGAAAGATGGGAGGTTTTTTAATCATATAGGGAGTTGTTAATGTTATTCACCATCTTCTAGCTGTATGTGACGCCGTGAATACCACGTTTCTTAATGGTTGGATTGTCAGAGATGCAACTATTCCTTGGCTGCCCAGAAGCCTGGACCTTACCCCTTTGGAATTCATTCTATGGGAGTACATAAAGAACATAGTCTACGCTGAGAAGATACGTGACTTGGAGTATCTGCGCCAGCACATCACGTTCGCCCTCAACACTGTGACTCCAGACATGATTTAATGCACTTGGTGTGAAATCGATTACAGATTTGATGTCTGTTGAGCCACAAATGGGTCCTACATAGAAACTAACTAAGGTACCAAAAACACTCCTATCTTTTCTGTACAGTTTCCATTTATAATAATTAAAGTATCTTTTATAGATTTTGAGTTACAATTTCTTTTAATCAAGACATTTTTTTGGATGACCCTGTATATGCCTTTCAAATGTGTTACAAGTCCAGTTTTTTCTCTATTATGATTAGTAAAATTATAAAGAATTTCTTATTATTAATAACTGAATAATAATATTTATAACATAATGCATTTTCAAATATTCTAAAATTTAGTATAAATAAAGCATTTAGAAATACTTAGTATATTTTTTATATTATAATACTAGTGTTGCATGTAATAGAGTAAAACTTGAATTTACAGCTGAAGGGCCAAGTGATATATTTGAACTCTATAAAAGTTATATATTTTTTAAAGTTTTAAACTGCAATATGCTTAAGATAATAATTACAGTTTATACAATTATTACATATTTCTTATTTTCACAAAATAAATGTTACTAAAGCTCTTTTATTATGCAGTATTGTAATCAACAATAGAAACATGTTTATAAGCAAACAAACACTAAACCAAATTTTGTTTAAGTAGATGTATTATATCATTTTTTAAACTCTTCTAAAGTTAATGGATAATCTTTTGTACAAAATATTAACCTTCGAGGGGGTGTATAGATTTTCAAATGGGAGAGGGCACTTGCGGAGGTTTATTCTGCACAAAAAAACGTTTAAATTTGAATGACTTTATAATTAAATACTATA
This sequence comes from Prosapia bicincta, assembly GCA_036971475.1. Classification (NCBI taxonomy): domain Eukaryota; kingdom Metazoa; phylum Arthropoda; class Insecta; order Hemiptera; family Cercopidae; genus Prosapia; species Prosapia bicincta. The sequence continues at coordinate 129,712,117 of JBAIZL010000004.1, forward strand.
TGAATACACTGTAAACAATTTCTGAAATCATGATTGTTCAGTTTTGAATTTCTACACGTCATATTTTTATAAATATCTTGAATTGTTAAAACGTGTAAGCAATGTATTGCTTTCATTACAGGAGAAGTGTTCGCGGGTTATTTTTCTGTAATAAAGTAATTAAATGTCTAAACATAAAAATATTCAATCGTTATAGTACATATATAATTATTAAATTAATCATAATATTTAGTGAAAATAAGGAATGTTTTACTTCAAATATATAACTCTACAAAATAGTGGATGAAAAAAATATTGCCTTTATAATATGCACTGTAATATCTTCCTGCTGTAATCTTTTAGGAGAATTTTCTCCATAACGTCAAAAATGACAGATTTTCAACAAATTGGCCACATTTGTCATTTTCAGATTCACCGATTATGTCTTCATTTGTTTCATTTTCAATTTTATTGGCTTCTTCGTCAAGTTCATCATCTGGCAAAGACTGGTTTTCATCAGAATTGTCACAAAACTGTTAAACAAAATTTGCGGTAGACTGTTTCTTGATTTTTTTTTCAATACTACCCAGCATTTTACAAATTTTCTTCTCTTCAAATGGAACAATAGTAAAATGTGAAACTTAAATACTTCAAAGACATACAACACTAAAATTATAATATCAACAAAAACAGTAATGATTTAACTCCAAAAAGGCAATCACTTTAAAGAGATTTACTCGCTATCTCGAGAATTCTGGGAAGGCAAGACTAGGATATGTCTTGCCAATAGTAGCTAGACATTTATCTCTAGGCAGTATCCTATTTAGTATACAGTACAATTCTCAGAAAATTGATTTTATATGTGGTGTTACAAAAAGTGTTAAAAGTTTGTATTGCGCATGGTGACAATACTGATGGTGACAAGTCATGCTCAGAATAAGCTGAAGCCTCTATGAAGCAATCCTACTTTGGCAGTTGAACTGTAGTAAAGTCTGTATTTCCAACAGCTCACATAATGCTCTGCAAGAAATTTCACAACCACCTACAACAGCTATTTTTTTTTTAATCTCCATGCCGTTACAACAGCTAGCAAAATTTAGAAAGCTTATATCAGTGGCCTTTCAATGAATTCTTTCTAATGCATAAATAGTAGTGATACAGTTAATATGAATATAAAAAAGTAATAACTTTCAATCAACTAAAATCACTGTAGAGCCATGACCTATACTCCACTAGGCACCATTAACATAGCCTGATCAACTTAAAATTGTACTTGAACATAAAAAGGATACCATCACTTGTGTTAAGATCCAATATGAAGCACGTTTTCACTTTCCCAAACAGGATGGAAAGAGATACAGAGATACTAAAACCAGATGAATGACACTGCACAATGCATTATATTACAATACATTTTACATCTAACATGGCTCTTTGGGTTTCCTTTTAGGTGGATGAAACAATGTATTGCTGTAGAGCAGGGGTTCCCAAACTTTTTGGTACCACGCACCAAAACACTTCAAGTTTTAATTCACAAGTTTTAACTGATAAGAAGAAAATCTGTTGATGAGATGGATGAGCATGAATTTGTTTCACTAGCATACCTATTTGAGGTTGTATTTTAGTAAAGGCACAACACAAGTCATTAGCAACATCAAGTTTGTTCCTATATTTTGTTTTATTGCAACAATTCCTGAAAATGTTTATTTGCACAAGTACATGCTTGAAAAAGACAAGTATAATCGAAGAGCTGCTAGTGATACACATTTAAGTCTTTTATCCAAAATGAAGATTTATTCATTGTGGTGCTGTTGCCACATTGAACGGCAAACATTCCTTTCACAACACTTTTGTACTATTATTCTTTTTAAGCTGTCATGTTGATTTAATTCAAGTTTACAAAATTTAAACAACATTTACTTATATTTCTTTTATAAATGCATACAAGTTATTTAGATTTTCTGAACATCATGGTCAATAAAATTAGCTGTGTAAAAAATTAGGTGTAAATTTAGTTTTAAATTTTGATAAATTGTGTACTTCAATTTTAACTAAATGACAATTTATCTTACTATTTTTCACCTGGTCTCGTGCCGTCTGACTTGCCTTCACCCTCTCCCCCCTGTTTGGGAACCAATGCTGTAGAGAATAATGAACTGAGTTATTAAAAGAAAATTATTTTTTGTTAAATTAGAAGCATTACCTCTGATGATGACTAACCAGTATAATTGAAAATATTTTCTCTCAGTAAGTTTAAAAGCAATACTTAAATTATATGTTCATACCACTTACAGGATGGACAAATTTAATTTTTAAAAGTTTTTTTTTAAGGATATATGAGGGGGTACCCAAACATAAGTGGAATAGCGTTGCTGTGGGCGGAGCTTGTATACTGCACATGTCTGCAGTGCAACTTATTGTCAGTTCAGTGCCGCCTATGTTGTTGATTTGGCTTGTTCTGTTCGCCTGCAGTGATTGTTTTTACTAGCACGGTTTTGTTCTTGTTTTAATTTCAATGATGGCAGGTTTAAATAAACAATGTGCAGCTTTGAAATTTGGTTTCATGCCCCTTTTCATGCATGGAGACAAGAAAAAGTCGAGTAAGGTGTGTGGGGCAGCTTAAACATACAATTTTTAGGAAATAACAGAGATGGCTGTGTGCAGGTGCACTGGAAAAATCAGTCTCCTGTCTGCCACAAATCGAATCTTTTTTGACAAACACTGTTTGAAAACATTGACATCATCTTAAAACTTTCAAATTAAAGGTTTGATTGATGGTCTGACCTGAGGTAACCAACTCTGAATGAACTAAGCCTTTGGCACCAAAAAGCAAATCAGCATTGTTTTGATGTCTGATTTGGCTTTGCGACATTTTTTTTGGATAAAGTGTTATGGACATTTTTTGATTTTAACGTTTTCCATTGACCTGACTGTTTTGTTTTTGAATCATAACCATACCACCACAACTCATTACCAGTGATGACCTATGACAGAAAATCTAGATCTATTTCAAGCTCTTGTTTCAAAACAAGACATGTTTTAACTTGATATTATTTTTTATTGTCAGTCATAACCCGAGGAAAAAGCTTGGCAGTAACCTTTTTTCATTCAAAAATCTTCTGTTAAAATTCACTAAATGGAGCTCCAAGTAACCCACTACTCTCTGATTTTTGATCAGTTGTTTATCAACAGCCTGTGAGCACAAGTTTTTAAATTTTGTAAACATTTTCGTCAAATCAGGCAGTTGATGGACATCAAGAACAAAGTTTATCATCAATTGACATGTCACCATTTTTAAACTGAGCAAACTACTCGTACACTTATGCTTTCCTAGAGCATTATTTTTGGAAGCGGTTTTCAATATTAAAACACTCTCAGCAGTACTTTTATCAAGTAGAACACAAATTTTATACCTGTACATTGTTCGATATTGGTGATCTCATCAAACTACTGTATATTTTTTCGTTAACTTCCACCTTTGACGGCAGTGGAGCGCTATGCAGGTTGCATAGCTTGTCGTAGCATCTAATTATCGAGCCCGTTGTTTTCATCTCAATAATTTTATTTCTAACATATAACTGTTTATTGGGGATATCAGAACAGTGTATTAGACACTAAAATATTGTTTTATTTATCGGGTCACAATTAAAAAAAAAACAAATGATAAATTACTGTATGACAAATAATAGAACACAATAAAAAAGACAGAGTAAAAAAGATAATTTACATACAAAACTAAAGACCCTACTACTAAAATATACTACATACTAAAATAAGCACTCAACGTTTAACTCGGAATGTTTGTTTCTGTTTGTGCCATGTGTTTCACAAAGCCATAGAGATGGATAATGTAAACATAGACATAGATAATACATATGTCATGTCCGAGACTTTTTATAGCCGAGATTAGCTGACATTTGTTTACTACAATCTTATGTTGACACATTGGGTTTCCAGGCATCCAAGCATTTTGGGACTCATATTTACAATAGCCTGTTCCCACCTCGAGTTGGTTTATTCACTCTATTAGGGCAGTTATCGTTTATTCTTACGTTAGTTCAGAAAGCATAGTTTATTTTTATGATCGTTGTTTTTATCGGATATTTTGCCGGGTTAAGTGGTTCAAACTAAAAAAAAAACATTAAAATATAAAAGTTAAACCAAAGTAAATCTGTTCATAAAACTCCCTGAAGCATTGTTTCAGTTGAAGCATCAAAAGTTAACTTGGGATGGTCGGATTTAAAAACCACTCAGGCACAATGTTTTCCAAACTCTTTTGAATCACTGAGGTAAAAATCAAACCTTTATACAAACACGTATCGGAACTAGAGAAGTTTCAATTAGCCTGGGAATGAGCATGTTGGTGAGCTCGCAGTCTCTAAGAAAATAAGCTGGGAGCATACCGGCACGCTCTCTGTGCCTCGTAAGGGAACCCAGATCGTGCCGGAACGCTAGCCGTGCTGAACGTGTTAAACCTGTCATCATAAAAACCGAAACCAGAACAAAAAAGCCATAGAAAAAACAGTCCAATCAAGAAAAAACCTAAACAAAGAAATAGCCCCATGTATTCTGTAAAAGTATAACTTTATATACATTTTCCTGATAATCTATCAATCCTCAATAAACAGGTAATATTTTATGTTAATGTTGCGGATTCATAGTGAATCAGCATTCACAATCTGGTAAAGTAAAACATATTACTTCTCATGTGACATCTGCCATTCCTGAATACTGATTCTATGAAGAAGCCAGTTGTAAGCAATTGCAATTTGTTTACAAGTATTTTGATGGTTCAGTATCTATGAGTGTTAAATTTTTGTATCAGATAAAAAATTAAAAATGAATTACAGCCTTACCAAAAGAAGTTGTTCTATAAATTTAGTTAGTAATTTTTTTAACGTTATTTGAATTTAAGTCATACAATTGTCTATCAGAGGCAAAAACAATTAATAGTGGCAGGCATTTATTTAATTTAGAAGAGATATCAAAGAAGATTATTTTTAAATTTTAAATTACTTTTGCAAGTCACTGCCAATGTATAACACAATGAAGAGATTTGCTGGTTTGAGATGCGGTTTTATCTATCATTAGTTATTTGCCTGGATGGAGAATTTTATGAGTATGCTTAATGTTTTTGATTTCTGCAAAAGTTTTCTTTGATGCTTGTACAACCTTTTCAAAAATCAATTCAGCATGTCTAAATATTGCAATTTGTATATGGTTGTAAGTGTTTTGACATATTTCTGTTGATAGCTGAAGTCTCCTAAATTATTTTTATAACAAAACATAAAATGTATTGTTTTAATATTGATTGTTAAAGTAATTTTAAAATCCAATGGAAAAAAAACTGTCAACTATAACTAACAATGACTGTATAAGATGTATGGCTTCTTTACTAGTGTTACTACCTTCACACATGAAAAAGTCTCAACCTCAATCCCTACCAAATTCTAAACATAAAAATTTTAAAAGTTTTGACCCAATTTCAGAGTTGATTTATAAAATTGCAAGAAAGTTATTCTCAGACAGCATACAATTTAGTGACAACTATTATTTCATATGGTTAACTTTAAACAGTTTTTAATAAAATAATTAGAAACAAAAATTTAAAAAAATGTCACTCAACAATTTGAAACTCACCTCATTGTTAGCTCTTGCATGTGTCTTTGCAAGCACTTCAAATAGGCCAACAACTCTCTGGCACACATATGGATGCAACTGTGTGAACTCAGCAGACATGTTGGCTAATGCAGCAAGACAATTTGTGTGCAGATATTTGTCCTTAACAAAAACGTTTTATGGTTTGTATATTAAGTATGACTATTAGAAAATAAATTAGTTTAGTCAAACCTTTATACATTGATAAAAAATTTGGTTGTGAAACATCATTTCGATGAAATTCTGGAAACATCGGGCAGAGTGTTTTGTATTTACTTTTTTGGTGTAACAGCCTGAAGTAAAAAAAAGTCATGTTAGTCACTTAGACATGTTGTGCAGTTTCACTGATTTTGGGCATTTCAGAAATGATGGCAGGCCCTAATTTGATTTATATGATAGTAGAAAAAGAAGAGGAAATGCATTGAGAACTAGAATTGAACATATAAAAATTAGAATCATTATTGGGTCAGGCTAGTGACAGTGAAAATTGCAGGAGCTTATAAAAATGAATAATAATTTAAATTAGTTTATCACAATATATTATAAATAGCTTATAATTAATGTAAATCTATGAATACATATACAATTTTAACTTTAGCTTAGTTTTAAATAAAATATTTATGTAAACTAAATCTGTGGAAGTCTTTTTCCAAAAAACATCTACGATGCCAGAACACACACACACACACACACACACATACACACACACACACACACACATGTAATACAACTTTCTAAATGGCAAGTAAACAATACCTTGCCTTGAAGGATTAATAAATCTAACAAATTTAAGAAAGCATTAGCAGAATTAAATTTATTGTATGTGCAATGATCCACAAAAAGGATTTCTATGGATTAAAAAATCTAAATGTATCTTTGTCTTCAAAACTAAGACAGAATATTAGTGTTTGTATAATTTTATTGACTGCAGAAAAATAATTTTAAATAAATCCTGTATACTTCCTAACTAAATATATAATGACAAAATATTTCTTAAAACATTTGAGATCCATATTTTCCCACTCATATAATTGAGTCCGTGTCTTAACGGACTCCAAAAGTGCTCTGCAGGCTATCTTGAACTCCGAACCTACGGCATATGCTTTTCGTATCATGGAAATTAGACACCTGCTTCGTGAACTACAGAGCCATAGATGTGAAATTACTTTGCAGTGGGTACCATCTCATTGTGACGTATACGGAAATGAGGTTGCGGACCAAATAAAGAAAGCAGCCTCTAAAATGCAGCCTACAGATGAGAAGAGGGTTTCATTGCTTCACTGTAGGAACCAAAGCAACAAATATTTCTATAAAGCCTGGTCGGACAAATGGAATCAGTCAACCATTGGGAGACACCTACACAAGATTCAACCCCTACCAACTGACGGGAACTTATATAAGGGGGTGCAAAGACAACTCTTATAAGACAACCCTATATAAGGGGGTGCTAGAATTGGTCACGTAGTTACGCAGAAGTACCTATTCCGCTTCAACCTTACTGATTCGTCGCACTGTGCATTATGCGAAGACGATGAAGAGGATCTGGAGCACATTCTTCTGCGTTGCAGCTATCCAATTCTTTAACGTGACCTACTAAGAGCAGAAGTCAATGATTTTGAGGACATCCTTAAAAGTAAAAAACACTGGCAGCTTGCTTGTGCCGCGTACATTGGACACCGGGCCATCGGCTATGATTGATGCTGGATGCCCGTACTAAGAAGTAAGAAGTAAAGTATATAATTGAAACATAATATAAACCATATGCAAAGACTTACTCTCATTTTCAACAAATTGTACTGAACAGTTCTTGTAGTGACAAGTATCATAAGACCACCGAGAGAAATTTCTGGAATCATTCTTTCTGTGTACCATGTTATGCCTTTAAGGATCTGCAAAATATGATCAGCTGTTTAGTTCTTAGTTGAAATAAACTGCTCATTATTAAAAGGAAACATTCATTTCTATTTCTATTTTTTTACACCTTTGCCATATCATTCTATTCATAAGATTTTTGTGTGTATATTAAATAAAAAAGATAGGTGTAAACGATTATTAACCTGTTATAAGAAAATCTCACTTACAAGATGTGACCTTAAAGTACTTGGACTTTACTCACCATATTTTCCATGTGACTTATAAACAGGCTGGCTTATACCTACACAACATCTACCAAATATATAAAGTTTCATTGCATTTTGTGAAATATGACTGTAATATCTCAAGTGAATAGTTCAGACCACAATCGAAACAAAATTGATTACTATTCTACAAAATTTACCAGATGACTATGCTATGAGTACATCATAGAGACTAGATAATAAACAAAATTTCATTTATCTTGAATTATTGTTTGTAATCTTGAAATATTCATTTACAAATTTTGTAATTACCAATAAATTTGAGTAATGGGGTAGTAATTTATTTTCTTTCAAAAAAGGTAAATCACCTCCAGAAAATTTTTCAATACTTCATTAAGCTTTCTAAAATATTCACCTAATGGTTTTTAATTTAAGGAAGAAATAATTTCACTTGAAGTTGATAATCATTCAAGACAAAGTTCCACAAGCAAAACAAATGAAAATGTTAAAAAAATTCAACAACAAATTAAAAAAAAGTCCCAAACACTTTTAGGTTTTGTGTGGAAGTAAGGTATTAGATATAAACCTAGCAAGAAGGTTTAACATGCTTGCAAAATGTAACAAAAACCATACCCGTTGATTTTGTACACCAAAGGCATTACTTACCAATGCCAACTGATGTTCGAAAGAATACAAGGTGTTTTATGTTCTGTTTCAGGGAAGTTGAGGAAAAGTGTGTGGCAAAAAAGCATACAAACGTTAATAACAAAATTATGAATTTAATAAACAATAATGGTGAGAGTAACATAAATGAAAAAAAATAATACTATAAGATCAAATGATCGTGATAAATAACATTTAGGCAAAGAAAAAAAATGATTATAGAAAATACTACATCAATGCAATATATTAATATATGGGAAAAATTAAATGTACAAGGTTTAAGTGAGAAAGAGTTGGTTGTTCTTAGGTATATAAATTAAGTACAAGGAAATAAAGGTTGACCAGGGGTTTCCAAACTTTTCAGCCTTGTGGCCATAATGATTAGTTCAGTGAGTTTGAAGGGAAAACACTGTTTTAATTTTCCTGCCAGTTTCTATAACTACCGCGACACTTGGAATCTGGTGGTTACACATGGAAGTAGGTAGTTTACCTCTCTATCCATTGCTAGCGCTCAAACAGATAGTGTTAATATCATGTTAGACCTCGTTCGTTCGAGAAAGTTCTGGCGTTTTTCACTCACTTCTAGATGACAGTAATTGGAGTATAAAAACGCTAATGGCACAAGTCATTCCACCTAGGAAGTGCAAAGGAACCTGTGTTGAGAAATAAAATAATAGTGCATAACTCCTTAGTCTTAAACGTGTTTGTGAGTCTTTAAAAAATATCTTCATAATAGTATTTTGACTCGTTTTGGTGTGTGATTTACTAGTATAGAAAAAGAGCAAAATTGGATAGTGAATTCAAAACATTTAAAGATCAGTGGAGATTTCAATATTTTGTAATTTAGTCCAGTAAGAAGGGACTATGTCTGCAATGAAACTTTAGTCGATCTCAAAGAATATAATATTAAACATCATTATGAAACAAAACATTAAAAAAATTACTTAAAATGTACTGGAAGTTTGTGGACAGAAAAGTTTAAAGCTAGGATTGAAATGGCAGTAATCTCAATACTAAACAAGAAGCTGCAACTTATGCTAGCTTTTGTGTTACTCTTGAAATCGCAAAATGTGGAAAACCATTTACTGATGGAGAAATAATCAAAGAATGTGTAATTGCAGTAGCCAAAGAAATGTGTCCCGAAAAAGTAAATTTATTTAAATATGTCAGTTTGTCACCAAACAGCATGGCTCAGAGGGTAGAAGGCATCGTAGAAAATGTATCAACACGAGTGTTTTAAAAAAAGGGACATCTTGAGTGGTTTTCATTGGGCTTGGAAGAGTCAACCGACGTGTCCGATACTGCTCAAGTATTGATTTTAATTCAAAGGAGTAGATGAATAAATAAAAGCTATGAAGAGCATGAAGAATTTCTTGATATTGATAGTATTCATGGCACAACTATTGGTGAAGATATTTTTAAATGAATATTAATAAAAAAAACCTTTGATGGAAAAACTTGATATTTATTACAAATGATGGAGGCAAAAAACATCTGTGGTAAAAATAAAGGAGTGGTTGCTCTTGTGTCAAAGGCTATAGAAAATGATGGTGGTTCAAAACGGTTAGTCTTACATTGTGTATCATAAATCAACAGTCTCTGTATAGAAAATATTTGGATATGCCTGAAGTTCTAAAACCAGTCGAATCAGTTGTTAATTTCATCAGATTCACTGGGCTGAATCAAAAAGAGTTCTGCAAGTTTACTGGAGAGTTTGGAGAAACTTATTAACCATATCATACTGCTGTACGCTGGCCTAGTTGTGGAAAAGTCTTTCAGTGCTTCTTTGAACTTCAAGCAGTGATAGAATTTTTTGAATGAAAGGCATCGTAATTCATTCGAATTATAAAATAGCAAATGGCTGAAGATGTTAGCATTCTAGGTTGATTTAACAAAACCAGTTTCTCCCTGATATATATATATATATATATATATATACTAATATTAAATGGTTCAGACAGAAAATAATACTGCTTCAATCAAAATTGCATAACAAGTATATTACACATTTCAGCTACACTACTGAAACTCAGTGTCCTGTCGATTTTCCAGTCAAAGCTATGAATATATATTTTGAAACTCATTTGTCAGACTTTGATGTTATTAAAATAAAATTTTTCAAAATCCTTTTTTTGATACCGACGTTGAAACACTAGCTCCAGAACTACAAATTGAAATTATTGATCTACAGTGCAATGATATATTTAAGAACAAATATCAAAACTCAACTTTGTTGGTATTTTATGAGCCTTCCACTGGTACAATTTAATAATTTGCATAAATTTGCTTGTGGGATTTTTTTGTTGTTTTTGGTACTACTTACTTGTGTGAGAAAACATTATCCAAAATGAAGTACGTAAAGAATGTTTACAGATCCAAGTTAACTGATGAGCGTCTTAAATATCTTTTAATAATGGGTACATAATTAATTATTGTGCTTAAGTTAAATTTTCTGTGTATTATACTTGTCATTAAGGTTTACTTAGCAAGTAAATAAAATAGAGTTTTTATCATTCTGTGTTTTTTCATCTAACATCACAACAACAATAAGCCAATATTCAGTGTCGCTGACTGAATCGATGACACTGGCTGGATCAGATTAACCTGGGGGCAGTAGTTTGGAAACCCTTGACTTAGACTATAGACATACTATTAGGAAATAAGGAAACACATATAATAGTGGAATAATGGAAACTATTTTTATAACAAGCAGGGGAAACAAATGAGTTAATGGAGTCTAAAGTATAAATATAAAGAAACTTGATGATTTATATTTTTGCATCAAATGTCATGGTGAGCTCAGGAGGTAGTGGGTGAGGGTGTCATTCAAAATGAGAGATCCTGAAACTTTGTTACCCACCTAGTCAGTTATTGCAATGAGTTGGACCAAAGAGCAATATGCATTTCTCATTGAGGCTTTACATTAATAATGCCCAATAAATGAGCATTGTGAACTTCAGCATTTAAACCCGCTACTATTCTGTGGATTTCAGATCATTCAATAGTGTGTGAAAAATTCTTCCAAATTAACTAAATTTTCATCCTTACAAAATGGATGTGACACAAGAAATCAGTGAATCTGATTTTATTGTCCGACAAAATGCATGTGAAAAATTTGTTGACAATTTTACTCAAGATGTATTTGTTTTCTTTAGCTCCCTTTCACAGTTCAGACCAAGTAAACTCCACATGAGCTTCATTAGCCTTCACTTAACTCCATGATGTGCGGTTTTCAAAGTATGGATAACTGTGATCCTTATGTCTTTGAGGGAAATGAACATACAATCATGTGGACTGAAGATTGTTACACAGAAATGATTAAGGTAACTTTTTCTTCCTAATCTGGCAGAAATGGATGTTGGTGATGTCTGGTTTCAAAAGGATGAAGCCATTGAACACACAGCGCAATGATCAATAGATCTTTTGAGACAACAAATACTATGCCGAATCCACCTCCTTAGAGGCTGTCTTGTGTGGAGCATATTCCCTTGATTTGGCTGTCAATTGTTTACTGTCCAAAGGCCCTACTTCATCTTAAGAACAACATATGCTTAGCCATCTCCAATATATCTCAAAAGCTTCAAACATATCCTTCAATGAGTTGAATAGAACTTCAGAAATCAGGTAACTGAATCATGATTGTCACTCAACCAGTGTCAATTTTAAAACTTTTTTACAAGAAAAAAAGTAGAATATAATGATAACTGTAGTAATTTTTTTCCTTTCAATTACCATTCAAATTATCAAGTTTTCTTGCTGCATCCCTGTATGATTATAAACGCTTTTTCTAATAATTTTAATTATTAGTATTTTAAAGTCCCAACATATAATACAATGAGATAATAAGCTTGATAAATGCAATCATAAGGAAATATAATTATTTACATTATGTACACATAGATGCAAAACTATTGTGTATGAATGAACTGACCGTAGAATGTACAGTTTTGTTGAAAAGTTGGTCTTCGGTGAGTATGAGCAGATTAATGAGCGACATATACATATGATGACAGTTGTTGTCAGGTACATTATATACAGACTTCAACATTGGAACTACCTAAAACATTAATAAAAATTAATTATGCATAATTTACATTATTCAGTAATGAGAGAGAAATTGTCAATCACATAACAGAAGGTTTACTTTGTCAATTGAACCATTGAAAGAGTCCTAAGAGCATGTATTAAAACAATTATTTTTTATTTTAATATGAAATTTATTATCTTATAAAAAAGTCAGTACAACATTAAGGGACAAATATTCCACATATACAAAAAAAAAAAAAAATACTGTATATAAATATTTTTCATGGATCACATTTTTACTGGACCATAGTATTCTCTATTAAAATGCCTGTACTAATAGATCAAAAAATAATACTAATACTAAAGAGCAGTACATTAGTGAAAAGAAATTAAGCAGTTGCTAACAATTATCTGTGAACTGATTCCTATTATTATAGCATAAGTCTTATTGGTAATTGCACTTTACAGTTGAAATTTAAAATATTTAAAGAAAAATATATGCAAATAAGCAAGCAGTATTATGACAGGAAACTGTAAATGAGAGAATTCTTCATAGGTTTCAACCACTATGAAAAAAATATTTTCAAATTATTTTATTTACATTTACAGTAGAACTCCAAGTATTCAAACTCTGACTATCCAAATCACTGATTATTGGGATCACTTTCCTCAGATTTTTAAAAGAAAAAAACTAGACAAAAATATTTTCAGAAATTAAGAAAAAATCATCAATTGCAGATACATACAGCAATTTTAAAAATAATGACGCCGTCTATATGTTCTATTGGCCTTTCTTCACGAAGTTGAGTAGGCATAGCACAAATATTATTTATATGCTGAGTCACCATTTCAGTGCAATTTTGAATAGTTGACTATCGTTCATTACCAGAGGCCTGTTCCGGCTCAACTGTTACTATTTTTTTGATTAGTCAGTCAGTATGTCTGACTGCATTGATTTATTTTATTTGTGAGAGCATTTCGTCATTCACCAAAGCTTCTAAAAGAAAACGAGTTGTCTTATTGTTACCTGATAAACTAATTATAGACCAATAACACAAAAAGGTTACAGATGTAAAGTATTGGAAAATAAACGATTTCAGACACTAAAAGGATCAAACCTATACTTTTAAACTTCATGTCAATGTTTGAAAATGAAGATATTCTTCAAGGAAATCAATCAAGGCAGCAAAAAAAAAGAATTAGAAGATGCCTTTTTCAAATGATTTTTACAACATTGTTCTATGGGAAACCCAATTTCTGGTTCGTTTTTTTGTAAATAAGCTAAGATCTTAGCATAAAAGCTTATAAAAATATAAAAAAAGGTTTTCTTTTATTTCCAAACACACAGTAATTAATTTTTTTAACAAAATCCAATTATCTGAATTTGTGTTTATCTGAATGGAGTCCAGTCCCAATTAATTTGGATAATTGGAGTTCTACTGTAGTTAGGTTACTCTTTTTCTAACTCCAAAATTTACTAGAGCTCAAAATTGATTTATTGTGGTAAAACAGTTAATTACTTTGGTTGCTATGCTTGGCATAAATTATAAGCTACATTATAAATGCTAAACAGTTTCAAAGAAGTTTTTAATTTTTTTTTAAAATATTGATTTTTACTATTATGTTATTCATCAAAAGTGAGGGGGTATAATTAAACTCTAAATAATTAATTACTTTTACATTAGTTATTGACTATCCGAATTTTAACTTTTGTAAATTTGTTTAAATTGTTTAAAGTCTGGATAGTCATAAGCTAATGTAAAAGTGATTAATTAAGTTTCACTGAACGTAATGGACTACAAAATTCAAGAGTCTAAATAATTAATTGTATAATTCTTGTACCTTATACTATTCTGTATTAATCATACTCAATACTGTAGACTCTCATAACAATCTAATTGGAACTGAGGTTACTCTGTTACAAAGCAAAATATTATCTTAAAGGGGTTGAAATCCAAATAAAACAGAATTAAATTCTTAATACAAAGAAACAAAACTGATTTCAAACAAACATGAGTTTTATTTACAGTAATTAAAAATCAGTTACACAATTATTGTGGATAATCTAACATAAAATTAAATGACAGTACAGTTATACCCTGTACGTACGCGATAGGTGGGACCGAGCGATTACCGTGTAAGTCGAATTCACGTAAGTCGAGGTATAATGTTACATACAATCACATAGGATTCATGTTTAATTGGGAGCAAAGACTAAATAAACTAATAATGTAGAAGGAAAATGTGTTTGTATTAAAATCCTAAATACATCATACAACAAAAAATTATGATATATACATATATATTGCAAAGAAGTAAGTTAAAAGAAGTTATTTTGACACAGAAGGCTTCATAAAATTGAGTAAATTCGTTTGAAGAATTGAAGATTTTTTCTTCTCACTCAGAATTTCCTTGTAACTCGCTAATTTTTTGTTTTATTACAGAAATACGCTTATCGTTGGAGTCTTTGTTTTCCAAAAACAACTAAGGTTTGTAAGCCTCGCCTATTAAACTAAGGCCTTTTGTCAAGTTTCTAACCGTCATTTCATCTTCTACGTCAACTGGGTCTATAAAATCTATGTTTTTAAGGTCTTGCTCTTGCTCACGCATTTCTATGAGCTCATCAATTAATTGTCAACTCCTTGTTGTGTAAATCCAGCAGTTCTTGAAGTCATCATTATCCACTTCTAAATTGAGATGTCTGGCAAAACCGACAACTTCTTCAATCACATCAGCAATTTCTTCAGACCCTAGCACTGATTCCGCTTGAGTTTAAGTGGGGAAAAAAATAGAAACGCCTTTTTCCAAACGCCATTCAAAGTTTTTTTGTAAAATTTCACGCTAGGATCGTCCAATGATTTTAGCTTATGAGAGGTTGCAACTTACAGTCACCAGCTATATTTGCGCCAACCATCACTGTCAATCGGTCTTTGACAGCCTTCAAAGCTGGAAGTGTTTTCTCTTCATGCACTATAAGTCCTTTTACGTTTTTTCTTCCAGAACAGGCCAGTTTTTGCTTAACTCAGACAGTTTGATTTAAAACCGCATAACTTGGGAATTGCGTAAGACAGGGTAGCATAAGTCGAGGTATTACTGTACTCCAAAATTTTTTTCTGGGTTGCAAAGTTTTCAGATTAATATTGATAATTTTTTGAAATTTTTTAAAGAAACAGAAGTCACATTTCAAGTCACTGACCTTTTGGTTAGGGCTGGGTGTATATTTTTGTACAATACAATAAGTCAGTATAATAAATATCTCTGATATGTCTAAACTTTTTACAATCTTTTGCTTCTTTTCTAGGAGGGATGCTACTTGACAGAGGATATAAATATGTTGAAGTCGTGTAGGTGTCACAGGAATGTAGGATGTGCAGTACCTGTAGCTAGTGAATGGTGTGACCTATTTCCGAAACACAGTACATTATAAGCAACAGCCTCTCTCGATAAACTAGAAACACATTTACCCCTTTATCTCCAAAATTCAAATTATTAAAAATAAGCCTTCATAGTAATTAAAGAGATTACAGAACACTAAATTACTCGCTGACTCAACTTAGATGAAACTGCTTTCTTCATGTAAGTGCTCATGATTATAAATCATTAAAATTTTATACTGTTTACTATGTTATTAGTTTTTTCCAATGGTTTTAAAATTTGCTCAATGACACTGAACATTGTACATACTTAATTTTAAAAAAAACGAAAATGTGAAGCTCTTATTAGAAAAAAATTATAATATACAATGAAGAATAAATTATTTCAGTAATATGAGACAAATTATTTTTAAACAAGAAATATTAAACATATAAGTCAGTTGTCAATGTTAGGTAAGACACATGAAAAATTAGGAATTACCAGTAACTCAATGTCTGATCGAGCAAGGAGATATGTTTTGAAATGGTTGTTACAGTGAATCAGATGATAAAGAAATAGAGTTGTTTCTTCCCGGTGTAGAGTTTGGCAAACTGTGCTCAGTAGATTTCCTAAATTGTCTGTAAAAATAAATAAATCTGATGTAATTAAATAAATAAAATGTGGATGCTAAAGAATTAATATTATAACTATTATAATAACAAATTATGATATATAGCTTTTAGTAAATAAATATAATTTTTAATGCAATCGAAGCAGTAAAGATTTTTTTAGTTTATTTTATTTGTTAGCCTTCATTAGGTATTACAGAAATTAAAATACTGTAATAATCTTCTTCTGCGTATTAAAGAAATTTGATATGGCACAAAATATTAATAAAAGGTAAATCTTGGCACATAAACATAATTTAGAAATATACAGAAATATTTAGTTGTTTTAAGAAATGATTCGCTCTTGATGGATGACAAACAATTTTTTTATTAGATGATACCTTGTTTTAAAACAAAAGAAATCTATAATTAGAGTTCTTATCAAAATGCACAAGTAAGGTTTATTATAGTTCTTTTTTATTTTTAAGAAATACATGATTTATATTTCAAAGAACACATTTAGGACATTAATAAACAGAACTGTGTATTATTATATGTATATATATATATATATATATATATATATATATATATATATATATATATATATATATATATATATATATATATATTAGGGATGGGCCGATTCCGATTCTCGATTCCAGGAATCGTCGATTCTAGGTGGTATCGAGGAATCGTCGATACTCGATTCTTCATCATAAAAGTGTCGATTCCGATTCCTATTTTGTTAACTATTAAGATATGTGTGTGGAGTAATTTATTGGAAAAATAATTAATTACCAACTATATCTTATTTATGTATTGGTTGATTTGAATGAATTAAATGATTAAAGTAAACGAAAATATAACGAAAATATTATTATTTATGAATTAACAGCAATCAAGATTGTAACCATTTCTGGTCGTTTGACATCGCTCGTCTCTCTCTCCCTCTCTCACTAGAGCGGGTTCGATACTCTCTCTCTCTCTCCCCCACGTGTCTTACTACCACTGATTTATAGATGTCAGAACAAAACACAAAAAAGTACAGTAAAAACTCGATTAACCGTGGCCATGATGGTTGAGCGAATAGACGGATAACAGAAACACCGTATTATTCCTCCAAAACTTAACCTCAATAAATTATATTATAGACAGATATCACTATTACAGTAATGTAATATATTTCGAAGCGAAAAGAAAATAAACACGATTGTAATAGCAAATGAAACTATTTATTACATGATAAACAGATCCGCACAGTACCTAAAAATGTAGCAAAATAATGTACAGTAATATAAACTTACAGGTGAAATAGTTCGTGTAGTTTAACAAACAAAGCGAACGCGTCACTGTACCTTAATACTTTAGCTGCCGGCCACAATATCGCGTTTTCATAGAGAATTGCCAAAATATTTTAAGCTCATTTTTAAATCATGTGTTCTTATACTTTGTTCCCCTATCATAACTAAGTATGAATATACGTTTCTCATCATAATATTTATAAATATACGTGTCGGACCAACTAGGTTTTTTCCTACCGTAAATGAAACGTAAATAAACTCCGTCGGTTCAATTTACCCGACATTGTTTTTGATTTAATTAAATTTTATTATCTGTGCAACACTGTTTTGATATTTTTTGTATTTTGTGTTAGCAAGAAACAACAAAACCATAATTTCATGTCCCGGCTACCCAAATAATAAACTGACTGGTGATAAAAGTGTTTTTGCGCCTATCACTAAGACACGTAAACGTGTCACATGTGACTGATTTGTGAGTTTATAAATATTTTGAATATAGAACTAAAGTGTAATATATTCTCTCTCTGACAAGTAATGCTACAGGTCCAGTAAATACTATCCAAGATTCATATTAAGTAAAAGTTTTAACACCAAATAATTTACTTGTTAAGGAATTTACGTTATAATTAACTTCCTAGTAAGGATGAGTTTATCTAAGTGTACCAATGTTTCTACTTAACTTTCACAAAGTCCGTTTTTAAGGATTATTTTACAACTAAATATTTAGTCAATATTTCCGACTTACTTTAAAGGTTTTGTGAAATTTTAAAAACAGTAGTGAAAATCATTACAATACGTTATAACAAATATGTGTGTCGGCCCGTAACTTCGGACAAAAAGCTCTTAGAATAACATCATGTTTTTAATCCTGTCGGCGTTTATCTATCAAACAAAAACCATTGTAAATACATCTGTAAGTAGTGTGAAGCTTGTTGTTAAATACTGTGCCTTAATTTTTCCAAAAGTAGCAACACCAGCTGAGTAGTACTAATAAACATAAAGCGTTAAGAGGCCCGACGGTATTCGGTTCAAGGTACTGGCCGTCACGTCAATTCGATGACGGTTAACAGAAACTGACGGTGGAAAACCACATAATATATCAAATATGAAAAAGCACTTAAACAACATCATTTTGCCCAAATTTATCAACAAAAAAGATCTATACTTGAAGAACTTTATCCTCAGACACAGGACCTACAAGTGATAGTCGGTTAAAAATCAACTGGGATTGAGTAATAAATACAAAATAGGCCTGAATCAGTTGCACTTGCTCCAGACACTTGCAGAAAAAAAAGTTCCACCAGATGTGGAGAAGGTATGCCCCACTAATCCAGAATGTTGAGGAAGAAGGTACCCCAGGGGAATTGACAGTAGAAGAAGAAGTAAACAATTATCTGGGGGAACCATTAGCCAGTCCAGATTGTCATGTTGGGAAGTATTTGGCAGTACAAAGTGCCAAATACCCTCATCTAAATGCAATGGCAATAAAATACCTGTCTGCCCACTCGCGACAGTGTTTTCTGAAAAACCTTTCTCAACTTCAGGAGCTATATGTGACTAGCGATGAAACTAGCTTGACCCACAACGTGTTCAAATGCTTGTGTTTTTGAACAGAAATGTACATTACCTGCCAGACTTTGAAATATTAAAAACTACCCTATTTGTATTAATTTTATACTTTTTATGTTGTTCGTTTGTTTTTAATTTTTGTTTTGTTTGGGAGACAATGTAAATAGGCTTAGGAATTTTTCCTAACATCATAAAATAAGTAAAGTTTACATTTTTAACTTTAAAATAAGTCATTACTTTAATCTGATATGTTTTTATGTTTAAAAAAATTCCTATTGATAAATCAAGGTTGAAGGTTTTGTGTAGCCTATTACATTAAAACAGAACTTTTAAAAGGTTTTGCCATATGACCAAGATGTTAACTAAATTAATTATAAGAGAACTAGAATGTAAGCTAATATAACTTGAAAGAATCGAGAATCGACTAAAGAATCGAGAATCGAACAGAAAATTTTAGAATCGGAATCGGAATCGAAAATTTTAGGAATCGGACCATCCCTAATATATATATATATATATATATATATATATATATATATATATATATATATATATATTCTTGATATTTAACATTATCCATTGTTTTTCCGTTGCACTGACTTTATGAAGTTAATATATTACTATGTAAGTAATTTTATCCACCATTAAGTGCAATAATTTTACCTTGAGTGATGAGGCACCTTTCGGTCGTTGACCATTGTCGAATCACTGATGTTTCTCTGCTGTGGATGCTCGGTCCGTGAAGCCGGTGTTTGTTGACGTTATGCGCACTTTTTCTTGATCTGTGTGTATGATATTTCTATATAGTATGTCTTCTGTATATGTTGTTTGTAGATTCATTAAGTTGTTGTGTATGTTTTTATAAATGTGGTATTTTTCTAGTGAGTTTAGTTCTATTGGGTTGTTATTTATTTCCAGTATGGTTAGGTTATTTTCGTAATTTGTTATTTCGTGTTTATGGGATATTAGGTGTGCTGCAACATTTGATACTTTAGAATTTTTGTTTTTGAATGCTCTATAATGTTCTTCAAATCTTATTTTAAATGTTCTGGTTGTTTTTCCTATGTAAAAAGCGTTAGAGTTGTTGCATGTGATTTTGTAAATTCCTGATAGGTTATGTTTTTCTGAATTTGTTATGTGGTTTGTGTTATTAAGATATTTTATTATTTTGTTGTTTGGTTTGTAAGTTGGAGTGTAGTATTCTTTGTTGTATATATTTGTTATTTTTTCTATTTTGTTATTGGTGTATTTATATTTTAGGTAGATTTTTTTATTTCTATTATTTTCGTGTTCCGGTTGTAGTGTTGTGTTGAGGTTAGGTTTTTTTGTGAATTTATTGTATATATTTTTTATAATGTGTTTGTTGTATCCATTTTCTATTGCTATTTTTGTAATGTTATCTAATTCTTCATTTAATTTTTGTTTGTTATCCTGTGTGTATTTTATTGCTTTATTTATCATGTTACTGTAAGTGTTAATTTTGTGTGTCCAGGGGTGGTTAGATTTGTAGTGTATTGTGGTGTTGTTGGAAGTAGGTTTCCTGTATACTGTAGTTTCTATTTTATTATCATTTATATTTAAAGTAATGTCGAGGAAGTTGATTGTTCTATTTGTTTCTGTTTCAACGGTGAATTGTATGTTTTCGTTGTATGTATTTAGTTTGTTTAATATTATGACGTGTTCGTTGTGAATGGTAGGTTGGTATATTACAAGTATATCGTCTACATATCTTGTCCATAGTGAGATATTGTGTGTGTTTATTATAGGTTTAATTATTATTTGTTCAAAGTGTTGTAAATATATTTCTGACGTGACAGATGATATGGGTGAACCCATGGGGAGTCCTGTTGTTTGTTTATAATATTTATTGTTAAATTGGAAGTAATTTTGGTTACATATGTGTTTGGTTAGCGTAATGATACTATCTATTATGTTTCTTTTTTCGTTATTGTGTATCAGTTTGTTTTTTATTATTTCTATGGTTTCTTCTATTTGGATACTAGGGTACATGTTAGTTAGCAACATGATAAATAAAGCAATAAAATACACACAGGATAACAAACAAAAATTAAATGAAGAATTAGATAACATTACAAAAATAGCAATAGAAAATGGATACAACAAACACATTATAAAAAATATATACAATAAATTCACAAAAAAACCTAACCTCAACACAACACTACAACCGGAACACGAAAATAATAGAAATAAAAAATCTACCTAAAATATAAATACACCAATAACAAAATAGAAAAAATAACAAATATATACAACAAAGAATACTACACTCCAACTTACAAACCAAACAACAAAATAATAAAATATCTTAATAACACAAACCACATAACAAATTCAGAAAAACATAACCTATCAGGAATTTACAAAATCACATGCAACAACTCTAACGCTTTTTACATAGGAAAAACAACCAGAACATTTAAAATAAGATTTGAAGAACATTATAGAGCATTCAAAAACAAAAATTCTAAAGTATCAAATGTTGCAGCACACCTAATATCCCATAAACACGAAATAACAAATTACGAAAATAACCTAACCATACTGGAAATAAATAACAACCCAACAGAACTAAACTCACTACAAAAATTCCACATTTATAAAAACATACACAACAACTTAATGAATCTACAAACAACATATACAGAAGACATACTATATAGAAATATCATACACACAGATCAAGAAAAAGTGCGCATAACGTCAACAAACACCGGCTTCACGGACCGAGCATCCACAGCAGAGAAACATCAGTGATTCGACAATGGTCAACGACCGAAAGGTGCCTCATCACTCAAGGTAAAATTATTGCACTTAATGGTGGATAAAATTACTTACATAGTAATATATTAACTTCATATATATATATATATATATATATATATATATATATATATATATATATATATGTGAAGTTAATATATTACTATTTTAAATACTTTTATCCACCACTAAGTGCAATAAATTTGTTGATGAGGCACCTTTCGGAAATTTGACCATTGTCGAATCACAGTGATTAGGTTAGTTTTGGTTGGTAAAGATTATTTAGTTTTTTGGACTAGGAGACTAACAGACTTACCTCGGTAAGAGTCCACACTGTAGTCTTGAAATAGAAACACATAAAAGCACTTAAACAATGATATATTTCAACCACACAGTGGTCTTTGTCAATCGAAGAGAAAACACAAAAAGAAATATGAGAGTGTGTTCTTTGTCTCTTCGATTGACAATGACCACTGTGTGGTTGAAATATATCATTGTTTAAGTGCTTTTATGTGTTTCTATTTCAAGACTACAGTGTGGACTCTTACCAAGGTAAGTCTGTCAGTCTCCTAGTCCAAAAAACTATATATATATATATTCTTGATATTTTACGTTATCCATTGTTTTTCCGTTGCACTGACTTTATGAAGTTAATATATTACTATTGTAAGTAATTTTATCCACCATTAAGTGCAATAATTTTACCTAACGGGTAAAAACAAGTGCAACGGAAAAACAATGGATAACGTAAAATATCAAGAATTTAATACCTACCAAGGTAAACAACTGTAAGGTAAAATTATTGCACTTAATGGTGGATAAAATTACTTACAATAGTAATATATTAACTTCATAAAGTCAGTGCAACGGAAAAACAATGGATAACGTAAAATATCAAGAATTTAATACCTACCAAGGTAAACAACTGTAAGGTAAAATTATTGCACTTAATGGTGGATAAAATTACTTACAATAGTAATATATTAACTTCATAAAGTCAGTGCAACGGAAAAACAATGGATAACGTAAAATATCAAGAATTTAATACCTACCAAGGTAAACAACTGTACCGTAAATATCTTAACCTAAAAATCAAACTCCAGAATTGCATCAACAAAATACAGTTTAATAAAAAATGCTTAACACTGTTAAAATTATTGCACTTAATGGTGGATAAAATTACTTACAATAGTAATATATTAACTTCATATATATATATATATATATATATATATATATATATATATATATATATATATATATATATATATATATGTTTGTGTGTGTGTGTGTGTGTGTGATGAGGTGAACCCATGTGATATTGCTGTCGAAATGGAGATATTGTAGGTGGTTTGTTGGTTTGATGTGAATTCCTGTGTTGATATTTCCATTCTGGAGTATTACCTCTACATCCAAAAAGGTGATGGCTGATGTAGATTTCTCCCACGTAAATTGAAGTGTGGGAATTGAATGATAGGGAATTGGAAGATTTTAACAGAAAGATATCAACAGCCTTCCAGAGAAGAGGATACCCAAAAAGACTCATTGAAAACCAAATTCATTCAGCACAATCCTCGGTTCACCATAAACCACAAACAGAACAAAATAAACTGTCTTTAATAACAGACTACATCCTGGCCTACATAAACTCAACAAGATATTGAGAGATGGCTTCAAAATTCTTCAAGCTTCCGTCCACACCAAAAATCTTTTCACCGATCCACCTCAAATTTGGTACAAGCAACGTCCCAACTTTCGTAAAATATCAAGAATATATATATATATATATATATATATATATATATATATATATATATATATATATATATATATATAGTTTTTTGGACTAGGAGACTGACAGACTTACCTTGGTAAGAGTCCACACTGTAGTCTTGAAATAGAAACACATAAAAGCACTTAAACAATGATATATTTCAACCACACAGTGGTCATTGTCAATCGAAGAGACAAAGAACATACTCTCATATTTCTTTTTGTGTTTTCTCTTCGATTGACAAAGACCACTGTGTGGTTGAAATATATCATTGTTTAAGTGCTTTTATGTGTTTCTATTTCAAGACTACAGTGTGGACTCTTACCAAGGTAAGTCTGTTAGTCTCCTAGTCCAAAAAACTAAATAATCTTTACCAACCAAAACTAACCTAATCACTGTGATTCGACAATGGTCAAATGTCCGAAAGGTGCCTGGTAAGGTAAAATTATTGCACTTAATGGTGGATAAAATTACTTACAATAGTAATATATTAACTTCATAAAGTCAGTGCAACGGAAAAACAATGGATAACGTAAAATATCAAGAATTTAATAACTACCAAGGTAAACAACTGTACGGTAAAATTATTGCACTTAATGGTGGATAAAATTACTTACAATAGTAATATATTAACTTCATAAAGTCAGTGCAACGGTAAAACAATGGATAACGTAAAATATCAAGAATTTAATACCTACCAAGGTAAACAACTGTACCGTAAATATCTTAACCTAAAAATCAAACTCCAGAATTGCATCAACAAAATACAGTTTAATAAAAAATGCTTAACACTGGTAAAATTATTGCACTTAATGGTGGATAAAATTACTTACAATAGTAATATATTAACTTCATATATATATATATATATATATATATATATATATATATATATATATATATATTTATATATATATATATATATATATATATATATATATATGTGTGTGTGTGTGTGTGTGTGTGTGTGTGTGATGAGGTGAACCCATGTGATATTGCTGTCGAAATGGAGATATTGTAGGTGGTTTGTTGGTTTGATGTGAATTCATGTGTTGATATTTCCATTCTGGAGTATTACCTCTACATCCAAAAAGGTGATGGCTGATGTAGATTTCTCCCACGTAAATTGAAGTGTGGGAATTGAATGATAGGGAATTGGAAGATTTTAACAGAAAGATATCAACAGCCTTCCAGAGAAGAGGATACCCAAAAAGACTCATTGAAAACCAAATTCATTCAGCACAATCCTCGGTTCACCATAAACCACAAACAGAACAAAATAAACTGTCTTTAATAACAGACTACCATCCTGGCCTACATAAACTCAACAAGATATTGAGAGATGGCTTCAAAATTCTTCAAGCTTCCGTCCACACCAAAAATCTTTTCACCGATCCACCTCAAATTTGGTACAAGCAACGTCCCAACTTGAAAAATATCCTAGTACATCCTAAACTACCAGACCCTGATGCAGAGAAACCACACAAACTTCCTCATGGCTCCTGCCCATGCAATAGACCTAGATGCAAGACGTGTCCAATACATCCCTCAGCAAATAGTTTCAACAGCCAAACAACAAAAATGGTCTTCAAAATACAGGTTCATCATAATTGTACATCGAAAAATGTCATATACCAGCTACAATGTAAATTTTGCTCAGCACAGTACATAGGCCTGACCACGGATGGTCTGAATATCAGAATGAATGGCCACACATGATGTTAAAATTATGAATATGGATAGGCCAACAGCTCAACATGCTGCGAGTCACAACATCACAACTTTTGATGACTGCTATACCACAAAAATAATTAAATCACTCCTCCCTGATTGCAATCCCTCAGAACTGAGAAGATGGGAAGTATCATACCAGTGGTATACAAAGTCCAGAGAATCCTCTAACCTCAACATCAGATAAATCCATTCACTTTTTTCCTAATAGCCTCATCAGACGTCTCCAATCTCTTTTCCCCTGACAGACTTAAATAAACTATAATCACTCATATGCTCATGGAAACAATACATATATCTTTAATCTGTGCATCTGTGACATCTGATTTCTACTCTACACAATCTGTGATTTCAACTTATATTTATTTTATTTCATTCCCTCATATTTATTTTTGTGTTTTCTCTTTGATTGACAAAGACCACTGTGTGGTTGAAATATATCATTGGTTAAGTGCTTTTGTGTGTTTCTATTTCAAGACTACAGAGTGGACTCTTACCAAGGTAAGTCTGTCAGTCTCCTAGTCCAAAAAATCTAAATAATCTTTACCAACCAAAACTAACCAAAATATATATATACAGTAAAACGTCCCTGAACGGACATTTTTCTGAGAACCGAAAAATTAAATAATATGTACAAAGGATTTTTCCCTCCTTTGAATGGACACTCCATTAGACAGACAACGGACAGCATATGGTGCCTTTTTTGTTTTTTGAACCTCTGATATGCGGACAAATGTACTGAAAAATGTAGCTGAAATAACTACTTATACAATTAGAAGAAAGAATCAAATTTGTACACTTGCCTCAGCAGCACATTTATTCATTCGTATATTCCGTTACTCATACAGACATTCTTGTACGAGTATGTTTACAAAGGCGTCTATACAAATGCATGCCTTTGCAAAAACAACCCCCTCCTACAATATCGTAGCGACATTACACATGGACTGAGGACTGTGCTCAATTTGTGTACGAGCACTTGTTCTTAGTGTATATGCGTGATTTACTGTAGTTCTGTACTGTATCTTTTTATAGCAATGTGAAAGTTTCACAGCATAAAATTATTGTACTGTATTTTTGAAATTTCAATAATGGCTCCTCGCAAATATATGAGCCTACGTGATAAAATAGCCATAATTCATTATGCTGACAGTGAAAAATGTGGTGTTCGGATAATTGTAGAGCATTTTAAGATAGGTAAAATGAGTGCAGCAGAAACAATAAAAAACAAAGATATAATTTCAAAGCAATTCAGTGAAAACGGAAATAAAAGTGTACGAAGAAACTTTACTGGACATGGATCGGGCACGACAGTAAATAAGGTAGTTTTTGATTGTTTTCAAAAGCATAGACTTTAAAAATTTCATTTCTGTGCCCATGATCCAAATAAAGGCCTTAGAAGTTGCGAATGAACTTGAGATACACGATTTCAAGGCGTCTAATGGATGGCTCGAAAAATTCTGTACAAGACGTATGATTTATTTTAAAACAATTTCAGTTGAATGGGCCTCGGTTGATAGTAATACAGTGAGTGAATGGAAAAACAAAAAATTACTACGAATTATCAAATTATATGCATGTGGAGATCTCTTCAATGCTGATGAAATGGGACTGTCATTTCAAGCTAAACCTGACACTATCAAATTTCTCCATTCATCTTCTTCTGACAGACTTTGATATTTTTTAAAAGAAATATTTAGGTTATGACCATCATTATAACCTATATACCTTTTAAAGTACAGAACTGTAAATCTATGACATTTGGATATCTATAGTTATACACCCATCTATGACTCACTGTATTTTCTCTCTCTGATTGACAAAGGACAAATTGTGTCTGAAATATACATTGGACTATTAACAAAGTATGTCTGTTAGTATATATAAGTATAACATTAATACTTCTTCAATACATACAAACAAAAAAAAACAAATATTAAAAATTTATAAACTCTCATTTCGAAACGTTCTTATTATACGATTGAAAACTACCCTGTGGATCTAAAATATATGAAATTATAGGTAATTATTGCTTAACTAAGTAAACACTTTGGAACTTACTTGGTAACGCGTTTCAAAACAATTGTTTTATTTATGAAGCTGACTTTCAACGAAGCAGTAGAGTGTCAGCTTCGTAAATTAAACAATTGTTTTGAAACACGTCAGCAAGTAAGTTCAAAAATATTCACTTAGGTACAAAATAATTACTTATAGTTTAATCAGTGATTTCAAGATAATTACAACAAACAACTTTTATATATTAAACGTTTTATTGTTTTTTTCCCTTTGTGTCTACTAAATGAAAAAAAACTATATTATTACTAAGTGGTTTATAAGATAACAGTCACTTTCTACCAAATCCAACACTACAAGAGTTTTTTTTTTAATGTCCTATTACAGCTCTTTCATAAATGTCCAATACTACTAACACAATTCAAAAATGTAGCAGTGAGAGAGAACTTATTGAAAATAGGCTACTTTTTATTTGTACTTATTAAGATAAGTAAATTGGCATCTCAACCAAAGTTCCACTGCCTAATTTTAAGCATGTAATATATTAATGTATTGTATGATTATGTCTCTTTTTTAAATTTACATCAAATATATCGATTTTGATTACTTTGTCTTCATTTAAAGATGTCTTGATAGGTTAGAATACATACCTGAATATACGCTAAGTGTATCCCTAAATTTGTTTCTGGCTGTGCAGTGGTTTATTAGAACTAACAACAGTAGCACTGCTTGATTAGCAAGAGGAGAGTTCTCTGGTTCAACAGAACCTGTGTTTAGTGTCAACAGACTCCAAAGGTCAGCTGTAACAACAACAAAATATTTCTATCAAGGTAACCATAATTGGTTTTTCGCCTGGAAAGAAAAAAAATTACTTTCATATTAACATTTAATATTTTTATTATAATAATTATATATTAAACTTTCACACTTTTCGCCTGGAAAGAAAAAAAATTACTTTCATATTAACATTTAATATTTTTATTATAATAATTATATATTAAACTTTCACATTTTACAGGCATAGTACTGTATCTCTAGAGCAGTTAAAATATAAATTTTTAAGAATTAAAACAGAAATATTTTTAGATATTTTAAATTTTAATAATGTGTTAATTAAAAATATTTATATTTTTTATATGTAGATCTATCATATTTATATTTATGAATTTTACATCTTTTACATTTTAAATAAAATAAATATTTTATTTTGAATAGGAATGAGTTTTTACAATTTTGTTTAAATTGAGTTAAATTGGAGTGAGAAAACCAGAGGAAATAACTACTAGAAATACACATAGATTTGAATATGCAAGTTGGGTCTACTTAACATCAGACAAATCTGTTGTGAACCCAGCATTGATTCTTTAGGTATCAAACCATGGAGTTTCTTACTAGCTAAAGTAATAGCTAGTAGTACTTTCTTACTAGCTAAATGTCATTTCCTTTAAATTAGAAAACTTTACACAGAGTTTAGATTCACTAATAAAAGTAATAAAAAAATTGTGTATGTGTAAAAATAGTTTAACTGATATTTTAATATGAAGTCAAAATAAATATATCTGCCTACAAGGGGTATATTGAGGGGTGATATATTATGAGTCAACAATTTTTGATGACTAAAGGTTTAAATAAAAACAAACCATAAAAATGTAATATTAGGTGACTTAGAAGTTTAGAGATATTGAAATATAAAGTAATTTATATTAACTAAAATATATACAATTAATATAAATATGTACTGTATACATATTGTAATATATTATTGTAAACAGATTGTAATATACAAGTAATATACATATGTATTAATATAAATATGTATGTAATGACAAAATTAATTATTAAAACTAACCTAACCTAAAGGGTGTAATTTTTTCTAAACCACATATTGTGTGGTAATATTGGCAACAATTTTTGACACCTATAGGCGAAGAAGGAGGACAGGAGGGCTGTACAATAGTACAAAACCAGGTGGGAGAAAAAAACCATATACCTCTCTAGGAAAAACATTTCCAGCTATTGGCAAGCTGGTTCAGTGCCATAGTGCTGGATTTCAAAATTGTAGTCACACAATTCGAATCAAACCTAAAGACATTAACTTTTCAAAATTAAAAATAATGAATAAATATTTGAAAAAACTGATTAACATCAAGTGTTATCCACTACAATTTAAAAAAAATGTATTTGACCTTGAGTGGACAAATAAAAAGTATATATTAACAATTGAACATTTGATCAAGATATAGATTATAGGGAAAGTGTGAACTAATAGTAGGAATTAAATAAAACCACTTCTAATTTGTTTTAAAACATTTCTTTACCGTTCGCAATTGGAATCCTCTTGAGAAAGTAAACATTAATTTATAATACTGTCCTTCAAATAACAGATAGATTCATATAGTCAAAATAACAACACAAATCACAAGAATACTGACATAAAATAAAACCCAAAGTTATAAAATTCAATATGAAGAATGTGAATTATATACAGTAAACTCCCGATTATCCGTGGGCGGATTAACCGGTTTGCGCATTATCCGGGGTCTGCCATTGTTTTACAAATATCCAATTTTTATTCCAATCAGATTCATGTGTTTAAATTTCCAAACGGTGAATTACAACGTAAATACATATAAGGCTTAATAGAAGTTAAGATGAAGGGAATAGATATGTAAATGTACATACTAATTTTTACATTGAAAGGGAAGCATCCTGATGTGGGCCAGTGAAATAAAAGGGGCGACTACTATATATAAGAGACAATGACAAAATGCTTGGATGCCCGAAAACCTAACGTGTATCATAAGATTGTAAACAAATGTCAGCTAATTTCGGCTATAAATAGTCTAGGACGTGACCTATGCATTATCCATGACATATGCATTATCAATCTTTATGGCTTTGTGACACACGTGACACAAGTAGACACTGTGCGACAAAATGGTTCTCAAGAAACTTAGATCGCACATTAAAGTTAAATCAATGCTCACAAAAAAACAGACGAAAGTGACAGATTTTTTTCTTAAAAAGTGAAAGTATTATGTGTAAAGGAAATTACATATGTACATACATACTTACTTTTGATATATACTTATGTACGTATTGTAAATAGTTAGACATATAAATGTACATGTTATAATCCGTCAACGAACGAATACATCGACATTTTAAATTATTTTCTGTATTTATTTTGTCCTCTGAAGATTATTTGTGAATTGCATTAACCGGGGCCATTATTTGTGTAACTTGAGGCATAATAATCGATCGTTTTGCGTATTCTTTGTTCATAGCGGATTATCCGGGGAATTCGTTATCCGGCGTTGCCGGTCCACCCTATTCCACGGATAATCGGGAGTTTACTGTAATATTATTGTCTATATAGGGACAATATATCTTGAGACATAATCAAGTGTAAATTGGGTTTCCTCAAGGCATTAAAAGAAAAGGAAAATCCAGAAACAAAAATAATAATTTTTAAAGATTTATTTCTTAAAAAACATGAAAGAAATATCAGTATTGATTTGTATTTAAAAAAATGATTTTTTGGGGGTTATAATTTGATTATCATCTCATCCAATTGGTGTAAAAATTAGTTAAGTTAGAAATTGTATAAAAGAAATATTTATTTATCTAGTCTCCTATATCTTGAAACAAATTTAGAACTTATAAGAATAATTACCCTATAATATTTATAAACAAACGACTTAAAATGTCTATTACATGTATACACCTCAAATTATAGCTGGCAAGTTAATGATGGCAAAAAAAAATAACTTTGAAGTTTTACAGTTTAACAATAACAACACTAATAACAGCAATGATTGTATTTTAGAAAATCATTTGTGCTTCCATACTTGGAAAGGATTACAGATATTCTTAAACATTTAAAATTTAAACATAATTTGCAGAATTCCTTTTAAATTAAATAGTTATATCTAATTTTAACAAAATTATACATTCAAATGACGGTAATAAAGACATGGGTTATCAAGTTAATTGTACGAAGTGTAATAAAAATTATAATTTGGAACGGACTAAAATACTGTTAATTATTAAACGTAATGATCATAAAATCTCCAAAAAGTATATTTTGTCCAAAGTTATTATTGTAAATAAACATCAATTTGATTGACATAATGATAAAATTTTATGTAAGGAATTTAATTACAAGAAAAGAGATATAGCTGAAATAGGTTATTAAAAAAAAAACAAAAGGCTATAAAACTGCTTTTTTCATAATTCCCAATACCTTATTAATCCGTTATAGGTTAAACTTAAAAGTTTTGTTTGTGATAAATGATAACAATACAAAACATGACAATAATTTACACCTGAGGTCATTCATGAACTCTCTTTGTGAACTGTTGCAGGCAAAACATATTAATATAGATACTTTGAGTTGATGTTTTACATTTGGGTTATTTTATAATGTATTGTCACGTGTTTTTGTGATCTGGGTCATTATTGTTGTTTTGAGAATGTGAATTTATGCAAGTTGCTTGATGTAATCATCTTGAATTCACTGATTAAACTAATTT
Source organism: Prosapia bicincta (assembly GCA_036971475.1). Taxonomy (NCBI): domain Eukaryota; kingdom Metazoa; phylum Arthropoda; class Insecta; order Hemiptera; family Cercopidae; genus Prosapia; species Prosapia bicincta. Next base: position 129,744,193 of record JBAIZL010000004.1, read on the forward strand.
TAAAAATACTTAACTAAGTGAATACGTAATGAACACGTGAGTAGAAGGTTAGCTTCGTAAAAGGAACAAATGTTTTGAAACGTGTCAGCAAGCGGTACGAAGTTTGCCGGGTCAGCAAGTAAGCAATTATGTATTCACTTGGTCGAGTATTTTTAAAATTAGTGAATTTATGCATTGTTTGATAGATAATAATATAAATATATTTCTCTATCCTAAACAAGAGGTCTTATAAATTTTACTCTGTAAGAAGCTTAATAAGCCAAATTATTAAAAATTTTTATTTTCATATGAATGCTATCTACATTTACTTATACCATTTCCTCATCATGAAATAAATAAAGTCAAATTATATTTACCTTTATATTTAGTAGATGAACAAACTCATTTATTTTTTCTAAAATGTATAACATTACAAAAATCCAATTAACAACATAAAAAAGCAAGCTCATTTTAATGAATAACTAATGAGATAAATTATAATCCAATCTTAATCAAACGATCATGTAAATCCAATATACCTCTGTGTTATGGGTTACTGTTGCGAAGGATTAAACTAAATGGAACTGGCAAAATAGCAAGATAAAAACTATTTCCACACTTGAACTCTTAATATTCTTACTTACCCCAAAAATTCAACTTATAATTTGTCTAAAAAGTCAAATAAGAGATGTGCTGATGAGAGTAAAAACAAAAGATATTCTTGAAATTCTCAATATACACATCTTCATTTCTGTTAGGAATATTTCTAAATGAAAGTAGATTTGATTACACATTTTGCCTTTCCGTAGTTACAATATTTTCCTCTGTTGAAGCGTTTCGGAGTGACTCCATTTTCAAAACTTAAACTAGAAGTTTTGAAAATGGAGTCACTCCAAAACACGTCAACAGAGGAAAATATTAAAACATTAAGGAAGGTAGAAAACTGTACTCAAATACATAAAGATATACTTATGTAAAAAATATTTTGCTGAAATTCAATTCTATTAAACATTATGCAAAACCCTTCGAAACTCTCTGTCGGTGGTTATGCTGAACATTTATCACTAAACAGTGTTTCCTAGATTAATATTAAATATTACAAGAGAAAGGTTATACATACTGACATGCTAAGCCAATCAGCAAGCTTCCTCCTAGGTTGCCTGGAGATTTCAATTGTTCTGCATAACGTAGTATCAAAGTTCTTGTTAGCATTTCTGCCCTGTCATTTCCCATGATAACCCTGTAATAAATAAGCATAACATAGTAACAGTGATCTTTGAATTAATTCTGGTCGGTTGCTTCCCATGATAACCCTGTAATAAATAAGCATAACATAGTAATAGTGATCTTTGAAGAAACTCTGGTCGGTTGCTTCCCATGACAACCCTGTAACAAACAAGCATAACATAGTAATAGTGATCTTTGAAGTAATTCTGGTCGGTTGCTTCCCATGATAACCCTGTAATAAATAAGCATAACATAGTAATAATGATCTTTGAAGTAATTCTGGTCGGTTGCTTCCCATGACAACCCTGTAACAAACAAGCATAACATAGTAACAGTGATCTTTGAAGTAATTCTGGTCGGTTGCTTCCCATGATAACCCTGTAATAAATAAGCATAACGTAGTAATAGTGATCTTTGAAGTAATTCTGGTCAGTTGCTTCCCATGACAACCCTGTAACAAACAACCATAACATAGTAATAGTGATCTTTGAAGTAATTCTGGTCGGTTGCTTCCTATGACAACTCTGTAACAAACAAGCATAACATAGTAATAGTGATCTTTGAAGTAATTCTGGTTGGTTGCTTACCATGACAACCCTGTAATAAAAAAGTGTAACATAGTAAGAGTAGCCTAGTAAACAATTCTGCCTCATCCTTCCCATGGTAAACCTGGAATAAACCAGCATAACATAGTAAGAGTGATATTGTTAGCAATTCAGTTTGGTTACTATGTATGATAAACTTACAATTAAGAAGGGTAAGGTAGTAACCGAGTTTTGTAGATTCTTAATTTTAAATTCCAGCCTGAAGCACAAATATTTAAACTTCTCATCAAAATCATAAATCTAATTACAAGATTTTTTCAAGACTGAAGAACATTTAAGATAATATATATTTACATATTTTGCATTAATATAATGTGTTATTATTCAGTTCATGATATTACAGAAATTGAAGAACTTAGACAAACTGTCATCCGCAGTGAGTTAGTAAAATCATGATTAAAAAAAGGTTTTTTAAAGGAAATTGAAAAATTTAGTTGAGAAATGGAAATTCTGAATGGTTAGTCATCCAATGCCTTCTCATCATTTCTGTATATCACTACAATGATAAAATGTAAGAGGTATCAAATAGACTTAATATAAAGGGTTGGTATTTACAAACGTGTTTTTTTATGGGGAGAACAAAATAAATGATTAAAAATGATATTGTTACAAAATTTTGATTGTATAGCAGTAAAATAAAGATACTAAAAAAAGAAACATGTTTCTACTGAAGAAAATCTATCTAAAACCAATTTTTTTAACTTTATGAATTTTAATAGTGTTAGTACAACAGACAGATTTTAATCTAAACATGACACAAAATGTTTTTTTTTTTTAATAATAAAGTAGTGGATAGTAAGTTATGCCTTGAACATCAACTGTGTATATCACTTACATTAGACAAAACTATGAATGAGAAGAGAAACAGTAAGACATAAAATTAAATAGCCATGAAGATAAATATAAAGATAGTAAGTGAAGGAAGAAAACTGAACTTGAAATAGGAGTATGTTAATATGATTAATGCAAAGGAGCGATATATATGCAGGTAATAGGCACCTGTACACCCCCCCTCCGAAGTTGCTATGATCTTGCCTCTTATAAAACCATGTTACAATTGAAGCCTGCTAGGAATTATTTTAATTTAATTAAGTAATTATATGCTAGACAGATTGTTCTAATCAGATACACAAAATTATTTTAATACAATTAAAATTTTTCAGCTTTTGTTAAAAAAATAGTAAAGAAAATTATAGAGAACTTTAAAAAATTAATAAACTATACTGTACTTTGTTTTCTACTAATAAAAGGTAGTTTTTTCCTGCATGACTAACCTGTATATCTGTAGCTGGTCTGCTGGTTGTGTAGTGAACATCTGCATGGAAAGTATAACTATCAGAGAGTTGATCGCTTCTAAATGTAATTTGTATGTAAAGTCCCTGCACAAAATAAAACAATACATTAGCATTGTTGCAAAAGCGCGCTCTCTCTCTCCCTCCCCTTAAGGTTGGTCATTAGGATTTCCCTTCCCTAAGGTTAGCAATAATAACCTAAATTGGGTTTTACCCAGTGAAAAAAAAACTAAAAAACTTTAGAAATCTACATTATTAATTGGAATATTTGTGATAAAGTTTATATTAAACAAGGAGAAAAACTATAACTATGTATACAAAACATATAGCCCGTATAAGACATGTTAATAAATCTATTATAGCTGAGCATATCTTAAATACTGGCCAACAATTTGATACTAATAGTGTTAAGGTGGGTAGAAAAATGTACAACAGGTAACAACCCTTAGCACACTGGGTATATAAAGGGCAATTAAGAGATTATGTGCTATTAGGTAAAAAAAACTTGTTTGCAAATTACTCAAAGTTCTATTTAATTCTGAGTTCTTAAAGATATATTTGAACCAAAAATTATTTAACTAGTTATTTTTATAAATTTTTATGTTTTTACACATAAACCTTTAAAATTTAACTTAGAGATACACAAGTAAACATATTTGGCTAATCCAAGATATCAATAAATGTATTTTAACTTAACAATTACATATGGCGTATTACAATACTTACTAATATTACTAAATAAAAATGAGCCAAAACATAATATATATAAACTTTTGAACAATAAATCATGTCTGTTTCAAAATGTTTTCTGTGTATGAAAAAGTTCAAAACACTCATCTGGATTGAAGGTTGGGTTGGACACACAATTTTTACAAAAGAAAATTGTTTCTTTCCTAAGTCCCTTTTTCAAACACACGACACATTTTGTTCCTCGTTCCACCCTCAAATCTTTCTGCAGGAGGTCCCTGTGGCTTCCTTTTCTTTTGCTGGGCAACTCTTTCTTCAACCAGATCATTCACCAAGCTATCTATAAATTGTTCATGGGCCACTGGCTTTTTGTTGTACTGTGTATATTACTATACAACATGTAGGAGTTAACAATAGCCACTTCCAGAAGCCAAAAAAACATTTTCCTATACCACTTTTTAGTTCTCCTCAGGAACTGGTGTGAGGAAATGAAGTGGTCTGGTCTATCAACTGCTCCTATGTTTTTTCTCTAATTCATTACATCAGGTTTTTGGACTGGGGGTTTACCTGGCCACTTATTTGGGATTTATTTCAATGAAGTCATGTCTCCTTTACTTCTTTTGCTTAGCATAGTAACGACTCGTTTGTCTTTTCAACACAAAACCAAAATATTCCTTTTTCTGTAAGATTTCATATCACATTTTTTCATTTTTTTACATTTCAGTTTTAGTTTCTTGGGCATTCCAGATCGCATAGGCATTACTGTTCCAGTAATGAAACAGTTACTCTTCTGCAATACTTCTTATCTCAAGTAAAGTATGAAATTATAAATGTAGCCATTGCTACAATCAGAAACAATAAAGATTTTCAGCCCAAACTTTACAGGTTTTTGAGAGTTGTATACTCTGAAACTAACTCTACCTTTAAACGAGGTAGTGCTTTCATCTATTGCAACAAAATTAGTGGGAGAGAAGAACATTTTATACTTTTTTTCATATGGTCTACTACTGGGCTAAACAGTTCAGAAACACACTAGGATAAACACGACAGGGCAGGCTTATACAAGATTACATGGAACAACTGTCCCAGCTTTTACATAGGACAAACAGGGAAAACATTTACCACAAGATACAATGAACACGTAAAACATAATGAAGACATAACCCAAATCAAATTTTGCCACACATACAAAACAGAATACACTCACAGACTGACATAGATACCAATATAAAACTCCTACACCACATAAAAAAAGCAACAAACTTAACACAGTAGAAAACTATGAGATATATAAACACCATAAATACTATCTATAACACATTCTAAATGACAAACACACTCACAATCAAATACTATATTTGAGCACATACTTAACAATTATTCTATAAACACACTACAACAATATATTTTTTTATATATTATTTGATCACAAAAAATTATAATAATGTACCTTTGCAAACTCTCTAATTTTGCTTTTTTTCTGTATTTTGTTAGCTGAATGAAAAATGAACCAATACTTTTGCTAAACCAACAAAATTTTACACATTTTCTGTATCTTGGAATTACAAGGCCATTTTTTAAAATACCTTTTAGAAGATTTCAAAGTTTTGATTTCAACATTAGGAGTTGAAAGTTAGGATAAAACAAATTGTTTAACATTTTTTCATACATATAAATATTTACTTGTAAAATATTTGCATTTTAATAATAATGTATAAAAGTATATTTATTGAGAAAAAAGCATATGCTATAAAATAAATATTTGGTGCATGTTTATAAAATCTTGCAGTTTTTGTATTGTACATCTTAAGGTTTTTGTATAAATTATACTTTTTTTGTATTAACTTGGCAAAAAACCACTTACTGATTTAATCAGCAGACGTGTTTCACACTAGGTCAGCGCATTATTGAATGCAGTGAATCACTGAAGATTGTTGCTCAGGTGTGTTGTGTTGGTGTGAGTCTGTGGTTTATTTAATCACACTACACTCACAGACTGACATAGACACCAATCTAAAAATCCCACGCTACATCAAAAAAGCAACAAACTTAACAGAGTAGAAAACTATGAGTATATAAACACCATAAATACTATCCACAACACATTCTAAATGACACGCTCATAATCAAATACTATATTTGAGCCCATAATTTAACAACTACTTTATGAACAATAACACATCACAGAACAGAAATACACCACAGACTCACACCAACACAACCACCTGAACAACAGTCTCGACTTAGTTCACAGCATTGAATAATGCGCTGACCTAGCCCGAAACACGTCTGCGAAATAAATCAGTAAGTAGTGTTTTTTTTGCCAACTTAATACAAAAAGTGTAATTGGTAAATACATCTGAAAAATATTACATTAGACATAATCCTACAAGACCTTTATCTGTACAATCATTTAGATTCAGGGCTTAAATTTTTGGGAGAGACCATAACTCATTATATTTAAAACAGATTACTCTTGATATGATCCACATCTATTACATAAACCAGGGGTCTCCAACCTACGGCTCGGGGGCCACATCCGGCCCGTGTTCAGATTTTTTCCAGCCCGCGAAAGCTAGCATACTGGAAAAAAAATTTTATTTGGTAATATATTTCCTTTTAAGCATTCTTACCATTAAATATGAGCACAGTACTCGCCATTCCCTTGCCACTTGTTTTCTCTATAAGTGTAAAACTAGCTGTGAACAAGTAAAAAACTAAGCAAGAAAATCTCAAAAACCACCTCCGAGTTCTTGATTAGAAAAAACGTAGTGAGTATATGGGGGAGGGGGATCTAGACTTTCTGCTCTGAAATATTGCCAGCCCACCTTTCCTCCAAAAGTTTTCGATGTGGCCCTCGAGTAAAAATGGTTGGAGACCCCTGACATAAACTATTTGGAAACCGACAGCGATCACTTATTTAACCTTGTAGATCATGCATCCTCATAACGCAGCCTACCGGGCTGCATACAGCCCTCAGACAATTAGGAATGAAACTATTATTATTATTAAATACTATATTATCTGTTTTTGCATCTACATTCTATCTGTGAATCTACATTTAGTAAGCTCCAGTTCGTAAAACACAAGTACAGAACGAGGTTCACGAGTGAGAACACATTTTGAGAATTTCAGTTTATTTCCAACCTGGTAACATAGATGCCACATTAGAGAGCTGTGTGAATTTCGACCATCAGCTCAAAGAAATAAAAAATTTAGGTACTCCTAAAGTCAAGTAAAATACATTTTCCTACTTTTTTATATGCAAATCAGTCGATTCATTTTATTGATGTAATAAACGTGTTATAATTATCCTGTATGTAAATTATGTAATGCCACTTGTACTTGTGACCCTGAGGAAAACTTCATTCAAACTATTTGGCTCTCTAAGAAATCCTACTGAGACCCCTACTTTAGAATATCGGTTGCAATCGGACATTTTTAACCTGGAGACAGGACTTAGTACTTCTTAGTCCAGGCGTCCAGCTCTAGGTGTAGCCGATAGCCCGATGTCCACTATATATTCGGAACGCCAAACTCCACAGCCCCCTGTTCAGGAGGAAGTCCTGCCATTTCTCCAGTTCAACCCTCATGTGGTCCCTCGCCGGGATGAGGTAAGTGCAATCCCGAAGAATGTGCTCGATGGTTTCGTCTTGCTCCTCATCACAAAGAGCGCACAAAGGTGACGTTTTATGTCTCTGTAATTGTCGGCCGACGCAAGTTTGTTTTGCAAATGGAACAGGTGTCGTCCAGTCGCTTCAGCTTCCCACCGGGCAGCCCAGGCGTCTCCAAAGTACTTTTTCCCGGCGTTTTTACAGTGCAGTAGGGAGTGCTGCTCCTTATTTGTGGGCTTCATTCTAGAAGCTTGTTTTGCTATTGTATCCGCTTCCTCGTTGCCCGGAATGCCGACATGGGCAGGGATCCATTGAAGGCAGACTTCGTTTCCGTCACAATTGATCTTTTTTATCAACCTCCTGATTTCTGCTATACGGAATGAATATGGTCCAGTGGAGGGCTGAGCCAGCGACTGTAGAGCTGACTTGGAGTCCGAAAGGATGCATATCTTTGACTTGGCCATCATCCCCAGACAGCCTGACAATGCGGCGTTAATACCGAGCAGCTCTGCATCCATACTTGAGCTGGAGTTCGCTGGGATGAAAAATCTATCTCCATTCGACTCGTTGTAGTACCCTGGTCCAGAAATGCCTAGTTCTTTATCCAGGGATCCGTCGGTAAAAATTTTTATGTATCCGTCGTACTGGGTTCGAATCATTTCAAGAGTCTCCGCTTTCAGCACTTCTCCCTTGTATGGTCTCCCTTGTTTCCGCCGTGAGGTAGTTGCAGATTTATAATCATTTCAGGCCAGTCATTTGGAGGTTCCTCATAGAACGTGGGGATTTGTTCAGGGGTGGTCTATCCTGGCATCAATTCCATCAGTGAGTTGATTTTGTGGCAGAAAGATCGTTTTACACGGCACTTTGTATTGAGTATAACACGCAGAGGGTAACTTGAGCCTCTAGCAGCTGTAGTTAGAAACTTCGACCATATTTGACTGTCTATAAAGACAGGAATGGGTTCTATATCCAGCTCCGTCTCCATGGCTACCACAGTTGTTCTTGTACATCCCAAACATAGTCGAATGGCGGCCGCTTGGATCGCTTCGATCTTCTTTAGATGCGTTTATGCAGCAGATCCCCAGACTTCGCAGGCGTACGTTGTTTTAGATCTTATGTAAGTTTGGTAGAACATTCTCAAGGTTGGCGTATCGGCTCCCCAGTTACGACTTGCAACCGCTTTTAGAGCATTGAGTCTCGAAGAGCAGCTCTCTGTGATATAGTTCACGTGACTACCCCAGCGAAGTTTAGGGTCCATAACAACTCCCAGTAATTTTGGGTTTTTGTTAAATCTCAGTGCCTTTCCGTTGATAGTTAGCTCGGGGATGAAGGTGGCTTGATTGTTGTGCCTGGTGAATAATGTGTACTCGGTTTTATCCACTGACATTGAGAGCGACCATTTGGAGCACCAATTTGACAGTGCATCTAGAGCCTCTTGCATCCTGAGGGAAGCCTCCACCCCGTCGGACGACGTCACCCAAATGGTATCGTCGTCCGGGAAGGTCATGCTGTGAACCTCCCTGGGGAAATCCTTGGCCATGTCATGCAATGCTATATTGAATAGTAACGGGCAAATTATTCCGCCCTGAGGAATTCCGTTCTCCATGCGAAACGACGAGGAATCTGCCCCGTTGACTGAGACTACCACAAGCCGGTCACACAAAAAGTTTTTTATGAATTTAAGCATTTTACCCTTAATGCCGAGCTTCATGCATTGAAGTACAATGGATTTGAGGGGGGATTTTATCAAATGCAGCTTCAAAGTCCACCATCACCGCTACAGTGCAATGCTTGCGTTCGAAACCTTTGTATATTTCATTCGTGAAGTATAGTAACGCATCTGTGGTGCTCCTGTGACGTCGAAAGCCGAATTGTGTATCAGCCAGCATGTTCCCAGATTCCAATCTCCATGACAACCTCTTACAAACGATGCATTCCATTAGTTTGCCTAGGCACGATGTTAGAGCTATTGGACGATACGAAGCGATCCTCGATTTATCTTTCCCTACCTGGAGACAGGATGACTTTTATTTTCTAAAAACTGGGGCATCAAGTATTAAGGCAGAGTTATTAACCATAGCGGCTACATTTCAACACTGTTCTGAATTCTAAGAATAATGAACAAGTATTATTATCAACGGTAAAAATTAAAACAGTTAACTCTAGATCTCACAACACATTGTTGTACTATTACTCATTAATAGTAGCCTAGCACTGAGGAAGGTGACATTGTTGGTGAAACTAGTCTGATTGTTTTATGGACTAGTGTGTTTGTTTTAATAAACTAATGTGGAGTGAGATTTGGAGTTGACTGTTTTAATTTTTACCGTTGTGAATAATTCTTATTAGCAAAGCAAATAATAAACTCTTATTATTTCTTATAATAAACTCAAGTATTATTATAGATTAAATGATTTCTCTGTAGTAAAATGCAGCATACAAATCAGATGCATTTTACACCCACTATGTGATGGGGTATTTGAAAAATAATTCAAGTCTTACATAGAAAAATTAATTCTTCAACTACTGATTTAGCCATATATTCAAAATTGTGTATTGAAATGTCATTATTGATTTGAGGTATTTAATTTATTTCTAATCGACCAGATCTTTTCCATCTGTTTCAAAGTTAAACAATTTTATTTAAAACTAGTAAAATTATTAATAACTGACTACAAAGTAAATAGAAGTAATTGAGTTTTGCATTATTTTCTTACGTAACAGGAATGTCGACCAGTAGATGAATTAGAGAAGAAATATACTTTTCTAAAACAGATCCTTGATCAGTTTGTTTTTCATTTCTAGCACCTAAAAACAAAATAATAAATTATCTAATTATATTAAAACGCATTAATAATTCACATTTTTAAATGTTAAACTTTATAAAAAATTTCCTTTTTCTTGGTCTTTTAGACATTTTAAACTATTGTATATCAACAGCTAACTTTTTTTACTAATTTTCAAGGTCAGTGACTCATGACATTTGTGATTCTGGCGACAACTTCATTTTGTTATATGTTAAGTTAAATAGTTTTCAATGCAGATTCTCTAATATGAAATTCTTTTAAAGTAGTCTATACAGTATTAAAGACATCTCATTAAGTATTAAGACAAATATTTGCTTAACACTTAAAAACAGTACATTTTTCACTCATCATAAAAACGTGCATTATTTTGCATTGCCTGATGTCATATAAAAGTATAAATAAAGGCTTTTAAATAATATTAATCAAACACAAGTTTATTATAAGACAGTTTTTTCAGTACAACTTCACTAACTCGAACCTGAAGGAATTAAAGTAAAAAATTCGAGTTATCGAATATTTTGACTAAATGATAATCAAGTTACCAAGGAATCACTGACATTGAGTTATACAAAGTCACTGAACTTGGACCTTATTATACTTTCCCACTAGGCTAAATCATTTATTTGTTTAAATGAAAGTTAGATACAAGTTAGATACATTTATTTGTTGTTATTACAAGTGTAGATATGAAATTAAGTATATACTAACTGTACATTGTGATTACATGCTAGTACATAGTGTATTATTTAAATTTTTTTTTTTTTTTTTTTTTTTTCTTTTTTTTTTCCTGGCGAAAAACCATTTGTGGTTATCATCGCCAAACTAAATCTAACACGGACAACGAATATTTTAAATAAAACAAAATAAATTTAAATACAACAAAAATTCCAAAACAAAAAACAACAACAATAAATAACAAACAATAAATCTATAACAATATTAAATAACAAAATTACAACAAAAAACAATATAACAGTAAATAAATAATAACAATATGTAAAACAATAATAGGTAACAATTTATCAATAAATGAATCTCAATAACAATAACAAGAACACAAAATAAATTAAAGTAAAATAAATAAAAGAAACAGAGAATTATATGTATAAAAAAATATATATATATTTATGTATTAAATTTTAAAAAATATTTTCAAGTGGTGCAAGAAAGCGATGACTCGGTCAATGGCCGAGGCATCGTCCCTTAGCACCACTTTTAAACTCCCTTTTAAATTAAAAAGGTCACGAATATTGCTTACATTAACACAGTTTACTAAAATATGTTTTATTGTGAAGATATCACCGCAATATTGGCATATTGGTGGATCTTCACGCCTCATCAAATATCCATGAGTTGCAAACGAGTGGCCAACGCGAAGGCGTGTAACCACCACTTCCTCCCTACGTTTTGAACGAATTGAAGACCTCCATGGACGGACGGTATCTTTAATTTCCCTCAGCTTATTCTCAATCACGGTATGCCACTCGTCATTCCAAGCAGCGAGCAATAAATGTTTCGCGAAACACACATAATCGGATGCCATAACTAGTTGAGTAATAGGCACCAAACTTGTAGCTTTCTTCGCCGCTTCATCCGCTTTTGTGTTTCCAAGTATTCCGCAATGTCCAGGAACCCAACAGAAAGTTACCCCCACACCCCTCAATTGAAGCCTGTGTACAGCACACAAAATGTCCCCAACTAAAGGGTTGTTAGAGAAAACATCCTGAAGAGCCTGAAGAGCACTTTTGGAATCCGAACACAAAAGATAATGCGAAGATCGAGATGGAATGACGGTCAAAGCTTTAAAAATAGCAAATAGTTCTGCCGTGAAAACACTGCAAGCTGAGGGCAATCCGTACGTGTAGGTACAACCAGATGCATAAAACGCGCACCCAACGCCATTGTCCAGTTTAGATCCATCAGTGAAAATAATTTCACTGTGTTGGTGAGATTTATAAATGGATGAAAATTCCTGGTGGTAGACCACAACAGGAGTATCGTGTTTTATATAACTGGACAATGAGAAATCGAAGTGCGGCGTTTTTATTATCCATGGAGGTAGATAGCACATTTGTCGTTCAAACATAGTTGGAAGTTGCAACTCAAGGTCATCCAATATTCTTAATGTTCGTATGCCAAATGGAGCGGTCGAACGTTGACGTGTATTGTACACTTGATTTAACGTATTATTATAGACTATATCAAATGCCGGGTGGTTGGGTTTGCTTCGAAGAACAGAAACGTAAGATATTTGTAGCATCTGACGTCGTCTAGAAAGTGTAGGTTCCCCAGCTTCGACAAGAAGACTAGGGATTGGGCTAGTTCTAAATGCACCAGTAGCCAGTCTAAGTCCAGAGTGGTGGATGGTATCAAGAGTTTTCAGAACTGTAGGTCGTGCGGATGAATAGGCTTGACAGCCATAATCAATGCGCGATCTAACGACCGCGCGATAAAATCGAAGCATACTAGTTCTGTCTGCTCCCCAATTCGTACCACTAAGGACTCTTAACATATCCAATTTCTTATTGCATCTCACCTTCAAATCACGAACATGTGGGATCCATGAGAGTCTTTTATCAAATAAAAGACCTAGAAATCGAACACTATCCGTGGTTTGAAGCTGAACCCCGTCAAGAAAAAGGATCGGCTCCTGGTGTTGCCTACGACGACTAAATGCTACACATTGTGTCTTCGAAGCAGAGAATTTGAAACCTGTAGATTTAGACCATTCCTCTAACCTGTATATTGCTAACTGCAAAGATCTTTCCGCAGTTGCCATACTACGAGCAGGCACATATATACAAAAGTCATCCACAAAAAGGGAACAGTGTACCGGAGATCGTATATTACTGGTGATACTATTTATTGCAACGGCAAACAGCGTGACGCTCAGCACGCTGCCCTGCGGTACACCATTCTCTTGTGTATAGCTGTTTGAATACGTGCCTCCAAGTCGAACGCGGAAAGATCTGTTTGAAAGAAAGTTAGCGATGAATGCTAGGATATTCCCTTGTATACTCCATGATTTCAGAGTGTTCAGAATTCCTCTTTTCCATGCCATATCATATGCCTTTTCAAGGTCAAAGAAAACCGCAACGAGCGTTTGACGCAAGAGAAAGGCATCTTGAATAGCGGATTCTAACAAAACCAATTGGTCAACTGATGAGCGTCCTAGTCTGAAACCACATTGTTCGTTGCTAAGAAGGTTGTTGGTTTCTAGGTACCAGACAAGACGGCGGTTGACCATCTTCTCCAGTAGTTTGCACAAGACGCTTGTAAGTGATATAGGCCTGTAACTACTGGGGTTGGTTTTGTCCTTACCTGGCTTCAAAAGAGGAATTACAGTCGATTCTAACCATGCATCGGGGAAAGAGCGCTCCTCGAATAAACGATTGTATACGCGAAGGAGGACAAGTTTCGCCGATGATGGTAGATGTTTTAGCATGGAGTACACAATGGAATCAGGACCTGGTGCAGAATCCCTCGCTGACGCAAGAGCTGACTCCAATTCCCCTATAGAGAAAGGAGTGTTTAAAGGAGAGTCCTCAGACGACCCAACAGTAAACGGTATTGCTTCTTCCTTCAGTTTATACATCTGGAATAATCTATTATAGGCTGTAGTAGCAGAAAAGTTAGAAAAAGATGTTCCAAGTACATCAGCAATGTCATCACTGTTTGTGATTAATCTCCCATCTGGTTGCTTCAGCGCAATGGCTGGCAACGGAATGGAAGTACCACAAACTGATCTTAGTTTCCTCCACACTGTGGAGGACGGAGTTGTTCGTCTAATTGTGCCAATGTACTGTTCCCAAGAGTTCTTTCTACTCAGCCCAAATATCCTCCGTGCTTTCGCACGGAGTATTTTATATTCCTGAAGGTTTCCATTCGTTGGGTGTCGTTTAAATCTCCTAAGAGCTCTTCGTCGTAAACGGAGGATTTCTGCGCATTCATCGTTCCACCACGGCACAGGCGGTCGGCGTGGATGCGCAGAGGTTTTCGGAATGGTCTTTTCAGCGGCATTTAAAATTGCTTTTGTAAAATTTTCTATATTTTCATCAATGGGTGTCAGATAATCCATGTCAAGTGATACAAGGTAATTCGAGTAGGAGTCCCAGTTGGCTTTTCGCAAAATCCAACTGGAATTTCGAACATAACAGGTTTGGGAGTCACATAAACTGATCTTAATAGGCACATGGTCGCTTCCATACAAATCATTGAGTACCGACCATGTGCATCTAGTAGCTAATTGAGGGCTGCAAATCGATAGATCAACAGCTGTCCATCCACCAGTAGATGCTGCTAAATGAGTAGGAGTGCCGTCATTTAGCAGACATAAGTCTAGTTCCGTTCTTACACTTTCAACAATATCACCTCGAGAGTTCCTAGTCGGAGATCCCCAAGACGAATGGTGGGCATTAAAATCCCCTACCAATAAGAACGGAGTTGGTAACTGGCTTATCAAATTTACTAAATCGCTGTGATGCAGGTTTTCTTGTGGTGGCAAGTAGACACAACACACAGTGATTTTATACGGGACAGCTGTTTGAACGGCTACTGCTTGTAAAGGAGTTATTAAGTTTAGAGAAACAGCATCGATACAGTCACGGGCTAGGATGGCTACGCCACCTCTAGCTCGATCTTCTGTAACGAAGTCCGATCTAAAAACTGAATACTCCCTTAAATGGAAATTATGCGATTCGTGGAGATGTGTCTCCTGTAGACATACAAACATTGGGTACACATCTCGCACGAGTACTTTAAGTTCTTCTATGTGACTCCTAACACCGTTGACGTTCCATTGTATCACTGACTTCCTAAGCAAAGACATTTATTAGCTTAGCAAAGGGTTTATTTGACACCCATTGGTGCTCTCTCCTTTCTTGCCTGGGACGTTTTGGGACGTCTCAGGCTTACATTTCTCAGATTCCATATCCACCCGTTCAGGGATGGAATCTGAGGAAGTTTTGGGTTTAGGAGGGGTAGTTTTCACATTCCCTCCTTTGTTTGCATTTTTCTTAATACCCGGTAACGACTGTGACGATGTGGTCTGTCGTAA
Source organism: Prosapia bicincta (assembly GCA_036971475.1). NCBI lineage: Eukaryota > Metazoa > Arthropoda > Insecta > Hemiptera > Cercopidae > Prosapia > Prosapia bicincta. Next base: position 129,759,460 of record JBAIZL010000004.1, read on the forward strand.
CTCCGGTCTACGTGGTTTGGATTTTTCCAACGTCTTCTGCACAGATGGTTTACTACCCGTTGATAATTTCTTCTGCACCGAAACACAAGGCTCACTTAGTGATTTATTTCGTGCTCCAATCCCCCCAGTGGAAGGGATTGGTACAAGAGGTAAATCACTATCCGTCGCTGCAGGTTGTACTAAGTTCAAAGTAGGAGGACCATTCGTGACTATGGACAAAAGGCGAGAAACTTGTTCAGTTAGAACTTCAATTTTTTTCGACAGCTCGGCACAGTTGTTACAGGACGATTTGGAAGCGGTCAGAGTAGCGGCATAAGTCTTACTGTCTGTCTTTGGCTGAGTGGAACGATAGAGTTTTTTGGCCTCTGGAAACGACAGCTTGTCTTTCGCCATGATGCCTAGGATAGCTTTCTCTTCCTTGAACGTGGGACAGTTGTAGGATCGCGCTGGGTGGTCACCACCACAGTTGGCGCATTTCGGAGAATTAACACAATCCTTATCATCATGGCCTTCGACGCTACATATACCGCATACGTTCTGCTTCGAACACGTAGAGCTGATATGCCCAAATCGCTGGCACTTGAAGCAGCGCCTAGGGTTAGCCACGTATGGTCTCACTGAGAGCCTTTGGTAACCTGCATGTAAATATTCGGGTATTTCCGGTTTGCCGAAGGTAACGATAAAAGAAGCTGTTGCTACCTTTTCTCCTTTGTCCATTTTCATGATAGGGACAACGTCCGTAACTGACTGAGACGACAGTTCGGACTTAATTTCATCAACTGAAATGTACATCAAGTCCCTACATGTGATGACCCCCTTTGAGTAATTCAAGGATCTGTGGGGAGCCACAGATACCTTGACCTGGTCAAAGAAAGAGGTCATTTTAGATAGAGCACGGGTTTGTTTCTCGGTGGAAGTCGCAACTAACAGTGTTCCGTTTCTGAGTTTCTTGATAGAGGACACTGGGCCTCCAGCAAACGCAGTAATAGCCTTGTTAATAAGGAAGGGAGAAACTTTTGAAAGATCTTTCCCTTCTTCGGCACTAGAAACAACTAAATACTTTGCTGATGGCAATGTCTGCGACGTTGCCACCATCAACTTTTTACTCAAATCCTTTTCAATATGATCGTCAGGAGAATCCTGGCGTGTTCTCTTTAAGCTAGTCATATTTGACGGGGTTTTGGAATCCATAAATATTTTTTGCCAGCCATCGTGTCAAGCGTTACGGGCGAGACTATAGGAACGGGTACACCCTTGGATCACATTAAGATCATTTCCAACCCTCAGAACTCTGAGGCCTATAGCTTTTCTCCTTAGCTCGACTGGATGGGCATCAGTCGAGGACTCGTAATACTGTGCACGGGCTCCGACACCCGTGCACCGCGGACACTCCCTGACCAAGGACCGAAGCGGCTGGTAGACCAGAAACCGCGCTTACGTCTTCGGCAGAGCAAGCTCACATCAGCGTCCCAGACCAGAGTTTGTCACGCTCTGGACTTTTCAGCACTCCCAACGCGCAACGGTTCTGACCAGTCAAAATTCCCTAAGCGAAGATGTAAGTTTTGAAATGTGTATAGATTGTGTTGGTGTGTGTATGTGTGTGTGTATGTTTTTGTGAGTGGTGTAGTGTTAGGCTAGGGTACCGCGAAGGACGCCAAATCCCTCGTAGGTGCGGCTAGTCCGCACCCCCCTGCGGGTGTATTATTTAAATGAAAATTTGTTCATTGAATATTGCAAATTAATTTAAAATATATTGTACATTGCCATAATGTGTTGCCATAATGTAATTTAAAATATATGTGTTGTAAATAATTTAAACAAATTTAACTACCATTGAAAACATTAAAACTCAAATTCAATTTTAATTGGTAATTTTTTTAAACCATCAATTTTAGAGTGTTTGTCTTTAAGTTGTCCAAGCTTACGGAAAGTCGAAACTTGATTCCAAGGTACCAATTACATAAAAAATACTTTCAATAACATAATTTTTTTTAACAAAATATAGACAAGGCAAATCAAGTGCAACGTGTGCTTTATTCAGTGTAGGCATGACCTTGGGGAAATTATTTTTCTGAATACATTTTTATATCATAAATCAGACATAGACTTTCAGCAGACACTGTTGCACTACTTTGACTTACTCATCTTTAACTTTGAGTTTTAGAGGAGTAGATAATTGTCTTATAAAGGTCATCTTAGTGAAAACTTCAAGATATAAACTGTTAATATGTTGTTAAAAACAATGAAAACTTCAACATATTTGAGTTGTAGAGATGAAATTAACACTAAGTATTATGAGAGGCTTATAAATGAACTAAAATAATTTCAGCAATTTTCTAGAAATTAAAAATTGCATTGTTTTAAAAATTGACCAGTTTTTTTAAAGAGCCCTTAAAATAAATTTTTTTAGTATAATTTAACATTTATTTTCTAAATTCTTACTATAATAATTACTTACTATTTTATTCGTAATTTTATTAACTATAATCTAGAATAAAACATAGCTACATAACTTTTAAAAATAAATCTAAAAAAATGTCTTACAATAAAGAAGATAATCCTTTTAATAAAATTTTAAAACTTACAAACATACATATTTTTTTTAATGAAAATATAATTGGTAATTAGAGATTGTTATTCTTTTGCAAATTATATTACCAAAAATTTATATATGGATATTTAAAGAATATAGTCTAACTTGAATGCACTTTGTTTTTTTATTGTCAGTGTATCATTATGACCATGTTCTACTATTTCACAAGTCGTTACTATTTCAACGACTTTATTTTATTTTTAAAATCTTATCTAAGTGGTGATCCTGATATTTTAATTACTATTCAAATAAATTAGTATTTATTTGTAATTTCAGTATAGTTATTTGACTAAATCTCCTAGCAAAGAAAATATTTTATAACAAGCTGGAGTTATATTTTTAATAACACACAAACACCATCTAACCATGATAATTGTTTTATTAACTTTAGGCACATTTCTATTGCAAAACAACCCTCATCAGAACAACAAAAAAAAAAACAATAATTATGTTTACATTATACAACAAAATCATTATAAACTGATTATATATTTCTGTTGCCTCAAATATTGTTACTTTGTAACTGAAATGCACATAAGGGTAATATAAAAATTATTATGGCTAGAGGACATTTGTGTGTTATTCTATTCCAGTTTCTAATATCCTTAAATTATCTTTTATAACCTTCAAGAGCGAAAGTCATGATTAAGCTTACTGCATTTAAATTACTTTATGAATATGATTCAAATAATTTTTATAAACAGTACAAACAAAATAGTATAGGAAAAATTTTGAGTATTTGTCATTAGTTATAAAATGAACAGGAGTGGCATGCCAATTTTGTGAGTGATACAGCTATTATTAACTCACCTTGTGTTTCAATATGACATATAACTTCTGACTCTTTAACATTTTGAACAAGATACTTCAAATAACAACGAACAACAAACAAAGCATTGTACGTTTGCCAACTAAACATTGTACTGAAACATAACATAAGATAAAAATAATTAAATTTAAATGAAAATTTATTGTTGCTGAATCGCGTTTAAAATTTGCAATGTTTATTCAAAACTGGCTTTTAGTTTCAAATTAAATATTTACATTGCAATTTAAATATCTTATATAAATAGACAATATTTTGTCATATCAGACAATATTTTAAAAACTACTGGAGGAATGATATGGAAGCTTTTTACCTAAATTTTTCCTGAATTTTAATGGTATATAAATCCTAACCTCCAGTTACTTTTATCAATTAAAAATATTTCACCTAAAAAGCAGTTCATTTAATTCAAACTAATGAAGAATTGGAAATGGAACGCTATTTTCATATCACTCTTACCATTATATTGAACTAATTTTTGAGGCAGAAGTTTTTGTACATCAATAAAATTAATCAGTAAGAAGCTGGCTTAAGGGCAATCCAAGTAGTCCAATAAATGATACTTGTGTGTAGATAAGCTGTCCACATATACAAACTGCACTTGCATTTTAAAACAAGGTTTGTGGAATTTTGTTATAAACTTAAAGTAGCCTTAAATGTTTTAGAAAATGTGCCAACATTTCCTAGGGTATATTCCAAGTGTAGGGAAATAAGTTCCAGCAGATATAATAGCCAAGAGCATGAAAACACATAATTTTCCTATTCAATGGGTCTACAAATGTTGTGACGATTTCCATCTCTTTAATTTTGAAAAGTTGTAACCTGAGAATGGGAGTTTCTTCATTGCTTTTAAGATGTCTAAATATATACGAGTATTTCAAACAAGATATAAAAAGTAATGGAAGAATAGATTGAAACCATTTCTGCTATAACATGTGACTATACATATAATATAAAATAAAAACTTGGTAACTAATCACATCTATTTTTTATCATCTCAACAATCATTAAGTGTTATTGTTTGTCGGATGATAATATTCAAACTATAATAACAACAAATACCTCTATGTAATAATTTAGAAGAAAAAATATATCCTGGTGACTATTATTTTAAATAATAATACATCTGAAGAATAAAGTGTAATTCAAATAGCCACAAAAAAAATAAATTTAGGAAAAACATAATGTATATATATATATATATATATATATATATATATATATATATATAGGAATTTTTGGACTTGATAGGAGACTGACAGACTTACCTCAAGGCAATAGTCCAAAACTGCAATCTCTTGGAAATAAGCACATATAAAACAAACACTTAATACACTTTTATTTGAAATATTTCGATCAACATGATCTTCTTCAGTCAAGAAAGAGAAAAACAAAACAAAAGATTGAAGTGAACCACAGATGTGTATAAACATCCAAATGTCACAGATTCACAGATTTATAGTTTATGATATAGTGCTATATGTGATATGTGTAGAAATTGTTATATGTGAATCGTGTAAAGATTGGTTACTTGAAACTAGATATTAAAAATCTGTCAGAAGGAAGGTAATGGAGCTGTTAAAAATGGTAGAAGTTAGGGGGAAGTTAAAAGGAGTTTTATCTGATGTTGAGGTTAGGAGGCTCTCTAGATTTGGTATACCACTGGTATGATAACTCCCATCTTCTTAATTCTGAAGAGTTGCAATCAGGGGGGAGGGCTTTAATTATTTTGGTGGTATAGCAATCATTGAAAGAGATGATGTTGTGACTAGCAGCGTGTTGAGCGGTTGGCCTGTCTATGTTCATGGTTCCAACGTCATGTCTGTGGCCATTCATTCTGATGCTCAGACTATCCGTGGTAAGGCCTATGTACTGTGCCGGGCAAAATTTACATTGTAACTGGTATATTACATTACTGGATGTACAAGTATGATGACCCTGAATCTTGAAGTCCACATTGGTTGCTAGGCTATGGAAACTATTTGTTGGGATGTGTATTGGACATGTCTTGCATCTTGGTCTATTGCACGGAAAGGAGCCGTGAGGAAGTTTGGGCGGTTTTTCAGTACTTGGATCTGGTAATTTTGGATGTACTAAAATACTTTTTAAATTGAACGGTTGTCTGAACAAATATGTGGTGGATTTGAGAAAAGATCTTTGGTGTGGGCGGAAGCTTGAAGAATCTTGAAGCCATCCTTTAATATTTTGTTCAGCTTCGTTAGGCCTGGATGGTAATCTGTAACTAAAGACAGTTTGTCCTCCATAGGTGGTCTGGGTACATCAGATGACTGAGCCAAGCGGATTTGATCCTCAACGAGTTGTTTAGGGTATCCTCTTTTTTGGAAAGCTAGTAAGGTCTTTCTATTAAAGTCTTCCAATGCTATATCGTTGGAACAAATTCTCTTGTCCCTGACTGCCTGACTGTATGGTATGGACCTTTTTATATTCATGGGGTGGTTGCTATTGAAATGTAGGTATTGTAGGTGGTTCGTCGGTTTGATGTGGACACCTGTATAGATATTCCCATCTCTGATTGTTACATCTACATCCAAGAAGGTGATTGTTGCTGCAGACTTCTCCCAGGTGAATTGAAGTGTGGAGCATAGTGATAAGCCCTTCAAAAAACTTTCCAGTGTTGAGATTCCCTGTGTCCAAAAAACGAAAATATCGTCTATATATCTGTACCAACACAATGGTTGGTGTGTTTGAGTTTTTAGGAAATCTGTTTCGATATTACCCATGTACAGGTTTGCGTACGACGGGGCCATCCTAGTACCCATTGCTGTTCCTTTTATTTGCAAATAGTTCTTTCCCTCAAATTGAAAATTATTCTTTTCAAGAATGAATTTGGCGAGGTGAACTAGGAAAGGTGTAGTAGGGTAAGGGTTGTCTGAACGTTTGTTGAGGAAAGTTTCGAGAGCTGATAGACCGTGTGCATGCGGGATGTTTGTGTAAAGAGAGGTAACATCTATTGTGACCAAAATTGTTTCAGGAGGTAGAGGTGTGGGTATTTGAGACAGCCGGTCTATGAAATGATTCGTATCCTGAATGTGTGATGGAAGGTTTTTCACCAAAGGTTGAATATACGAATCCAGAAAAGCTGAGATTCTTTCCGTGACCGAATTATTGGCCTACCAGGTGGAGGTACGATATTTTTATGGATTTTCGGTAGTATATAGAATTGAGAAGTAGAGGGGCTTTCATTGCACAGTAATTTTATGGATCCTTCCGAAATTTGTTCTCTGGGAGCTGTATATTTGAGCCACTCCAAGAGAGAATTGTTGTAATCAGAAGTTGGGTTGTATGTGAGGATCTTGTACGTTGTGCTGTCAGACAATAGCTTGTTTGCCTCCTTTATGTAGTCCTCTTTATTCATGACAACCGTGGTTGAGCCTTTATCTGCTGGGATTATCATGATGTTATTGTTTTTTAGAGAATATATTGCTGCTCTATCGAGTTTGGTAAGGTTAGGTTTGGTTTTGAGGCTGTTTAAGAATGATTTGTCTGTGATGTTTTGCATTATGAAGTTTATGTAGAGTTCAATAGGATGATCAGGTGATAGTGGTGGAGGGTCCCAATCAGAAGGTGGCTTGAACCTTGCCAGACAAGCGTTTATATTGGTGTCCTTTTTAGAATTTGGTGTGTGGGCTATATAGTTTTGTATTCTCAGTTTTCTGGCAAAGCTAAAGACATCCCTACCCAACTTGAACTGGTCTATTTCTTTAGATGGTGTGAATGACAAGCCTTTTGACAGCACTTCTAATTCATGTTCTGTAAGTACGTGGTCGGAAATATTGTGAACTGAGATTGTACTCGGTGGCATGTTATCTTTTATATCTAGGCTATTTTTGTTATTCTTAAACAGCATTGGTTTGGTTGGCAATCTAGGGAGCTGTCCACTGGGTACAGGTAATTTGAAAATAGTGCTAAGGCTAAGGCTAGGTTTGTCAGAAATAAGAGGTGGTTTGTTAATCTGTAAAAATTTATTGTCACATTTCTGAATCTGGCCAAAAAGATTTATTTGTTGGATACACACACACACACACACATATATATATATATATATAAGAACTAACCTTCTCTAATTGTCCTTCAGGATATTTGACATTTAGGAAATCGATTAATAATAGTAGCTACTTGCTTCTACAATAACTGATCTATTTTAATCCTGACTTCAAACATAAGCATTTATAGGTAGTTACATATGATTAGATTTAATTAACTCTAATTTTGCCGGTAGGCTTCAAGACTCTTATAATTATTATTAAATTAACAATTCTATTTAAACTGTCCTTAATTATCTCAAGGCATGATAGGATACTGCACCTAGTTTGATAAATTTTATATTTGAATGAATTAATACTTATTAAAGAATTAATAAAGTTTAAAAGATTCTTAATATTTGTTACTTTAAAGAATTGGCTTAAAATTTAAGATAAATTATTACTTATTGCTTGTGTGGTTCCTTGTTTCACTTCACTTGACCCAAATTCACTTATTAATATTTTCCTTTCAATTTCACTTTTCTTAATCACTCTAAATGCTTCTATGCCGTAACTGACTTTATTAAATCACTCCCTTATTAATTCCACTTATTATTTAATCACTCCCTTATTGAATCTTACGTATTACTTTTCTATCTTCCTCACTTTATATAACTCATTACTTAATAATCTCCCTTATTTAATCTCAATTATTACCCTTTAATCTCCCTCTTTTACTTCATTTTCTATTCAATAATCTCCCTTATTAATCTGACTGAATACTTTACATTGCAACGTTACTTTGTTTGAATTTAACATTTCTTACTAAAACTGAACATATTTCTCCCTTAAGTCCTGGATTGTGACTCCCCCGAGTCCTGAATATTGACCCTTTCCGGCCCTAAAAATCGACTGCCTTTCGTGTTTTGTTCTGGATCGTTTCCTTACGGGTTTCATCCCCTCTTCAAATTTGATTGGCTTTCTTATGGCACTCAAATCTGCTCCAGCTTATCAGAATGACATTCATCTTCGCTTTCAGCTGGCTTGGTTGGGAATTTCTCGAACTTTCCCAAGTGCAAGTGTTTCGCTGGAAGTGCTTTTCCTGCATCTTTAGAGATTTGTCGCCATAAATCTGCAGGGTCCCTCGAAGTCCAAGTAAAGCGCCTCTCCAGTGATCGAGTCACGTCTTGGTTTACCAAGAGAAAAAAAATTATTCTCTATAATTTTGAAAGAAAACCCTTATCTTATATTATTATAAAGACATCATACTTTAATTATATCATTTTATGTGAATAGAATTCATATCCTCTTTTTATGAATTAAACTTATTTAAGCAGCTATATTTTTGTTAAAGTTACTTTATAAAACAAGTAATATATTTAAAAAAAATTCAAGTAAATTCCTACTGAGATTAACAAAGAAAAATTTTAAGATTGTACAGTAGAGGTTTCGAAGACAACCAGGTGAGGGAAAAAATTCATATAAATTTTTGAGAAATAAATTTCTAGGTATTGGAAAGTTGGCACATTGCCAAGGCGCGCTTGACTTCGAACATGAAGATTCTCAGTTTGAATCCGGCAGGGCCTTACAAATTTTGTAACTTAATTATTGAATAAATATTTGAAAAACTGTTTTAACATCAATTGTCATCCATTATAGGTTTTAAAAAAATGTATTTGAACTTAATTGGATGAATAAAAATGTATTTTATTAGCGAATGAAAATTTGTACAAGGTATATATCATGAGAGTGTGAGCTAATAGAAGGAATTTAATAACCTTATTACAAAATACTTATCAGTAATTTATTTTATTTACTACTGTAATTTAATTATTTATTTTCAAGAAAATGAATAATAGTAAAAACTGTGTACCTATACAATATAGTGTAATGTTATCCTTATATATTTTAGACAATTAATGACAGTGTTATTACTGAGATATTCTATTTTTAGAATAATAACAATCTACAAAGATAGAGAAAAAAATTTGTATGACAGAATCTCAAGAATGTGCTCATTTGGGACCTATATGTGCTCCAAGACAATCTTATACTTAGATACAATTCTGGGATGGTGATTTTAACAGAGGGTTGAAGTTTCTTTCCCAATGTTATACATGTAGTTTCTGCTTTCCATTGATCAATCCATTTCCTAGATATATTTTGCTGATACAAAAATGCATAGACTACTTCAAAATCCAGCTCGTAATTTCAGGGCAAAGATTATTGATCTTGGCAAAGATTATTACTGAGTCAAAGGTTCAATTCCATGAAGACAAATTCTGTACAACTATCATTGAAACTCTTTTTGAAAACAAGCTTGATAACCCTTCTGCCAAGACCAAAATATTTCAAAGAAAAAGGTACATTTAAGCAATCAAGCCCCTAGCACCAATCTCATTTGCATTGAAAATGGCACTTGTAATCATTCATTCTTATACTAAAGCAGAGGTCATGCAAGCTGTTCAGAAAATAAAACCTGTATTCATACATGGTGATATAAATTCAGGTAACATTTTTCAAGAATATGGCTTAAAAACAGATACTTAATACGATGATTGTTGATTTATGTGTTAAAGGTTAGAGGTTAGCTTGTGAGAATAAATATATAAGAAATCTACAATGAAATACACAATTTTTTAATCATCGTTGTACACTGATAACCTACTCTGTAGAAAATCAGCAAAGTAGTTACTCTGAAATGAGCAAAGTGGTTGCCAAAACATGACACGATTGTAAAATTTTACTGTGAAAAATTGTGTACCCATGAAAATTTTCAGATTTATGTGTTACCTACATTAAAACATTTATTGCTACTTACTTCTCCAGTTGAGTAGATACAAGAAGCTCTGAAGTTCGACAAAATAATACGTGAAGCAAAGCAGCAAGGTTACCAGTTTTAAGGTTATGTTTTTGCAAAGATTCATAAATTGGCTGTACACTTACTTCGAAACTCTGATCATCCTCACTGCAAATGTTCACAAAATAGCAAAATAGCAATCTTACAAATAATTTTATATTATTTGTTTTGGACAACTAATTATTATGCTTTAATTTTTATTATTAATTTTTTTTTTGTAGAAGATATACTTATGATGTATGAGAATAGCTGTTTTTCGAGTTGTCATTTTTAACTTGGATTACAAACAAGGGACAAAATATTTTAACTGAGATGGTGAGGATAAAGAAGAGATGTGATAGATAAAGAAACGACAACCAAATCAAAACTTGTAAAATTACTGAAAATGAGATATCTGTCTTCACACATACATCATGGGATGGTTGTCCTTATGATAGATACATCATAAATCTAAAGGACATGTTTAAGAAACCTTTATATTTTAAACAGAGCAGTATTGTTATATTACACTTATAAAAAAATATAAAATATAAGAATATCTTATATATTTTGCCACAATTTATCCATTTAATATGACTTTTTAATGATGAAGAGTATAATTTTTAATTGTGTATATTTACGGCTATCTATTACATTAAAGCAACTTTTATCAACTCTGCCTGAAACTCCAATGAGACACATTTCCCAAAACAGCCATCCTCAATAATCAAAAAGCATGTGCTACTATAGGCAAGTGTAACATATAATAAAGTGTTTTAGTTAAAAATTAGTAGTTCACGAAAAGGTGGAATCAAATAATATAAATACACTCAAGTAACAAAAGGTAATTTATTATCAAGAAAAGTGGGAGAAAGGAAATTTTGTAAAAGCTATGTTTTTGCACTACTGCATGGAACGAGAAGGTAGAGTTTCAAGTAAGACGTGAATTTACATTTTAGATTAGTATTTGGTTTTTGTCCTAGCGGAATACTTTATACCCGTATTCTAATATAGCTATATTGAAATGTAGTATTCACAAAAATCAAAACTTAGGTTTTTATACTGTACAGATGTGTTTGAAGTGAGGTTAAATGGTTCTTCAATATTTTTTATTTTTTTCCTGTTCATAAAATGTTTTTACATCAGCAGGTATAATTTTCATTTCATTATGTTTCAAACAAAATCAACACATCTGACTACTGAGAATCTTCTGAATGCTATCTAAGTTAATTTCTAATTTTTTATAAAACCAAATATATCCTAACCAGGTAATTTGTAATTATATTTTAAAATATCTTTATAGAAATGTTATATAACATAGTGCAGAAATTTTTCAACAATTTATAGTTAAAGAAGTAGCCTAAGTTTATCAAATGAGATTATGCATATGTTCTAATACTTAACAAAACATTTTACGACTATTTATGGTTAACAAGGTTTTAAATACTTTTTGTTAAAGCTTACTTTTAAATAACATATGAAAACCGAGTTGGACCAACGGTAAAAAAATACCAAAAATTGTTTTTATGCCAAGGTTGAAAACAATATTAGGAAATAATAAAAATTAGCAGCTTTTAATTACAAAAAATTAATATTAAGGTAGCTCAGGATGTTTGTAACAATATCATTAAGTTGTATTACAATTTTATTTAAAACATTAAACTTATGGAATTTAAAGTAAAAGTCCCAACCAATTTTATTAAGTTTTCTTTTGAACAGCAAAGCCTGAGAAAATTATATGCCAATGGGTTAACAACTATTTATAGTTTTCACAATCAAAATTACATATTTTTAAATAACACAAATTTAGAAAGTATTGTTCAATAACATGATTATCTCAAAGGGGAAAATAAAAGATGATGGGGAAATTGTAAACTTTTACTAATTCTGTATTTTCTGTAATGAAAATTATACTAACTAGATACTTTGTAGCTATATTTTAATATATCTCTGTAGTAATAAATAATAATACAATGTGATAATTTGTGAAAAATTATTTATAAATTAGTGTGTGTAACAATAAGGTTATGTATGCATAAGAACAATTAAAGGAATCCTATTTCACTCCATCTGCACTTGAGTTACTAGTCTTACACCAAAACACTTGAACATACATTTTATATAATATACTTGCCTATAGTAGCACTTAATTTTTTATTATTGAGACCTACTCCCAATAGTCTAAAAGGACAATGGGATACATCTGAAACAGCCGTCCTCAATAATCAAAACAATAAAATCTACTATAGGCTAGTGTAACAAAACAATATGTTTTAATTGATGAAAGTGTTTTATTTAATAGAAGTTTTGCCCTCTATATATATTTTTGTGTCATTTGAAAATTAATAACCAAAAACATTTGTACATATGTTGGTATGTTAAAAATTGTCTTTGATAGCACTTACTTTTGATTTTTGAGGACGGCTGTTTTGGCAAATGTGTCTCATTGTCAACTCAGAGTAACAAATGGGGCACATCTCCTGAAACGGCAGTCCTCAACAATCATAAAAGCAGGTGCTACTACAGGCAAATGTAACATACCAACATATTTACAAGTGTTTTTAGTGAAAAACTAGCACCTCATGTAAAGATAGATTCAATTAATCAGAAAATTAATAATTAAGCTAAATAAACTAAGTAACCTATTTATTGCTAACCTCATTAATGGAGCTTTTAATGTAAATGACAAGAACCTATTCCAAAATGGATCATTAGGTGAAATAGATTCTTCACCGCCAAAACGAAGTAGGTACTCATTTGAAACATAGTCTCCATGTTGACTGGCAGTAGTCCCCATTTCAAAATGGATCTAAAACTTGAAGTACATTTTTATTTAAATTAATTGTATACCAAATTTATTACTTAAAGAATGAAGTAATAATTGAAAATATAAACTTGTAATTCTATCTCCGACTTTATTTAGTAAGTTCTTAAAAAAAGAAAAATTTACTTAGTATCTATGAAAGAAGAAATTTTATTAACCCTAGATTCGTAATGTTATTTTATAGTGACACTATTCGTAAACATTCGTCTGAGAGACTACCATAATAAAAAAATGTTTCAAAGTCATTAAAAATATTTTTTTTTATTTTTACTTTGACACAATAATTAAAGGAAAATACTCATATACACGTTTGATAGTTTTTTAGTCTTAAATGCTGTTTTCTAAACAGTCTGTGCACAGCAGTCCACTGTGTTCCATACACATGTGCTTCTTGCAGCTGAAGCATACGTACTGCGTCATTCTTCGTTTTTTTGAAGGGCAAAATGCACAAACTTTTCGTTTTGGTGCTTCCTGCGGTTGACAGTCTTTAACTGGAATGGACGAACCCAGTATTTCAATGATTTTAACTTTAAGTTTTTGGTGCAAAGTTGGTACTTGTAGCCTCTCCTCAAGCCAAGGTTTCATCAGCTCTTCACTGAGAAGCTTCGCAAACTCTCTCCTTGTTACGGGTTTCTTGTATCCTTGGATAAGACGATGGGTGTAAATAACAAAAGCATTTACTCAAGTGGTATTGAGCATCCCTAAGAAAAAGCAGAGCGGCCATATCTGAGTTTTGCGGCTTGTTGACATGTTAGATGTCATTTCATCGAAAGAATCGACTGCTCCTTTGGTTTCATTATAAAAATGAACACTATCGGGTTTACCAGATTCTTCCCTGATTGTACCTTGCTCATGAGTGTTTGATAATAAGAAAACAATTTTGTTTTTCTTAGCCTTGTAAGACATCAATACAAGTTCATTATTGTAGCCAAACATTGCTGAGTTTACTTTTCGATCTTGTTTTGCAGACATCTCAGGAGGAATCTCTCTTTTGTCTGATCGAACAGTTCCAACGATTGTTAACTTATGTTTATTTAACATATCTTTAGCTAGATTTACTGACGTAAACCAATTGTCCATCGTTACGTTTCTGAATGATCCATGAATACTTTTGGTTAGTTCTTTCACAAAGACAGCTCCTATATAAAGTCCAGTAGAACCACTTAAACCATTGGACGACCACTAAAATTCACTCTATCACTGTTCGTAATGTTTCGTCTCGGAGACTACGCACCTATAAACAATAGTCACACTAGTCGTAAACACTCGCCCGTCAGACTACTCCAAAAGGATAACCTCAAATAAAACCGATACATCATCACTTTCCGCCACGGACTCTACTGCATCTCTGTCAGGCCATTGATCTTGAAGAATAGACGTGCCCCCACCCCCCCACTACTACCCCTTCCTCACAAACTTTCAATTCACGGAATTTTGCGTCGTCTGAGAGACGAATGTCTACGAATCTAGGGTTAATAAGTATGAATATAGCTACGATGCATCACAAAAATATCAGGTCAGACCTGATTTTTAAAGTTATATCCTTTATTTCCGTTAAACAATACATTAGTCTCGAATTTCAAGCGCATTTTGTATTGACAATAAGCCAATGCAGTAAATTGTGATTTATTTGCTCTTTACCAAATTTAAAATTTGAATAAAGAAATGAGCCTAATCAGATATAGTTACTTCTCACAAATTTTCTTGAGGAATAAAAATAGACCATTTTAAGTACATTTGTATTCTAATATGTATATAATACAGTTCTAATAAATTGATTGCTTTTGAACTTTTGTGGGTTAAAGTGTTTCCTACATCTACTTCATCCAAAAGTTGCTTAACCCGATTTCGACTAGTAAAAATATGGTCACCCTAGATATAGCACCAACCTGATTTAGAACTATGAGTTATTCAATTTTGGTATATTTTCCTATGATTAGTCTGTGTGGTTAATATTTACCTTCAACTGATATATTGTAAAATGTGCTCAGTAATATTAAGTCAAAAAATAATTAATTTTAAACAAATTTTTCCATTAGTTAAAGTACTTTTAAATTGGATGCTTATAACTTAGTATGCAAAAAGGAAATGAAAAACACTTGATAGAAACTTTCGGTAATTAATTAAAACATATATATATATATATATATATATATATATATATATATATATATATATATATATATATATAGACAAAAATATAGAATTTCATACTTACTTAAATACAAAAAGTAATTACTGTAACTAAATTTGCCTCAATTTTATAAACGTTAAAGGCATTTTTAAGATGTCAGTTTACAATCTGACAGATAAAACCCATTTATGAATGCATTTTTACTTACTAATTACAATGGACATCAAGTTCTCCCAAATTTGTTAAAGTACAGATAGTACTTTTTGGTTTGTAAATATTTTTGTTCACAAAACAATATTTTGAGATATTTTGAATAATTCTATACTTTCACTAACCATTTCAATTTAATGTCCTATTCTAAAATTCATACATTTCATACTCTATATGCTCAGCTGACGTGTGACAAATCTATGCTTTCTATATCAATTACGTTTGCTACCATTAAAATTTTACAGAAATCGTTCAAAATAGCTAGTTTAACCTCTAATACAGTCGGCTCTGATTTAATGCTATTATCAAATCTATGAATTATATGTTTGATATGTAACAACATATTTTATTATACGAAAACCTTTTTTTTAATATTTAAGCAGGGTAAAAATTTGTATTAATTTTTTTCCTAAAATGAAACAAAAACGTAAATCCAATAATTTATAATTTCAATTCTTTATAGAAAATCAATGTGTTTAGCTTATATTTAATTACTCTGAAAACATCTCCAAGCTCTAAAGTAACAAATAAATACAGTACAAAAATACAGACCAGTGATGAATGAAATAAAAAAAACGCTAATGCATAATGGCAGATTATGAATCTGTGTTGAAGTAATAAGGGAACAGAGGTTGAAGTTTTAGTTTTGGTTACTGTTTTGTTTTGTGCATGTGATTTTAGAATATACTGTAGTTGATTGTAAATATGTGAAACAATAAGCTCTAAATAGGCTGCAATAATTTGTTATAAATATTCGATTGTAAGGGACTAGAAAAGCTTAGCTTGAGGATCAATCCTAACCTAATTAATCAAAATGTATAACCACAATTTGGCAAATGGGAATAATCAAATGATTGTAAAAAATAGTTGTAACAGTGTAAGTGTTGCTAATAATAAAGAATTACAGAAAACGTCTGTCAGTAAAATGAAAATTTTGGATGAAGACACGTATTTAGAAGATGTGGGGAAAATCGTTGAAAGAGATTTTTTTCCAGATTTAGAAAAACTACGGGCTCAGAATGATTACTTAGATGCCTTAGAACGTAATGATATGGTCAGAGTAAGAGAATTATATGCTAAATATAGTTCTAACAAACCTTTATTTCAAGATAGCTATGCAAGCCCTGCAACATTTGAAACACCAGTCAACAGATCAAAAGAAGATGAGTCATGTGAAGTTCAGTTGAATAAAGAAAGATCAAACATTGGAAAAACAGACTTGCATGAAGAAAAAATTGTAAAATTAAGTTTGGATCAATATTTGGGTTCACATACAAGTGAAGACAATAATAGTTTTCAAGAAATAATAAAGGAATCAGAATTACAACACAAGTATAAATACTCTTGGTTGTATGAAGGTGAGGAGTCAAGTAATTTAACAAAGCATCAAAAACTGGAATTGCCATCAATAGAAGAACAAGCACAGTGTAAAGAACGCCCACTTAATATTGAAACATGGAGTTATTGCAATAAAAACTATATTATGTATGTGCCAGATGGAATTCAGTTAACACAAAATGAAAAAATTGAACAAGCACGCAGTCGGCAAGAGATTAATCATAGAAATACACGATTAGAAAAATGTCCATTTGATGAAAACCAGAACAAAGAAACTATTCAAGGTTTAGCAATTAGCCAGTCTCGAATTATGGAAGGTAAAATTGGAGTAGATGGAAAAGAGCTAACATTTGGAGATACACCTAAAATAAATGGATTTAGTCTTGTAAAAACACCTTCCCCTGCTCCGGGTGTAAATGAATCTCCTTTAATGACTTGGGGTGATATAGAAGGAACGCCTTTCAGACTGGATGGTGGTGATACACCTGTGAGAGCAACTCCAGGGCCTTGTTTTAAAATTCCTGAACCTCCAAAACGTGAAAAACTTGCATTAGCATTAGCAGAGAAGGCTGGGGAAAGACATCGTGATCGGAAAAAGAAAGCAATTTTGGCAGCTCGTCGACAGTTAAATACACCATCTCCAAAAAGTTCTAGTGGAACACCTTTGGACAGGATGTTATCATTATCACCTGCAGCACAGAGGTTGGCTTCAACTCAAATTAGACTGAGCTCTGATCGTGCACTTCAGGCTTCTTATAGTCCTGCCAGAAGCATTTCAGCACATAGAACTCCTACTTGTACACCTTCTCCAATTGTTTTGTCTCCTAAGACGCCAAACAGAATTTTGAGTCCAAAACGAGTATCTAACCCAAATATAACAGATAATTTGTTAAAATTAAATCTGCCCAAAAGACCAAAAGCAGCAGATTTCTTTTAAGAGAATTGTAAGTATTTTACTATGTCTTTATCAATTATTATTTTCACATATTTTCGAATTTTAAGAATCTTATCTTGTTAATACTGAGAAATATGAACCAACTTGAAAGTTAATAATATTAAAATAAGAATATATTTGTGGGAATAAAAATAAGAACAAAAATACAAAGAAAATTAAAATTTTGTTTTATAGTTATCAAAGTGTACTTAAATATTTTAATAATCATTTTAGACTGTAAAATATCCAACAATATTTTCAGACTATTAATGCTATAGCATGAACAATTTAAGGGTAAATTATGTAATTTTAATGGTAAAAATATAGTCTCAATGTCATTGGTTAAAAAAATTTTTTTCTCTTCTTAAATTACTCTTTTAATGTGTAGAACTCGAATATCAACTTGTATTTCCGCGGAAAATATGGAAAGCTGCTTTTTTCATATTTTAAGTGTTAGGTTGTAATGGCATGTATAGCGTAAACGAGTCTTATTGATACTGTTAAAAAATATTCTTTTAATTACTCATTTCAATGTGTAGAACACTAAAATTAAATTTTTTCCGTGGAAAATACAAAAAGTTAATTTTTCTGCACATTTTTAATATTAGTCTGTAATAGCATGTAGAGCGTGAACCGGTTGCGCAGTACACTACTGACAGCACACTGCACTACGTCAAAGTCAGTTTATTTTAATACTAAACTTAAAATCTAAATATTTAACTTTTGGTTATGATTTTATGCAACATTACTATCTACCTATATTAAAATATACCTATGAAGTATCCAGTCAAGATAGATTTGGTTGTAATTTTCTGCATCGGCAATAAGTCTAAATATTTACCAAAATTACAACCAAATCTATCCTGACTGAATTCTTTGTAGGTATACTTTAATACAGGTAGATAGTATTGTTGAATAGAATTATTACCAAATCTATCATGACTGGATACTTTGTAGGTAAATTTGAGTATATGTATATAGTAATGTTGTATAAAATTACAAATCTACACGTAGTGCAGTGCGCTGTAACTACTGCGTGCCCGGTTCATGCTATAGGCCTACATGCCTTTACAACTTAACATTTAAAATGTGAAAAAGTAACTTTCCGTATTTTCCGCAGAAAAAAGGTTGATATTCGTGTTCTACACATTAAAACGAGTAATTTTTTTAAAAAAGTTTTAAAACCAATGTCATTAAGACTGTATTTTTACCATTTTAAGTAATTTGATGAGAACCTTAGGAAGTCAAACTTTTAGGACATTATCAAAGTCATCTATTGCAATCAAAAACATTTATCTCAGTATGTTTTTTATAATTTCATTGAAATTATAACTTTGGGAAGTCATTAATTAGTGTAATGAAAATGCTACAATTTTATTGATCATTGTAGATAATAATATCCAAGATATAATAATTTGTAGAATAATATACATTATAGATAAATTCATAATTTTTTTAAAATTTGTTATTTATGTATATTTTTTTGTATGAGTTTGAAATATTAGTTTTTTTGCACTTAATATTATGGATTTATAAACTTGATTTTTTGAAAAAATGAACTTGCTCTATTTTATTATAAGATTAAATAATTTCTTCACTTGACTGGCCTATTTCCATTTTTTTTTTATTGAATACTTGGAAAAAAATTTATCTAAATTTGTTTCACAATTTATATTTTAATATCTTTTTTTTTATTACCACAAGCTGTATGAACATTTTGAAATGTTTAAACTGTGTAATATACCAGTTTTTAAGTCTTATGTTGATGATTTTCATTATATCTACTGAGTTATTTCTCTTTATAATTTCTTTACATACATATTTTTGTTCTGTTTTACCATTTAAGTCCTATGACTTCACCTTCTTTGATATTCAATGATGGATAATTTCTATTTATGGCAATTTGAATAATTGTTAATAGATGCTGATTAAAATCCTACACGGAATTTTATTTCAAAGTAAATTATGTAAGATCTAGTTGAAACTATTTATATTTAAAAAATGTGGTTTAGTAGTAATATTTAATTTTTATCTTCACTGCACTGGTTATTATTAGAATTAAGTTCTTCAATAGAAAAACAATAATTTTCTGTTTGTTTGTGTGACACACTTAACCTAATATTGATTAGTACAGTGAAAACAAAAATAGAACATAAAAGTCAAACTATGTAATGTCACACAGTTACTCGCACTAACTTCTTTAAAGACACTGTAGTTTAATGCACGAAACTAAAATAGACTTTTCAAAAGTCGACTTCCAAAAAAAACCATTAAAAATTATGTTTAAGTACTTTACAGTATAAGTAATTCGTTTATTCAAGAAATTATTATATTATTGAATATTTAGGCTGTGGACATATTAAGGCAACTGGTGATGGCAACGCAATACAAACTTGCTTTTTCACAGCATATAGAGTTGAATGCACATATTTATAGTGAAATGATAGCAAAGTGACTAGCAAGTGATACAGAAACTAGAGTTGCTCCTGTCACGACTTGCTGTATACTCGTTGCTCAGTTGTGTTGCGTATGGGTTTCTCAAGAGTGCTCCCGTATTTAAATAATTATTATTTCTATTTGTATTTTTAGTGTTTCTGTTTCTTAGAATAGTCTTTTATTATACTGGTATAGTATGTCAGAAAAACAAAATATTGCTTGTTCTGATCATGATTTTTGTATCCAACAACTTCAAGACGATACGAATGATTACCAACAATTTTTTAAAATATATAAAATTGGCACTTGAACTATAAAATTTCATTTGTTTCAAAAACTAATTGTTATTTTACTAGAATATAATGTTCTTTCAAGTTTTTTAGTTATACATAAATGAGCAATTAACTTTAGCTTAGTGTTATTGTTAATCTTTCTCCAACTGAAATAGGTTCTCGCCAATTATTTGTTTTTTTCTTGTAGTTCTAAAATACATGACTTAAAATGTAGTCGTGACTGCTAATCATCATACGGCAATAATTAAAAAATTGGTCTGGGTAATTTCGTACTGCAAGAAATTGACTTTGTCTCGCATGAATAATGTTATAGGGGTGTACACTGAATGTGTTTTTTTGTAACGTTTTTGTAGTTTGTTTTTTAAAATATACACAAGGATGGCATCTTTGTCTGATGAGGAGATAACTGACAACTAAACTAGCAACTTTATATGAACAATCTTGTAAACCGACTAGCAATTTTTCTAATAGCCACTGAAGTTTATGTTACGTTGCTGTCACCAGTTCCCTTCTGTATGTCTGCAGCCTTACTTATTGAAAATTGATATAACCTGAATATGACAACACTTGATTAGTTGGCAAAAAACTTTCCAAATTTGTTATATCAGATTTAAATTAATGTTCATTAAAACATTTATATTTAATAAAAACCTACAAGAAAAGCTTGTATGTTATATAATAAGGCCTTCAGTTATATAATAAGTTATATGCTTATATCGAGTTATAATTTATATTCTAAAGTTATCAGATTGAAACTTTTAAATTTACTGTATGCAATATCTTGAATATTGCTTCAAAGCAAAACATACACTGACATGGCCAAACCTTACAACCCTCTTTATCCCTGTCCCTTAAATATCCTTTCATTTGAAACATAATTTAGTTTTAAAAAAAGTAAAATTGTTGTTTATGGTAAATTTATTCTCTGCAATTAATTAATAGAAATGTTTTGAATTTTGAAAAAAAAACTTAATTGGTGGTAAGAAATTCTAACCCCCCAAATTATTTTGCACTGCCAAAAGTCCTTCTTCCATTTCACTTCGGAATGTTCCTGATCAGGATCTCATAACAGGTCTTGTAACATAGTCTGCATATCTATTCCTGATTCTAATAAGATACTTTTGCAAGTTTTTAATAACGTTGACAAAATTTAATTTTTCAACAAAGCTGTATTCAGGTGTTGAAAAATTAAATTTTGTCAACGTTATTAAAAACTTGCAAAAGTTTTTTATTAGAATCAGGAATAGATATGCAGGCTATGTTACAAGACCTGTTATAATCCTGATCATTAACTAATTTTTTGCAGCCCTTTGGCTATTTTACATCCTCTGTAGTTTGCAGGGAGAAATTACCACATTGAGGTACCTATTTCGACTTTGTACATTGTGCCGATGAATGATGTCCTGCACACCTAACACAAATGGGATCCCTTCCACAAAATTTCTGAGTATGTCCATATCTCTGCCATTTCTTACATTGTGGAATCAGTCTTTCCATTCTTATTGCTTCTATTCTCACTTTCAAATGGCACAAATACTTTATATTGTGAATTCTTTTTATGTCCTCAGTATTATGGAATGTTAATTGGCTATCAGGCCTTCCTTTGGCTTTCTGCGTTTTACTTCAGCACTTATGATTTTAAAATCTTGTGCTGCTAATTCTTGAACTATCTCTTCTAGATTGCATGACGAATGCATATTTTTGGCCATGATTCTTATTGGTCGATTTTGTATATTTTCATAGGTGTGCCATTGCAACTTCTTCTCTCCAGCTGTTTCTACTACTTTTCTATACTCCTCGTGTATCTACATTTATTTTTACCTGGTCGTTGGAGAAGCAGTTGGCCCGTTAGTTTATTTTATTCATGTTTAAGGAGTGTTTTATTTCATTGTAATGTCTGACTTCGCTTACCACTACTGCCACGGGGGTGGTTTTGTTATTTTTGCTGTTTTGTTCAGTTTTATACTGTTTTCTGTTCCCCTTGTTATTTTAGGAGATTCAACAGCTTTTCTCTTTTTAGTGCCATGTGTGAACCAGGCTGTTTCTCTGTTCACTATATCTTCCTCTTCGGACTTAGTGGGACTTTCTATGTTGCATTCATTGGCATTTTTAGTTTTCAGTTTCGATATTTCTGTTTCCAGGTTTCTTATTTTATTTAGAGCTTGTTGTAGCTCTCATTTTAGTTTATTTATTTCTCTTTGTTGTTCTATTGAGCCATAAATTGATGTCTCATTAGCTACTTAATTAACATGTAGCCTATCCTTGTCCATTGATGTCGCCGGAAGATTACGTTGTTTGGGTATTGGCATTGCTCCAGGTAACTGAATTTGATTCTCTAATGAATTTGATTTCTCTAGCACACCCTGAGATGGGGACACTGATGAAATTTCAGTGAATGAACTACTTTAATTTGATGTACTCTGTAAGGGTAATTCATTAATTTTACTATTCCCAGATACTTTATTACTTCTATTTTGCATCGGCAATCTTTCTATTTTATTACTTTTCTGAAACGGGTTATCCATTTCCATGTGTGATTGTTATTTATCCCACATCAAATTTATATAAATACATGTTCACTCCGATCAAATTAATTTACAAAATATCTAATAATTGTAAGTACTAAATTGAAACCACTCAAATGTTCATATACTGTACTGCAACAGTAATAAATTACGTTAACTAATAAAAACTATTGCAATTAAGTTGAATTTAGATTAAAATGTTTAATGAATTATATAAAGAGAATAAATGAGTAACCGTAACTAGTACCTATATAGCTTCAGTGCATTAGAGGCAGTCTAAACGAACAGCATAAAATGTTATCTCTTTCCTCTTTTTATCTGTTCCACTATCGGAGCACAAACACAAACGCCTTCACTCCCCAAAGTCAAAATAAATACTCGTAATACTTAAATGAGCAGAATAAGTACATCAAGAGTAATAGGTACTAAGGGTAATATTTATTAGTATTATATGTCTTAGGCCCAGCGCACACGGAGCAACTGTTTTGAGACCGACGTTCCAAACCAGTTGCGCACGCAACTGTTTTGAAACCAAGGCCATGTTAAGGGGTGGAGAACCGCTCACGAGGCGACCGATTTGAGACTGGTCTGCAATCAGTTGATAATCGATTGCATGAAACTGTTTTCCGCTGTTGCGTTTTGGTTTAGTTGCACCATATACGGAACTCTGTCTGACCAAGAATTTAATTTAAAATTTGTCAGGGAGGTGGAGAAACATGAAATTTTATACAATTATAAACTTCCTGGTTACTCAAAAAAAGAGGAATTGGAGAAAGCATGGCAAGATGTGGCCACCCAAGTGAATTTTTTAGGTTAGAAAAGTTGAAATTTGTATGAAATATTTAAGGTCCCCCCTGCTCGAATAGGGCCTTTATAAATGGCGTGTCAATGGAAACGCTTCATCTCCTACCAAGTAGTATGGAAACGGAGTCCTGCTATCATCGTATTGCAAGGGAGAAGATGAAGGAATGACAAAGCCCCCCGTGGGTAATCCACCAGTTCAATGCACAGATTTTGAAAATTCCTCCATCGCTATTACGCCCAGCAAAACCTGGTTCAATCATAGTGAACTTGCCATCCGCATCGCAACAGGCCATGAGCGCCGTAGAATGGAAGTGATTGTTATTATAGTTTTCTGAACCAGTGTGTGGAAACTTTTCAACTAGCCTTGATAATTCTAAGTAAGAATCTTTGGACATTCTATAGGAAGCCATAAACTTTCTATCGCTCTGCGACAGTTCTTCTGCTGCTATGAACAACCTTGAGTTTTTATTTTCCTTTATGTAAGGATGGATCCAATGCTTCCTTTGATACCTGCGAAGTTTCCGATATTGCAAATAATCTAAAACATCTTCCTCGTCAGAACTTGACATCGCAAACGCTCCACTGCACGAAATGAAATCAACTGATTTCACGTTCGTGTGCGGACAATAGTTTCATTTTGGCTTAAAACTGGTCGCAAGTAAAACCAGTTTGCAACTAAGGTCTCGAAACAGTTGCTCCGTGTGCGCAGGGCCTTACAGTTCTACTAGAGAGGCACTCAGAATCAGTTCCTATTCTTTGTAGGAGATAATAGTTGAACTAATTTTCATAAAAAATAATATTTTGTCATTAATTAATCAACTTATGAATTCTTGATTAAAATGTATTTTCTATTATTATGTCGTTCATCTTGAGATGTTTAGGATAATTTAAATTAGTTATTATATTTATGTCATTATTATGAATATTATTAGTCCTAATAATTCATGCAGTTACTATGTTTATTATTTTTTTAAATGGAGTAATGGATTTTGAAAATAAACTATGAATACCATTAATGCTAAATGTTTTCAATATTGACAGATATTTAATAGTACCTCTGTTATCCGAAATAAAAGCAGCAGAAGGCATTTTGTACAACTATAATTTTTACTAAAAAATGTGAATTTTTTCTAAGTTCAAAATAAAAAGGTGACGTTAATTAGTAAAAATTAACATTTAGTTTGTATGAAACATACTTTTAATAAACGTGTTAATGTATCTATAGATGTGTTTATATATATATATATATATATATATATATATATATATATATATATATATATATATAATAATTACAAATTATTCAATCAATATGCAAAAAAGATTCAACATCGTATGTTTACTGAACTATTTTTAAAAAAAATCTTTCACTTTCTGTTTTTTATTTCACAACATTTTGTTGTTCCAAAATCTTGGCAATACTTCATTTTCAAAAAGTCAGTAGTCCTAGATGCATCTGACTGCTCTACAAATTTTAAGGCTGCGTGTAAGTAGTTTCTTAAAAAATGATAGAAACTATATGTTTTTTTAAATGTAGATAACTAGTATATATACAACACACAGACAGGGTAGTATTTAACTTCTATAAATTAAAGTGAATTGTTATAATCATCTTGATTTCATTGATTAAATCATAGTTAATAGTTTTCACTTAATTTTAAAAAACTTAGTGAAAACTATTAACTTACTTCCTGACATGTTTTGAAACTTATTTCATTGATGAAGCCTAGTTTGCTACTACTGGCATTTGCTCAAGGTTGCAAGTGTATGATATAGGTGGGGGATAGGCGGATTGTGAGCTATGTAATGGAAAAGGGTGTTAGATTCAAAATGGATGAAGTCACTTAAGGTATGTAGTTTTTGAGTTTGTGATGTTTGTATATTTAACACTACAGAAAAATTTTAACTGTTTCAAAACACACCAGCAAATAAGTTAATAGTATTCATTTAGTTCTTTGAATAATTACTTATAATTCTATACACTTTTTAACTAACCTCCTAAAAATGTTGAACATCTTCCCTAAAATAAAAAATAAAGTAATAAATTTACCTTTAAGACTTTAGTTAGTCAGCCTCATCAGCTGCATTCTGCAACATTGTCTTCTCGTTGTCTATTAAACTGTTTTTTTTTCTGGTAAAACCATGTTAAAAATCTCTTACTCAAAAAGAACAATTGAACTTTGGTCATTTTCATAGAGGTTTTCAATTGTATTTGAATCTTATTATTCATCCCAACATTTTTTCACAGTTGAGAGGTTTTATTTTATCCAGTGATTGAGAACACCAGTACTCCATATCCTTCATGTTTATTGTCTTTAGAATTTCAGGGATGATTTTTGATTTGTTCGTTTCCTGTAACAATCCTCCTAATAATACCTTCAATAATGGCTTTTAAAACATTCAATTTTTCTTTGATTTAAGGGCTGAACCAAAGTTCTTACACTTGGGGTGAAGAACTTCATATTTATTTTGCCATTTTTCAGATTCTGAGAATGAGTGGGTCCATTGTCAATCAATAATACAGTATTACATTTCTCAGGATATTTGTTTATTTAAAAATCATTCAACACTGGCATCAAACTCAACAATAAACCATTCTATAAACAAAAGACAGGATATCCATGAAATTTTTTGGTGTTGGTAGAACACAAGAAGAGCATTTTCGGCAATATTTTATACCTCTATGCTTTTCAGATTCTCATATTACAGTAGGCCTTAATCTATAGCTTCCAGGAGCGTTTTTACAAAAGAGAACCATCACTCTTTGCTTGTTCATTTTATGTAGTAGAGCACAAATTTCCCTTTTATGAGCAAGAAAGGAATTTTTGGGTGACCTTTTAAATTTCAATCTCATCTGAATTAAAAACTTGATCCTTTGTATAATTGTGTAAGAACTTACCCGTTTTAGTTTTAAAAACACCCTCTGCATCGACTGATAACCATTCCTCACAGACTTATACTTTACATACGCTATACCTATTTTTTGCATTTCTTCAGCCAACTAAAACTAGCTGTAACACGTTTACTGCTGAAATTATCCTAATATATGCTAAATCGTATTTTATACTTACATAAAGTCAAATGTAAGTCATTATTTACATAATGATTATTTATGTTCTAAGAATCCATGAGGTCCATAATGCATTGGATATGCATTTTTTTATGTCATGGTAATGCTGCACCAGTGTCATGTAGACAAAATGTCAAATCTATCTCCCGTATAAGGTTCAACTTAACATTAGCTACATGCCGTTTCCGACTAAAATCATCTAGAACTCCACTAAAAACATGAATTTAACTAACACGGCATAAAAATTCCACAGTGTTTACAACTTCTTTTACATACTTTTTTTTCCTTTTGTATATTATTCCATATATAGTCGCCCTGTCAAAGAACCATAGATTCATCTATGGTCAAGCTTTTTTAAGGGTAGCAAATACTTGGCATTTTTGTTTTGAAATTAATTATCAACATTGAAACTTTAAAGAGTTTATTTGGATCAGACCTCCGGTCAAAGTTAACACATCTAAAAATCAATAATAATCCACCCTGACTTATGAAATCAGGAAAATCTTATTTCATTTCAAATAATCTTGAAGGCAATTCATAGTCCAAGTTCCGGTATGTAGGATCAGGCCAAAAAATATTTTTTATTCCTCTACAATCAAATCTCTCTACGTTGAAATTCGAGAGTCTGGAGTTGAGTTAGGTCCACAAAACAAGTCAAATGGACACTGATTTGTTGTTACAATGTTTTCTAAAAGTATACTATCTAGTAACATTGGAAAATATCTATTTGTTTTCCAGATTGTGGTGGAACGAACAGAAAACTTTCAGCGTTTTGGAAACTGCTTCATACCTACGTGTCGTGAAATCACCTGTTAAATAATTCCTCTCTTTGTAACTAGCAGAATCTGTCTCAGAATTCTGAAAGTTACGTCAACATCCAACGTATCAGAGATGGAATAATATTGAAAAACAAAACTAGATCCCAGTTGAATAGAATCCATGTTAAAACTAACGTCAAAAACACTTAATACTTGTACACAAACTAACCACAAAATCCAGAAACGAACCACATTTTAATACATTAGGCCTCATGCACAGAAAACCGCTTGCTTAGGACTAGTGCTATAACACAGTGATAAGTATAAACTGTTGCTGTTATTGGATGCATTTTTGCAATTTGCACATCTCAGTAGAAGCAGGGCGTCACCTGTGTAGCACCCACAGAAAAAGCTTTGTTAACTTTTTCATTTTCGTATAATTTCAAGGTTTTTTAATTTGGTAGTTTTACAGGATACTCTACAACCATCATTTTTATTCATTTACTAATAGTTGATACTATGACTCCAAAATCAACTGCAACAAAACATCTCTATTTTTCACTCTTTCAATTACCGCTAGTTTTTTTTTACACCAATAACTACTCTTTTCCATTTTTGTCACACACAAAGTTTAACCAAGTGATAACATCATGTACAAAACTTAATCACAACAATAGGCTAGTATTACATAGCGAGCAAATCTAACAATTAACTTCATGTGAGCTATAGAACCCAACTACTCAACAGTGCAAAACAGGCTGGGAGGGAGGC
Source organism: Prosapia bicincta (assembly GCA_036971475.1). Classification (NCBI taxonomy): domain Eukaryota; kingdom Metazoa; phylum Arthropoda; class Insecta; order Hemiptera; family Cercopidae; genus Prosapia; species Prosapia bicincta. Next base: position 129,787,798 of record JBAIZL010000004.1, read on the forward strand.
AGTAATAGCTGACTGACATGTCATAGAAACAGAAAATATTTTCTATTTTGATCTAAATTAATAAATTGTTGGATGTGCTCTGCATTGGCTAATATTTAAATTACTGTACATTGAAATGTTTTAGAAGTAGTAGGTTAATTCAAAATGTATTGATCTTTGTACTATAATTTTGTCAGTGCTATTTATACTTGTTTTAATTACTTTATTCTTCCATAATATTTAAAACTACTATCAGTATTTTTTGTTTTTCTGTTGTTTTATGTTATTTATTATGTATATATTCTAAAAGTTTGTGTAAATATAATTTGTATATTTTTAATCATTTCTACGCTTAATTTTACCCATATCCATCATAAGCACCTTTCAGAGATCTTAACCCTCAAGAGTTCTATAATTTTAAAAATAAAACTTGTTCAAGCAAAAAATTATTTATTTATTTATATGGATGTTTGGATTTTGAAAGACACCTAGAGCCGCCTAGGATTCTACTGATTTGTTTTGTGCCATTTTATTAACGTAGAGACAAAAAGTATTATTTTATAGAACTTATATTATATTTTATTTTAATAAATATTATTAGTGACATTTTTAGCTTTATTATTAATAATTTTCTTATTAACTTAAACCAAAACCTTAGAATTAAAAAAATTGTTTTCCAAATGTAAATATATATCAAATTTGTTTAAAATCGGCATTATTATTTTGGTTTAAGTGTGAGGTTTATGAATACTATTTAAAAAAGAATTTTTTTTTAAACCCACTATTTTTCGGTTTACATTTGTTTGTTTTTTAAGGTTCTTTAAAATAAAGATTTTAATTGAAATTTTGTAATGATACTGCTTTTATGAATTTTAAATTATAAACTTACTGAGGCAAACAATATTTTAAACTACACTAGCTGGACATTTATCTCCATTATCTAGATAGACTGCCAGGCAGTACTAGTTTTAAAGGGTTCAGTAATATGGGCAGATACTTGTGTGTACGTGTATGTGATTTGTTCTTTTAATATGTTTTTATTTTGTGTTTTGGTATAACTGTAAATTTTATATTTTTCTAGTGTGTTGATTGATGCATGTTAGTTAGCATAAAATAGTTGAAATCATTTTTACATCCGAGGAGTTATATGTGGTGTACATAATCTAACACAAGTTCTTATCTCAGTAAATCAAACTTTGCTGAACATCTCATATTTATATATTACATAAACATAATCATACACATTCTGTAGAGACTAAATAAAAATAGTAGACTCTACATTACCAAAGAGTATGAAATATAAAAACATTTCAAATTATATTAAACACTGAATCTTCACACCTAGTTACATTATAACTCATACACATTTTTTATCATCAATAGCTTCCTCAAAATCACCTCTCAAGGGCAGTTTACATGCTATATCTTATTGTAAGTTTTGTCAGGCATACAAAACGTATAGTCGGTCCAGTGTATACACACTATGTTTTCTCTTCTGCTTTCTACCTCAGTTCCAATTTAAATTCTCGACTTGTGTGAAGTTTGTTTAGTGAAATATGGCCGTTTTCTTTTATTTTTCTAACTATAAGAAGTTGGTGTTTGCAATGACTGAGAGGGAAAGGGAAAACACAAGAAGGTCAAGGCCAGTCTTACCACGGCTTGTTACCGAAAGAACTGAGGGGAGAACCTGATGACTGGAGCAATTATTTGGGAATGGACACTTCAGCAAATTGTCAATTGCTAGAATCGGTAACACCATACATACTGAAACAAGACACTTGCAAGAGAAAAGCCATTATACCCCATGAAAGACTCACAGCAACTCTAAGATATCTTGCAACTGGATGTAGCCCCAAGGATTTGGAGTTCAGAATCATAATATCCAAACCAGGCCAAATAATTCCTGAAACCTGTGATGCAATCTTGATCATTTAATATTTGCAATAAGTCGAGGTACCACAAAGGTGGTTTGTATAGGTCTTCTCCAATTCCTAAGGTTTCTGATGGCTAAAGTTTAAAAAAGTTTTTTTGTAAAACGGTCTGAGAAGTTGAAATTTTTTTGTAACTAACATTTCAATAAATTCCACACAAAAATCGTGGGTGCATTGGCACAAATCTGACATTAGGTTTTGTGTGGAAAAGAAAGTTAACTGGTGTGGAGTTAGTCGTGAACAGAGCCAAAATCAAGAACCTTGTCTGAACAATAAGATTATGTCTAAGAATTTTAAACAATAAATGTATATAAATTTTACATTTTAAATCATTAAGAAAACAGAAGTTTGTGAAAGAAAGTACTTACTCTTGAGAGTACAAAGTATTTCTAAGAAGGAAGTGTAATCTATTGGAAGATTGAAGGATTGGGGAAGGGAAATTGCACTTTTTACTGCCTAATTATAGAAGAAAACACTTTGCATGAAGATAGGGGAAAGAAAGTACGAGTATAAAGACATTCATGATTGTAAACTATCTGATGGAAATAAGGAAAGTAGAATATATGGGTAAATCATATTTTCCCGATTTTATGGAATAAAAGATTATAATCGCCGCAGGAAAGGTAAATAGGCCATCAAAAAGCCGAAAAAAGATGATAGTAATTTTTAAAAAAATTGTGAACTTTAAGACACTAGAACAAGATTGCAAGAAGAGAGTAATGATGAAGTATATTTCAGGCAAATGAAACAAAATTTTTGAGTGGGGTAAGAGGTTGGAAGAAGTAGGAAAAGAAAGATTTTATATATAAACAACCAAATAAATCAATAGAGGATAAAATAAATATGAATTTGGTGTTTACTTTTGAGCAGATACAGCTAGCACTGAATGGAATCTAGAAGATGATATTCTTGTAATTTTCAAAGATTTATTATGTGTTTTGAAATAGTTTTTTTTTCTTAAAACCAGTAAATTGCAGGGTATATAAAGTTTATTATGATTCCTTTTGTTGTATAATTTTACCTTTTTTTAATTTAAAATCTTGATATGACATGTTTTTTTTTAGAGAAAGATTGTCTATAGCAAGCATTTCAAAACCTTTAGTATACATGTTATATTTTACAGAGTATAAACAATGGCTGATATAACTCATCTTAATTTCGGTACTTCTAATTCTTCTTGAAAATTTAAAATCATACAATTGGAATGTCTTATACAAACCAATGTAATTTTATTTTGTATTGAAAATGTTTGTTTTCTTATTAAATACTGACATTTTAATAGGTTTTAAACAAATCAAAATTAGAACCCAAAAATCATTTATAATCAATTATTAGGGAAATGGTTGAAGTAATTAATAATAATTCTTTGGTTTGAGAGAAAACTCTGTTAAATGTAAATTATGATTCTTTTTTATATAGGTGTTATTAAATACATTCAAAATTATGTATAATTTTAATTACTAGTGAGTTGTTTAAGAAGAGGCTATCAAATTTTAAAACTTCTTCAGATATGAAAATTTATTTTGATAGGAATGAAATCAAATATAATTAAGTTAAAAAAGACAGAATACAATTTCATTAATGGGAAAAATTGATAATACATTTTATATTGTAATATCTTTCAGTAAAGTTTGATGCAAATTTAGTTATATTAATTTGAGTGTATTATTCCGGTAGCAATACTAACAATATGAATTCCTGTTTTACTAATATTGATTTCATGATATGGCACAGGTGTGACTAGCAATATTATCTGCAGTGTTTACCTAGCACTATCTCTTCTGCTTTGAGATAAACACTTGCTAGTTTCAATCACACATGTGCAGTCATACTTTAACATAATTATCTCTTCAAATGCCAAAAGTAAGTGTTAACCTAAGATTTTTCTCAATATGTTTTGTCGTAATTTCACTATTATTGTTCAAATGCTGGGAAATATATAATTTTAAAATTAATACAGACTTTATTCTAAAGTTGTTGCTTTGAAAGTTATTTAGTAATGGGATGGCCTTCTTATCACTAGCTTAGATATGATTGCATGTTTTCTTTTTAATAATAGTTTTGTAATTCATATGTAATTAAAACAATGTAGCTTAGTTTTTTTGTAATTTAATATATATTTAACTACTTACTAGATTAAAAACCATATGTTATAAGCAACTTCTAGTTGAATTATGACTAACACTCGAACAGACATATATTATTAATTGGCATTTGCTTATAACAAGACAGTATTTGTTTTTAAGGATAGTAGTTTCAGATGTGTTTCATCGACAACTTAGACTGTAACTACTTGGTCATATAAGGTTGGGTTTGGGGAGGGGCTAGGATAGCAAAATTATATGATTTGTGTGATTTTTGGGTTATGATGTCAAAAAGTGTGTGTATGTGTGAATTATAATTTAATTAGGTGTTGATTATGTGTAATGGGTATATATACTGGATCTTTTGAACAAATTTGGTTTGTGTTTTGTTTTGTTCTCCAAAATAAAAATTCAACTAACACAATGCTATTTAGCAATTGACATTTTGTATGCGATTTGGAAGACTTTTTCATGTATAGAAATATATATATGTGTATATATATATATATATATATATATATATATATATATATAACTCTTGAACTTTGTAGTCCATTACTTTCGGTGAAACTTAATTAATCACTTTTGCATTAACTTTAATTTATTTTGTAAATTTGTTACAATAATATGTTATACGCGGCAATTTCTTGTAAAGTTAAAAACAATAAGTTACAAAAGGAACTTCTAGTTATATTTAAAACAATTTGTTATAAGCAACAATATATTTTATTAATAACAATATTATGTTATTTCAAAATGTAAAGTAAAGCAGGTAAACAAGATAAATTAATTCTATACATAAATAAAAACCAATTATATCAGTTATAATAAACAATAAGAGAAGTTTATTTGTAATTCTTAATAAACATACAATAACACTAATAAGAATAAAGTTATTGAGAAAATAAAAATCATCTGAGTTATAACTGTTGAGTTTAAATTTTGAAGTTAATTGATTTAAAATAAATAATTTATAAAGTTGATAATTTTTAATTAAAATTGCATTTATTTGATTTGTATAGTTTTAATTTTATAAATGTTTTATGATCACTTCTCATTACTTTGAATCATGGTTTTTGAATTTTAAACAATAAATCTTTATTCTTGTTATATATGAACCTCTGTTGCAAAACTTTAGCTTGTCCTGTGAAACAAATATGCTTGAATACAGCTATTCTTTGAGCTTAGCTTGTGAGTTTATATTAATACAAATAAAAGATGTATACAAAACTCACAAATTAATCATTTATTAATTCATACATGTTTCAATGACAAAGTCATCCTCATCAACAGTGAATGTTGCTACTACAAACTCTAACTTACAACTTATTAGTGTTTGTAGTAGCAACACTCACTGATGATGATGACTTTGTCATTGAAACGCGTATGTGTTATTAAATGAATTATTTTTCAGTTTTGTGTACGTCTTTTATTTGTATAAATATGCTTCAGTTCAGTATACATTTTGTTGCTGCTCTGCTTTCGTCCAAATCATTTTAGCCAGTTGATTATTTTCATTTAAATACTATATGCTCCATAAATTACATTTTATTACATTCTGTTGAAGTTGTATCTATAAATGGGTTATTTTTTATTTAAAACACTTGTAACCATTTTTAATTTTTTAACTTGGTAAATTTAATAAAGTTGTTCAAGTTTTTGTTTAAAAAAATGTTTATGTTCTTGTTAAATAAATTACCGCTTACTTGAACATGTAAATTAATGAAGAATGCACTGATGTAAAAGGTTTTTTATCATACTGGGCAAACTTCTTCAATGTATAAGTTGGCCACCTGAAAGTGTTGTTGAGCTAGGTGGTTTAAATAGGTGTTCTCTAAAGTAGTCAAAAAGTGTATATGATCTGTATTGAGTTTGTTCATTTAAAATGTTTTTGTTTTGTGGTTTTTTATAATTATAACTTATATATTGCTGTAGTGTGATGAGATGTGGTCTTTTTTTGTTCATGTGAAGAATTGCTAGGTTAAGGTTGATATTCATGTAAGCGAGGTCTGTTTTTAAAAGTTAAGTCAGTATAATATTTGATGAACTGTATGTATTCTTTAATTTTTTTTCAACTATTTTTTTAGTGTATAATTTGATACAGTCTATACTGTTTAATTTATACTTAAGTATCTAGTGCTTGGTGGTATCTTTTTCATTATGTTGTAGTTTATTGTTAATTTTAAAAACTGTCATGTAACCAAAGCTTTTAATATTTTTTAAAAAACAATAAACTGCAACACAGTATACAATACAACACAATTAAACGTGTAAGCTACAAGCAACAGGTATGTAAAACTGTATAAACTGATACAGTTTTTGCATTAGGCAAACATATTGCAGCCTAAAACAAAGATTCATCTAATACATATAGTTTACTAAATATGATATTAATTAATATTTTTCTATTTACATAATAGAAAAAAATCATAGTTATATGGACGCCAACCAAATACTAGAAATTCTTTATTTCAAGATTAAAAAAACACATCTCAACACACTAGAACAATATGAAATTTACCAAAACATATTAAATGCCAAACTCAATAGAGATTTCTTATAATTTTTGACCACCTCGTATAACACCCCCCTTTAAAACCACTGTTGCTAAGCTCAGCAATGCTTCTAAACAGCCAATCTAGACGATAAAATTCACCAGAACAAACTGTATTACAACATTGATTATTGTGTTTTGTTTTACTGTACAAATTAATTGTCCTACTAACACAATACTATTATGTTTGGCAACTGACATTTTTTGTACGATAAGAAATACTCATATACAGAAATATGTAGGTTGAGCAGATCAATTTTTTGCCATTCTTAGCATTATCTTACTTTTTTTTATTTGTTGATTCCATCTTCATGTGAGCTACTAGTTTTTAACTGAAAACACATGTAAATTGTCACACTAGCCTATGTAGCACTTATTTTATATTGTTGAGGACAACCTTGGTCAGACCTCGGTCTGAGTTGAAAATGTGTCACATCTCTCGAAACACCCGCCTTCAAAAATATAAACTAAGTGCTTCTATAGGCAAGTGTAACAATTTACAAATGTTTTTAGTTACCTTTTTTACTACCTTTTTTAGTTCATGGTTTTGATAGCATCTGTCATCAAAACTATTTTTTTATTGTAATTAATACAGTATTGGTAGTGCATGCTAATTAATTTTTTTATCAAACTAGAAAATATTTAACTGCTGGGACTGATAGTATTAAAATATCCGGTAATAAATATAATAGGAGTGGTATTAAATATAATAGGAGTGGTAATAAATATAATAGGAGTGGTAATAAATATAATAGGAGTGGTAATAAATATAATAGGCATGGTAAAAATGTAATAGGACTGGTAATAAATATAATAGGACTGGTAATAAATATAATAGGAGTGGTAATAAATATAATAGGTATGGTAAAAATGTTATAGGACTGGTAATAAATATAATAGTAAAAAATGATTGTATTACTACTGATCAAGTAAACATTGCGCCTAAAGAGAGGAATACAACATAGCACAGTAGCCGTAAGTAGTTCACATATTTCCCATGTGCAATGTTTACTCCGTCCGATAATAGTTCTGCTAATATTCTCCTCTTGTTAACTAGGTATAGTAGTAGTTCACATATTTTCTGCTTAAATGTGTACTTGGTGTAGTAATTTAACACATAGGGCGTTTAAAAAAAAATGACCTGGTTGGAAAACATTAAAAATTTATTAAGAAAAAAATATATATCACAAATGTTCTTTATGTCCTATATTAACTGCACGAATGACATCTAGTTGACAGAATTAATCCTAAACAGCATGTTCTCCATCTGATATTCTTTTATTTAGCTTTCAATGTTATGAGCTAAGGGAGGAATATAAACCAGTTTTTGATGTATCCCTACATGAAAAAGTCGCATGGTGTCGTGTCAGGTGACTTAGGAGGTCATGAGTGTAAACTGTCAATCTGTGTGCCCTATCAAACAAGGCAAGTTGTTATTCTGGCCTTGTGCCAATGTAGGAGTGCTGCATCTTACTTAAAGATAAAATTGTCTGAATAAACAGTAAATTGTAGAAGTAACCATTTTCTCTGTTAGATTCATTGCACTGTTTACTCACAGATATGTAGTCGGTCAGGACTTTTCCTCTTGGACAGACACCCAGTTTCTACAAACTGGTTATACTACTGTTAAATATATTTGTACTGGTGGTTTAGAACCAAAAACAAATACAATAAACATGTTGAACTACAATCACTGTTTTAGTCTTGCTAAAGTTAATCCATTCTGTTGTATAGATGCCATACAAAGATAGACTGAAGTACTCTTGAGATCAGAACTGGTATAACTGAGTGAAAATTTGCTCTAATACAATTACTACCAATACTCAAGTGGAAATTTTCTGAAACTCTAGACCATGTGTATTATAGCTATCACTGTTTTAGTCATTTGACATTTGTTTCAATAATATAGTAAGTTAAAATTGGGCCATTTTTTTAAAATGCTCTATACTTTGTATATTCTAGAAGAAACCAAAACTATTGCAACTACCCATATATATATATATACATATATTAAACAAAAAAATTTCTTTTATTACACTTTTGCTATTATTTGCGACCAGACTTTTTGTTAACTAAAGGTTGTTAAATTGTTAACTTACACTTGGAGGAAACGTTTTCGTGTTACGACTTCTTTAACCTCCTGAGGCTGAAGAAGTCATAAGACAAAAACATTTCCTCCAAGTGTAAGTTAATAATTTAACAACCTTTAGTTAACAAAAAGTCTGGTTGCAAGTAATAGCAAAAGTGTTATAAGTTATTAACAACCAGCTCGTCATGAAGAGCAACAAGATATATATATATATATATATATATATATATATATATATATATATATCGCAATATGTATTCTTGTGTATTAATAAAGAACTAAGTCAAAATACAAATACAAGAATTATAATTGAATTTACAATTCAAAGCTTTTTGTTGGCTAACAGTACCAACATCATCAGGAATATTAAACCTAAAAAGTATTTTGAATTAGTTCTTTATATATATATATTAGGTTACTTCTAATAGAGCTTAAAGCTTATTTAAGAATTTTTTGACTGACAGGCTTATAGGAGACTGACACACTTATCTAATGGCAATAGTACAAAACTGCTACCTCTTGGAAATAAATAAATAGACACATATAGAAACATATCACACTATTGAAATATTTCGATCATAGAATGATCTTTATCAATCAAAAAAGAAAAGACTGAAGTGAACCACCCAGTATATGTATATTAATAAGGATAAGTAGATTTTTTGTATCAAAATTATTGATTCACTATATATTGTTTTGTAACTGAAATAAATATTAGGTAATTAAAAATGTTAAAGAAATTACATTATCAATATTTTGTTCTTGTCAGGTATTTTATTTAATATTTCTGCTGCCAGGATTCTGCCGTCTGCAGCAGTCATTTTACCACCTGTTCTGTAGTGTTGATATTTTGCTTGATAGAATAGTGATTTGAATTTAAACAAGCATTTCTTCTATGCTCTTTTAGTTTGAATTTTTGCTTTTGTTTGTATTTTAAGCTGTAAATTCTTCCAAACTCCCATTACTTGTTCCCAGTTTTCAGTCCTTTCCTTTAGTATTTTATTTGGGTTATTGAATTAGTTTATGAAGCCTTTCTCCAAAGTGGCAAACCTTGCTCACTAGAAACAGTTTAAAATTATGACCTTTGAATATATTCTGTAGATTCAGTTTAATACAGAAACTATAAAAAAGATTATCGTCTTGAAAAAAATATTTGTACTGTGGATAAGAGATAAAGGTTTTTCTATGAAAATATTGTTAAGTATATTGCTCCTTCTTTTAGATGGAAATTTATGAGAAAGACCATAAAGCCGTAACTCAGTGCTACTTCTGTGGGGAAGAATTGACACAATCACAACTGGAGGTAAAAACCAATACACTTGTTTTAATTAATAAATATTTTACAAATAAATATGAATATGTTGGTTCATATATTCATGTACGTGAATAAATAGTAAAACTATTTATTTTCTGCTTAAACTTGATCCATTACATCTCATATTTACAGTATATTTGAATACATAATATTCTTTGGATATTTTGCAAGACTTGTTTAATATTAAACTTGGAGTGTGAGCAAATTCATAATGTACCTAATGAACTTGTTCATTGTTAATAATTGACGTAAATTCCTATTTTTTCATTTTATATTGTTTTAAAAATTTTGAGTAATTTGTGTGTGATGATAAAGTAGTAACCAAGCTCTGCTTATAGAATATGGTGTACAAATTCAGCCAGTAAGAATCATATTATTGAAAAAATTAATAAAGTTGAATGTTATATATAAAGTTTTAAAAAATATATAAGCACTGAATTACTATTTAATGTCATAGTTGCTGTAATTCCTCTTTTATTTAGGAATATGATAAATAGTGTTGCAGGATTCAAACATAATTTAATAAACACAAAATGTCTAATTACTGTTGCACACAACCTTTTTCTGACATTTAAATACCTTGATAAGTTTTCTTTAAATACCTTTATCAATTTTCTTAATTCATTTATATAGTTATAGATTTAAAAAATTTGAATTAATTAGTATGCCATATGTATATTATACACATACATTGATTTAAAAACAAACTTTTAAGTACTTCTTTCTTTCTAAGTACATATTAGAGAATAAGTACAATTATTACTAATATAAATAAAATACTATTATATATCATATAGTAAAGCCTTCAGAATTATCAAGAAATTTTCAATTTTTTCAATATTGTGTTCAATTAATTGTAAGGTATTGTTTTAACATAATAATTTTTAACACTCAGTTTTTCACACGCTTCTAAATGTGTATCCATTGCTAGTTCACACATATTTTGCAACTGCCTATTTTTATTTTCAACCCTTCTGCATGTTATTGTGTACACATATTCTGAATGTGTACGCTTTTTTTGACACTATTTCTAAACAATTATTTAGTTATTAACTCAGCTATAGCAATCATAGCTCTTTTATTTCTTTTATTCCTAACTTCTGATTGTAGAGCATCATAAAAGTTGCTCATGTGATCGAAATGATGTTGATAAATACTACAGTAATTGTTCTTTAGCTATAATGATCAGAGAATTAGAATATTGTATTTTTTTTCTTAGCTAGTTCATTTTACTTGACTAAAGGCAGTTAAATAACAAGTAAAACTAGTATGGTTCAAAAAATCTATAACTTTAATTAATTACTGTTTAAAAATACAAACACCGTACTTAATTATATCTCATTGAGTTACTTGTTAAATATCTAATTAATTAAACTTGAGTAATATTATTGAATGTTCTTAGTATAAGTCTTTAGATTTTGTAAAAATAATGTTATTTGTTATTCTTTTTCAAAGGTTGTTAACAAAACTTTACGTAATCAATCATTCGTTTTAAATCTTGGGTTGTTGAGAAATGGTTCTCACCACGATTGGAACTGAGATAAATAAAAACTTATATTGTGTACTATTAATTTGTTAGGTCAATACTGTTAAATAAAATTAATTTCTTAATAAATATAATACAAGGGAAATTGCTGAGTTGGGACACACACATTTTATAAATAAATTTGTTTACTTAAGTCTTTATAGAGATGATCTTCCAACATGATCCATTTCTGCTACAGTCTGGCTCTAAGTCAATCTGTTTTTCTGCTTTGATGGCTTACAGTAGGCCAACTCCAAACATTACTTCATTTCCTCTAACTTGACAATGATTTCTATTCTTCATAACAATCCTCTTCTACATACAATGATTTTCTATAACTTTGTGTGTTTGTGTATTAAATTGTGTGTATGATGAATATTTTCTCCTTAAATATATTTTCAATAATATATATTTTATGAATATTATATTTGTAAATACCCTTGTTATATTGACGAGGTGAACCCAACAACAGTTGAACAGCGTAGACAACTCTGCTCTTATATATATAGGAATGAAGCCCCGCCATTGTAGTCAATCCGCATACACTTGAGCCAAACAATTATTTCCTGAGCCTCACATTGCTTTCCTTTTGTTCACCTTTCTGCCGATTATTAGAGGGACCACTGATAGAATTGGCAGATTCTTTAGGAGGCATGGTATATGTTCTGTCTGCAAACCTACATTACCATCGACAAGGTTCTTGGTATCGCCAAAGATAAGATCATCTTTGAAAACCTTGGTGTTTATAGCGTTTCTTGTGGGATTTGTAAGAAATCGTACATTTGCCAAACGACCAAACTTAGCCTTAAAATCAAGCAGAAAACGTCAGCTCTGTACAAGCACCACTACGATACAAGACTTACCTTTGATTTCCAGGCTTGCCGACAAGTGGAAAACTCAGGACTAGAATTATATGTGAGGCTGTCAAAATAGAGAAGCAAGGGAGTCTTAACAAACGGGATGATAATTTGAATTTTCCCGCAGAGTGGAAATGTGTCATCGATAGATTTTATTGGCAGAAAGGTGAACAAAGAGAAAGGAGTGTGAGAAATTGTTTGGCTCAGGTGTGTGTATGGATTGACATCAATGGGCGGGGCTTCATTCCTCTCCATATAGGAGTAGAGTTGTCTGCGCTCTTCTCTCGCTCTTTAACTATTGTTGGGTTCACCTCGTCAATGCTAGATGAGATTCTAGAGAAATGTCAGAACTGCGATTTTATGCACTGCAGAATGAAGGGATGTACTCCAGATAATAACTATTCATCATATATATATATATATATATATATATATATATATATATATATATATACATATATATTTTTTTTTTTAAGATTAAATAAATACACAATTACAGGAATAATTTATTGAAGCAATACACTCAAAGCTTTTCGTTGGTTAACATTACCAACATCCTCTCAGGAATTACAATACTAAGAATAACATAAGAACTGTCTAACCAAACTGTCTAACTATATATATATATATATATATATATATATATATATAATTATATAATTATATAATTGTAATTATATATATATTATATATATATATATATATATATATATATATATATATATATATATTGATATGATATGATTTATAATAATAATGAATAAAAATATTTTGAGAAAAGTAACAAAATTGTTGCACTTAGAATTTTTAACAAGAAAATCAAGCTATACGTTTCTTTGTGATTGTTGGTAATTTAAATATATTCAAAGTTTGGGCTAATTTATGTAAGTAAAGAAATGTTTTTTATTTGTTTGTATCTATTCTTATCATTTTTCAGTTACATGTTAAACACTGTGGTTTAGTGCTAGAACCTTGCCCAGATAATTGTGGACTCTATGTGCAACGACAGTACAAATCTCAGCATTCAAATTGGTGTAAAAAAGAGCCTTATCATGTAAGAAAAATGTCAGAAAATGATATACAGATGCTGAGATCTGATGTTGATACTTTGCGTTCAAATTTAGAAGTCGAATTAAACCTAAGGCATCAACATCAGGCAGATTGGGTTTATCAGTTTTCAAGATTTAACCAGAGACTGCAAAAATTTGAAGAGATGAGTAATAAAATTATAAGCGCACTAACATCTTTTAAAAAGTTAATTTCTGATGAAAGAGAAGCAAGAATAAAAGATTTCAATGAAATTAAAACAAATTTAGTTGGTGTTTGTAAGCTAGCATCTCAATTGAAATTTTCAATAACACAAACACAAATTGATATTTCGGAAATGAAAAACAATTACAATATACCAGAAAAAGATAATAAATTTTATGAAGATTTCGAAGCTTGGAAATGCAGACAGGAATTACATGTAGCTAGTTTGAAATTGAAAGTTGACAAAGAATTAAATGAAGAGATATATAAACTACACAAGGCAAACATAACTCGAAGCAAATCTGTTTCTGATTTGTTGGATTTAAATGAAATAATAATTGATGAGCAAGACAGGTATTCTGAACAAATGAAATTATGGCAACAAGATATAGACAGATTCAAAAAATTTTTAAATGAAGAAAACATAATGATTAGTGGAGTGTGGCGAGATCAGTTAGATGAGATCAAAAAGTTAAAGTCCAGTATAGACAAATGTGATAATACAATTAAACAATTGCATTTAGATCAAACATTGATAAAAGAAAAACTAGAAAAATTGCAGCCAAAATATGAAATAAGTCAAATGTTCAATGGAAAAGAACAAATTGAAGAAATAATGAATAATTTACTTGGTGAAGGAGAATTAATTAGAACAAAAATTAAAGATTTAGAAGAAAAGTTTGAAACTTTGAAACCAAATGAAAGTAATAAGTCAGAGTTATTAATAAGAGATCAAGAGGAAATAAAATCAAGATTAACAGATGTAGAAAATCTATTAAAAGGACATACTGCAACATTGAAACTCCCAGATACAAAAACAGAAAACTATGAAGAAAGATCAGAAGTGGCAAAGTATCATCAGGAAGATGAAAATGAACAACTGTTGAAGAGGCCAGACAAAACTTCTTACAGTGAAAAACAAGAAGCAATAGTTACTTCAAAAAGAGAATTCCAAAATTTAGAAAGACTGAAACCATCATCAAGTGTTGCAGCCTTTGAAAGTGGTAAGCTATATATTTTTATGAACTATTTGAAATTAGGTAAGTTACATTTTTATGTTTCATAATTAATGGATTTTAAAATGCATTACTTTGACTCCACAAAGTATAGAAAATAGTAGAAACTAGAATGTAGATAAATATTGTAAGATACCAATATATTTATCATCCCAATAGATGATAAATATATTATATTTATATAATATATTAACTCTATTCTATATTAATAGAATATTTATCATCCCAATATAAACAAATAACTAATGAAGTTTCTGCATTTTGTATTACAGCATTCATGCAATCTTGTGCTTGGTAGCTAACGTATAATTAATTGATCTCAAAAGTAGTTTAGTAAATTATTTATTAATTTATCAAATTTAAATTTAACCTATCTACTAATTACAAACAAAGTTTTGAAACTTTGTTTTGAAATAGGGATTTTCTAACTCATGAAATGTTAGAAAATGTACCAATATACATAATGGATGAAAATAACAGTAAGCGATACAAATGAAATTTTAAAATATTTTTTTATTCACATTTTTAAAGTTTAAGTTAAAGAAATTTGTAAGTTGAAGAAAGAATTAGAGTATAAAATGATAAATATTAAGGAAAATTAAGCTATCATGACATATTTATGAGGTAGTTTGTCTTGTCCTGGAATGGAGATAACGCCATGTTAACATCAGATCTGATAACAAACATTTGGTTTCATAGTATACAGTCCTGGGACCTACAAAGCATTCTCTTCAGAATGAGTGAATGGATAGGAATAATAGGTAAAGCAAAGACAGTTCCCAAAGAATGGTAAAGCAAGGAATAATACATAAAGTAAAAGAGAAGAAAAAGAACTACTCTTTTTAAATGCATTGTTTTCAAGAATTGTAGAGTATACGAAGTAGAGAAATTCAGGAGCGGATCTAAAAAAATATTTTGGGGAGGGCTGGTGTGAGGGGAGGAAAAGGGTTCCCCCTGTCTGGAAAATATTTATGGTGAATATAGTGTAAACTCTGAGGGTCTTCTATCTGAGGAAAACAGTTATAAGCCTGCTATGTGATATTACACACGCATTATTTAGCCCGATTTACCATATATTTACAATGTAAACCAACTATTTATTACATTGTGGGTAGACGTATTTATTAATGATTATAGTATGGTATTATAGTGATTAATATGGGTTTGTAAACATATTCTTTTAATTATTAAGTAGATTTAGATTGGAGACGAACGCAGACATAGGAAATGGCAATTTTATTTTACATTTATAGGGTTATTTTATAGTTTATAAATTTTCACTTTCCCATATTTTAGGAGGGGCTTGAGCCCCAAAGCTCCCCCCCCTTAAAAACACCACTGGAGGAATTTATATATTAGAAATATTGGCATCCTTAATGTGCTGGAAACTAATAACAGAGAGAGGTTGGTCATTAATGAAATGGATACTTTAAAAGTGATATTCATTTTAGTTAGTTTATTTCTACGCAGTTAAAATGAATAGGCTGTGAAACCTCTGGTTTTTTTAGAACATTCTTTTAAAAAAATAGTCCTCTAAGAGCTTACATGAGACAAATTATGTTTTATAAAGTGGTATATTCAACTATCACAGACAACATACTCTATAAACAATCCTAAATTTAAATTGTGATAGCTTTAGTTCTAGATTGTTTAAAACAACAATAAATGGAAATGGCCAGATATTTTATCTCAATTGTAAAATCTCCAACTTTCTAGTATTTTATTTTATTCTATTAAAGAAAAAGTAGTAGTAGTTGAATTATTTTGTCAGAAGTGGAAACTCAAATGAAAGATATATTAGTTAATATAATAATAATATTAATAGTTTCATGTAATGTTAACAAAATTACTGATTATTAAAAAAAAACTAATTTAATGAATTCGATTAAATTTGATTCTACAAAAGTGTAAGGGCTTTGAAAAATTATTCTAAATATATTCTTACTTTAAAATAAAAACACATTGTTTATTTTCACTATAGTTAATTTATTGGATTATTATTTATTGAAATACAAGGTGTTACAATCAAGCAATGAGCCTGATATAAACAAAAAGATTTTAGTAATTTTTCGTCTAATCTTCAAAATAGTTTATAACTGCTTGTTCATAGTTACTCCAGCGTTTCCTCCGCTGCTGTTAACATTTATAGAACTCTTCTTCTGAACCTGAAATTCTCATCACAGAGTTTTAGACATCTTGTGTTGTTTGAATAGGGTGTCTCTTCCAGGGTTTGAAAATAGTTCGGGATTGATTTCCACTGGCTCTAACAAATTGACTGCAACATTTTTTTGTGATTCTCACTGTTGGTGTGTGAAGTAAGGGACTATTTATGTACAAATTTATCTCATACCCAGATCTTTAGTATTTTTGTTGAATATTTTTTTGTTTCTTTTTGAAGATAATCTTTAATCAGATTGTATGATCTCACGCCCCCCTGTTAGCATTAGTCTGTGAGGTTGATAATTATCCACTATGGTCTTCATTTCAACATTTGTTTAGCTTTATTAAAAAATTTATGCAATTGAAAAACTTGAGCTCTTGTCATAACTCAATTCCCAAATGACTTTTGAAGCTTACCTTAAATTGTTATTAAATTTCCAACCCATTTAAGAGTAAAAGAAATAGTATACTATTGAGCAATTTATCGGAATTCTATTTCTGGTACAAGATGTAAAAATATGTGTGATTGGGACAGGGTCTGACCTCTTTTAATATAACTCAGTTAGTTGGGAAAAATAATCATAACGGATAACAGTTTTCGACTACGTATCAAATTATAGCACATGGTCTACTGTGCACTTTGGGCCTACGTAATCACAACATAGTTCTCTCTTCATTCTATGTTCTTTATAATTGTAGCCAGTGGTGACTAAATCTAATACTCATGTGACTTCGTATCATCCAGAGTTCTTGCAAACTCTAGCAGTTTTTTTAAGAGTTGAACAAGTCGCTGTACTGTTCACCCGCTTCTTTCTTTCTCATCTCATGCCATCTTAGCTTACGACGGGTTGTCAGCTCATCTCTCTCCTTCGATCGAATCTTCTTCATTTAAGTATCAAAATCAGTCCTACTTTAAATTAATTTTCTTAATTTTCAACTAGTTTTGAACTCACAATTTGATCGTTTTCTCTCGTTATTTCTCACCCAAAGTTAATTTCAATAGTATTAACTCTGGGTCTTATTTGTTCATGAACCTCTAGTGAAATTGCTTTACTTAATTTTATTTGTTAGTGATCATTTCTATAATATTAATTTAAAGTGTTTAGTGAACATTTGGCCTTGCAACAAGGACAAGTGTGCAGACGTCGTTTCAGATATTACAACCGAAGTGAAGGGCTATTTCATCAAACATAGGTTTAAGTTCAATTAAATTAGGGACTTAAACAATAGTTTACGACTTCCGAACTTTAAGTTTGGAAGTAATCTATTGTTTAAGTGATTAATAAGATTCACAGAACGTAATGGACTACAAAATTCATAAATTAGGGAATTTAGAAATTTAATTAGTTACTGTTTTTGTGTTGTACATCTTGAGGTTTTTATATAATTACTCTTTTGGTATTAACTTGGAAAAAAACCACTACTTACTGATATTTTTCGGCAGACGCGTTTCACACTAAGTCACTGCATTATTTAATGCTGTGAGTCGCAGACAAGACTGTTGCTCAGGTGTGTTGTGTTGGTGTGATACAAGTTAATATAAAAGTGTAATTTAGTTAGTAACTTTAACAATTTTTGCACTATTTTTAAAATATTGTTCATAAACATTTGGTCAGCTTTCATAAATCAAGGTAACTCACAGATTTGCCTTTTAATTTACCTGTGTGGATTTGTAGGAAAATTCAAGTAAATTTTTTCTTTCAAATTCAAGGGCTCAATGTCACAATGTTACCTTGTTAAATCACAAGAAAAAACTGTGGTCACTATCATTTACTGCTTAGACTAGATATCAGGGCCAAAGACAAAGTGTCTAATTAAAATGAAGGATTGTCACACCTTACAATACAAAGCCAGTCTTCTAACTTTTTTCACCTTTTACACATTAATACCTAATTTTTATATCCTTGAAATTTATATTGAATAATGATACCTAATAATCTACAGTACAAAGAGTAACAAAACCTATAAATAATGAAAACAATTGCTGTATGAAATCATATTTTATTGGATAATTTAAAATTTTCTGCTAAAATGCTGGGGAGCCCTGATAGATACTGAAGTTGCATGAGCTCCAATGTCAGGTTTGCTCGGCAATTGTTATATTCTTTAATGTTATTCAGATAAAGATAATTACTATTTTTTTTTCAATACTGTTCATCTTTGACTTGTGCTGCTATCTATTTATTATTTCTTGAGTCATTTGAACATAATTTTATAGACACATGTTGTTCTGTAAACAGCTGTCAGCAAAGTAACCCTATTGACCCTTGGCTTACTGCATTTTATACCAATTTGTAATTGTATTGCTATGGTGGTTTCTTTTTGGTTTGAATTTGTTGTTAATTTTATTTTCCTTAACATTATATATATTACATATCATTATATTTATACATTATATTATCTTCCTAATAATATAGAATATTTATTAATAGCAAAAGTTAAAATGCTTTGAAACCATATATTTCAATTTGTATTTTTTTATATTTTTTGAATTTGATGTATCATTTAAAGTTAAAAGAAAAATAACTTTGCTTAATAGATTAGATCTAAATAATGTTGTTACTAAGATAGTAAAAAATTAATCTTTTTGACAGATTTTTAAAAAAATGTTTTACATTTGTTGTAAAAGGTAACTTTTCAATAAAAAATTGTCTTACATTCATTTAAACTTGAGAAATAATTTTGCTCCAAATAATTATATCATTTGATTTTATTTATCATTTTGTTTTTCAGGCTAAAGAGAACCGCCTTAATTTAGTCAACAATATTAAACTATTGTTGTTATTTCATTTTTCTTAATTAACTAAAAAATATTTGATCATTAAAATTTTATATTAAATATCAATGTTTTCTTCGTATAATAATAAATACACACTTTAAAAAAGTAAAATAAATGGTAAATCTTATTTACAAAATGATGATGTAAACTGAGATATTTTCTACTTTTCAAAAAGTATTAGACATATTTAAAAAGGTTTCTATTTCAATCTAAAACTTTTAAAAAAGTGTATTTATTATTTGAAGAAAAACTAATAAATTTAAAAGAAATAAATGAGATCATTTTAACGGCAACATACATTTCAGTTATTAATATTATTATTATTACTACTAAAACTCGGAGGGACCTTATCGGTGTAACCTTTGTACTCTTCTCCTATCCCTACCACAGGACTAGCTTAGTGGATACCTACGTCTTTGCAGAAATCAAGTACCCACCTGATACTAAATCTTCGGATATCCTCTGGTGTACATACCTGCCAGCCAAACCACTTTCTCCTTGCAGCTCCCAAAGCAGGGCACTCACAGAGTACATGGATTGGGCTTTCCTCTTGGTCCTCGTCGCATCTCTTGCACACAGGGAACCTAGATTTTCCAATTTTGTATTGGAACCCCCTCAGATTCCCATGGCCTGTAACCAGCTCTACAGTAACTCTGAGTTGATGTCTACTTAAGGAGAGTGGTTCTTTCCCCCACAAATCTCTTGAGTAACCCCACAGTACCTTGGATTTGTTACACCTCAAGGTTACATTCCATTTTTCCCTGCACAAACTGTCTATATGTGCCGTGATCCTCTTGCTCCCCTCCTGAGGCGGCATGCCCACTGCCCTCAGCAACGGTCCTTGAGTTATACACCCTTGTTTTGCTAAGGCATCAGCTCTCTCATTCCCATTCAGCCAGAATGTCTTGGAATTCAGGTTAAGTTGAGCGAATTATACTTATTCAGCTGGTACTAGCCTTACCTAAAGCCTTCAGAGCTGCCTGACTGTCCGAGCAAACCCAGATGGTCTTGCCCCTCCTGCCAGACAGTATTATTTTCTTCAGCACATAGTTTGATCGCGAGCAGCTTCCCCTGAAAGACAGAGTTGTAGTCCTCCAGGCGATGATAAAATCTGTCTTGGTGTCTCGGTCCACTAAATCCTGCTCCCACTCCTTCCTTCATCTTGGACCCATCGGTGAACCAGATTTCACCATGTTTGGGTCTACACTCTGCCCATGCCTCTCTTGCAGGAATATGGATTTTGTAGTTTCCTTTTTCTCTTTTAAGCTTTTAAGAGACAGTATCTTGTCCTGAGGTTCTATCCAGAGCTCCTTCAGTGAATCCCCAAATACCTGTTTATGACGTTTGCTACTTGTCTTCCACTGCCCAGTACAACTTAGCCGGTATGCAGTTTTCCTTGCCTCCATCCTAATCTGAAGACTCAAGGATAGAAAACCCAACATAACCCTCATGGCCGCACATGGTGTGCTTCTCCTTGCAGCTGTTATGTCTCTAAGGAAGAGCCCCTGCGCGCGGTCCAGCATTCTTTTACTTGTTTCTTTCTGTGCCCTGTCCCACCAGACGATTGAGGCAAAGACCAACCTCGGCACCACAATGGCCAAATAAATCCAGTGGACCCAAACCCCATATCGTGCCTATTGCTCCTCTGCATTGCCAGAACGTAGCTATGGCTTTTTTGCACTTATCCTCCAAGTGCTCACGCCAGAGTAGCTTCCTATCCAGAATAACTCCCAGATATTTAGCGTTCTCAATGTAGCTTATTTTGGTATTGCCAACTTCCATCATCTCCAGCAATTTAGTTTTATATCGCCTAGTGAAGTTGAGTGCCACAGATTTCTCTCCTTGAATGCATAGTGCATTCTCCCTGCACCATGCTTCCGTTACCTTCAGTGCCTCTTGAAGCAGGTCTTTGAGGACCTCTTCAAATGGTCCCCTAACAAGGATAGCTATATCATCCGCATATCCTACCACCTTGACACCCATTCCACTGAGCATCCTTAGTAGGCCGTCCATGACAAGGCTCCACAGTAGAGGGGATAACAATCCACCCTGTGGGCAGCCCTCCGAGACCATCCCATTTATCGAGCACCTCATCCAGGATGCAGTACTTATACGGTTTTCCAAGGTACTCATAATCCAATTTATAATTCCATCAGAAATCCCATGATCCATAGCTGCTCTCTTGATGGCCAGTCTAGAGGTACTATTAAAAGCCCCCTCCACATCAAGAAAAGCCCCAATACATATCCCCTTGTTGTTAATCTGACCCTCAATAAAGTCCACAACCGACAACAGCCCAGTCTCCACTGACCTACCAGTTCGGTAGGGGTGTTGGTCCTGATGAAGCGGATACTGAATCATAGGTCCCTCCTTCAAATAGTGGTCCACCAGCCTTTCCAGTGTCTGTTTGAAGTGACAAATGTTGGCTCGGCACCTGTGTTTAAAACCACAAGGTTTTCTTCAATCAAGAAGGCTAGGAGCTCCTCACCTCGCTCATTTGTGTCTGTGCTGTCCCACACCTCATTATGACCATTGGCATCACAGCCCACTAAGATTCCTATATTCCTCTCCCTGCAGTACCAAACTAACTTACATAATCGCCTGCAGGGGGCGATTCTCTATTGTGGGCGCAGTAAATGGAGGCCAAGATGAACTCCCTGCTTCAACTTACCTTGCTCTTACCTTGAATTCGAACCACCGCAAGGTCTGTAGTTGAAAATTCTTGAATCAGCGTGGCTTCTAGTCCTTTGACTATCACACATGCTCTGTGCCCTTCATGTTCCCCACTTGCTTAGGTGTGCCCAGCTGCAGTCAGACCCCTTATACGGTTCCTGACCAGCCTCGGTTCTTGCACTAGTGCAAGCACTGGTAATGTGTGCCTCACATTTAAGCACCTGGTTAGGACCACCGAGGCGCTTTTACAGTGGTGCAAGTTAATTTGCAGGATCATTGCTTCAGGGTCAGCCATATCCAACTGAACCCTATGCCTTCTCCTAATTCTCTCTCTCACCCTTCTCTTCCGGGTCCTGAGAGTCCCACTTAAAAGTGACCTCTGCAGTCCCCAGGAAAGCTTTCCCATCTCTTGCCTTTAGTTGTTTGGCCGATGCCTCATCCAATCCTAGGCAGAGGAGGTTTGCAGGTCCCCACACAATGCACTGTAGGATCTTCCACTTCGAAGTGTCAATTTCTGTGTTTTGCATCCCCATGAACTTGACCAACTGAGTGACCTCCCTTTTTGGTGGTGGTACGAGCACCGTCACTCTCACCCTTTTGATCAGTTCATCAGGCAGGACTAGCCTTCCTTGACCTTAACAGACGGTACTACTTCTCTCAGCCATTTTGCCGATTCCTCCTCAGCACAAATAAATGCTGCGACTCCATCCCTTAGGTAAGTGTCTCTGAACCACGGAACAAAACCTCCACTAGGAGTGTCCAGAATCCGGTCCATGACAGTGCCCTTAAGGTGGTCGAATGCCGCCATCTCCATCCTCACGCCTACACTATCCCCAATGGTCACTAGAACCCTCTGTATGTTGGCAGAGATCGACGAGAAAGACGGCCCTCCCGACCCAACAGGCCTAGACCCTTGTCTATTCCTCTTGGCCTCCGACTCTGGAGTAGGATTAGAAGTACTCCTTTCCTTCTTTTTCCTCTCTCTCTCTTGTCGTACTAAGGTCCTACTAGATCCACTGGCTTCCGGGACGACAGGGCGGGTTCTAACCCCAGCCTTCCGCTACCTGGACCGGTGTTTCCTCAAAGGGGGTGGCGGTTATTCTCTGCCCTCCACCTCTGCCTGAGTGCTTTCCTCCTTTGTGCCGCACTCATTCTTCCTGTTGCCTTCGCAACTGGATTTCCATCTGTATCTACGGGGGCTGAAGCCACCTCCATTGGGACAGATTTGTTGGTAGGTTCTAAGCCCTGACCAGTTACATTTATTTTTTTTGCTTCTGCCATGTGTGTTCCCACGAGCAGCTAGGGAAATAAAGGTCCGCTGCCACAGAGCCCCGCTTACGGCGGTATTGCGACTTAAGTACTCAGGGGTGGCGTCAGGTTCCCCTGAGGCTCCGTTAAAGACCCTCCTTACTCTGAGGGCCAAGAATCTACATCAGCACGGATCGCACAAGATCTTCAGACCGGGGGTGTATGTGCCCATCCAGACCACCAACCTGTATGAGAGGTGCTTCTTGGTTGCCGCCCGCAGGGGAAGGGCAGGGCAAGAGCCGGGCAGATAACAACCCTTCAAGTGCTAGGACTGACCTTTTTTTTTTGAGCCGCCTTCATGCACTCACACATTTGCCTGGACTTCCTGTTCATAGGGAGCCACATACGTACAGCTCCACTCCACCCATCCCCCACACCCGGATTAAGCCTCTCCACCACATCAAGGTCATGCAGCCCATAGGAGAGGACATTTCAGTTACAGTTATAAAAAAATAACTTTTGTTTTATTGTAATTTTAAGCTATGCCAACTATTTCCATTAATACATTTATTTTTTCCATAGGACGTGTGTCATGGACAATTACTAATTTTGCTCAAAATATGAAAATGGCCAAAGAAAATGATGAAGAATTACAAGGACCAATTTTTTATAGTAATGAGTTTGGTTATAAATTTCAGGTAAGTACAATCAAATTATGCTCATGTAAAATAAATAAACTCAGGTAAATTTTAGGCTGCTATTTATAATTTAAATTTGTTTATATTTACATAAAATTGAAAGATAATACTGTTTATACAGGGTGGAGTAAAAAGATGGGAACTTTTGAAAATAATGGAAAACACAAAGAAATCTCTTTTGAAGTTTAATCAATACACTCAATGTGCATGTCTACATTGAAAATTTTAAAATAGTTCACAAGTTGGAAAATAACATGATGATGAAATAACATGATAACAAAAATGATGCCCACCTTTCCGAATCCACTATGCAAGTCTATCCTGAAAATTTTGTATGGCTCTGAACAAAATGTTGAGTTGTATTTCTGCAATCTCTTCTGTTATTTAGTTCTATTCTAAGTTCAGTGAGGATTGCAGGATGTGTATGTCTTGAAATAGCCTCTTCTTCATAAAAAGTATCTCTGATAAGTCTGGGGAATAAGGGGGCAAAGCAATGTCACCATTCCTGGAAGTTATACAGTCACAGAACAGACGCCTGACCTTTATCATAGGTACTCATGCAGTGTGTGCTTTTGCACCGTACTGTTAAAAACAAATGTTTTCGATATCAATGCCCATCAGAAGTTACTAACACCATGTTTCTTCTGTCATCTTTGAAACAAATATGGTCCTATCACCCTTCGAGCCAAGGCTTGAAGTTGGGTCTTATAGTATTCTCTGGATAGACCAATGGCTTCAGTTTTTGCCACTAAGATTTTCCATATTGAGTGAAGTGAACTTCTCGCAACAGAGGATTAGACTGGTTCAACATTTTCCAGATTATACAAAGCACAATCACTTATGTGGAAGATCAAACAACTTTCTCTTTCCAACTGAACAAGTCTCCTCAAATTTTTAAACACACTTTTAGATCACATGTTGAGATAGAGTATTGGCACAAGAGGCAAGGTTGAAATATCACCTACATTCAGGTAATGCCTCGACTAAACTGTCGCAGAGTCAACACGTTCTTAATGGTTCACTATTCCATGACTACTAAACCTGTAGGGCTACTTTACAACTTCCCTGTAGCCCATATTTCTCTTTCCCTCACACTTCTGACAACATCATGTTTAAAAGTTTATTTTTTTTGCACCGCTCTGTATATAAGAAATTTATATTTTTCATATAGCGGGGTGCACATTGGATTCTTTATCTAAAAAACAGTCTGTCATTTTTCAGAAAACTCTTATTGCTCCTTTTATTGTGTTTAATTGTTGGTAATTCTGTTTTTCCCTTATTTCGAGTTTTACCATAATGTTTTTCTTCACTATTGGTCTCGTTTGAGAAAAACATTATGTTTTAAAGTATATAATTACTATTGTTATTGTTTTAAAAATTGTTTAATGTAAAATATTACACTTGTAGGCTTGTAGACTTGTACACTTGTAATTTTACTTGTAGGCTGAATTTAATGTAACATCTAAGAAGTCATAAAATGAAATGTTAATAACATTGAAAGTCCCACAGAGAACCTTAAGTTAATCATGCAAGATATGTCTGGAGAGGTCATCTCTCTTCAAAAAATACTTCTGCATGAAACCATAATCTCAAATTAAGGACATATTCAGTTTTCAAATCAGACAGTGTATACCAAAGATCAGGCTAGAAGTGGCATAGTAATTTCAGGCTGAGACCGAATATAAATTAATCCATTAGACTTAATAACTTCCACATAAGTATTAGCCATTCAAACAGCTGTTCTATTTGAGCTCACATTTATTTCCAACAAGTAGTCACTAAAAAGAACGGGGATAAATAATTTATTACTAGTAATACGCAATTACTAATCCGATTTGATTGATTTTTAAAGTTAATGGTCACCAGATTCTGTGGGGATAGCTGATGTGCAATTTTCAAGGAAGTTTTGTGGAGAAGGGTAGATCTGATTTTATGTCAGTCTAAACCTTATTTATGCTTCTCCGGCTCATTTATTAGCATCAACAGATGGATGGGCTGATTATCAACAGATTGATCTCTCTCCTAATAAGGTCAATTGGTAAAACTTTACTTTAAATATTGATTGTATTATTGGATATGGATTATTGACCTTTTGTTAATGATCTAGTAAATACATTTACCAATAGCAAAACTTTAATGCTACTTTTAATTTCACTCAAAAACCGTCATCTCATCCAGGATGTTCATGGTGGAATGATAAATAAAAGGAAATTATTTTACAAGAGTTAAAAAGTGAATCAACATGCAACCTATTCTTGAAATCTAGAAAAAGTTATAACTTATTTTTGCTCAAGTCTGAAGAATCTTTAGGCACATAGGCTCATATGTAAATTATATTGGTATAATATGAAGGCGTGGAAGGTAACAGAGAGGCTGATGTTATCGCTAAAATCTGCACTGCTCTCCAGCAACCACTTTGCACTCAGTCCTACTCTTCAGCAAAGACTGCAATCAACCAAGCTGTAAACAACTGGACCAGGACATGCAACAGGCACACCAGTATAGGGAAAAATTGGGTTAAGCTGATAGACTCTCTCATTCCCCGAAACTTGCCTAGAGATGTAGCAGTAGCTGCGTTTAGAACTACTACTAGCCACGACTACCTGGCAGTCCATCTGCATCGTTTTGGGTTAAGCGCAGATGCGGCTAGTACGCTGTGCCTAAACACTCCAGGATGGACGTAGCCCACCTACCCCAGTATCTGGTCTTAGCGCCCAACCCTGTGAACAAAGAAGAAGACAACTACAGGGAGATCATCCGCCTCTACTGGTTAGCATGGGGCCAAATGGCTAACCTGTCAAGGTTGGATATTGGCTAGTAAGTATAATATGGAAGACAAACAACATTGCTAGTAGTGGAAAAATCTACAATCTTTCTATTTGTACTACCATTTATTACCATTAAAGAGGTATAGACAAACATTAAAAATTGTAATCATAGAGAATGTCGTAGAGAATATTGCTAGTGTTCTGGACACACCTTTTTGAAAATTCGTATGTATTTCTGAATATAGTGCTGTTTTCGATTGTACAAAATTAGACAAGGAACAACTACATTCAATGTCAGTGCATGCGGTACTTTTTCTTTGGATATTCAAGGAAAGTTTTTCCCAATGCATGATTAGAAACAATAGTAATCTCTCTTCTCAAACAATGTAAGCAAAACCATTACTACCAAGTAATGTCCCTCACAAGATTCTTATGTAAACATTTAGAGAATCTCCATCCTGTCTGGCATTTAGAAACAACAAACAGTGTGGTTTTAGACAAAGACCTTTGTCAGTTGATTATACTTGTTCCCATATTTTTCAACCTTTAAGAAGAGGAATTTTAAATAAGTTATTATAGGGCAAAAAGGGAATGTTCTTGAATTCATTAAAATTTCATTAAATGGCCATTTTCTTATGAACAAAATGATTCCATACAACATCTTTTTTCAATTGATCAAATGTTTTTGTTACAATAAGCCACTCAAAATGTCTTTCTCTTGTCTCAAATGATTTTTGCTATATATTTTTTACTTTGAAAATGTTTGGAGAAAAATCTATATATATATTTTTGGAACCTCTGTATAAAGAAGTCGATTAGCCAGAGAAAAAATTCGTTGTAGAGTGGTATTCGTTATTGAGAGGTTGTGTTGTCAAGAATGCTCCCACCCCATCTTACTGATCTTACCGTATTACGCATACCGCTGTAATAAAAGGGATACAGTATAATATCGCGAGCGTAGTTAGTGTAATAGGCCAATGTTAGTTAATAGCCAATAGGCTATTATGACAAGTTATCTGATGCTTATGAAAACTTACTGGTAAATAAGTACACTCACTAATTCATTTTCAGGAAGCATGACTTGAACGTAGTGGAATTTAATCCAAGCAAACTCAGTAGGCCGTAATTTAGTAACTGTATTATTTATTAACTGTATTAAATTTATTAACTGTCTATACTGATTTTATTTGAATACACACAATCTATCAGTATTTTTTATATACACAATTCAATTTCAAACAACACAAACTGTTTTATATACTACACAGGCTGTATCCGGAGAAAAAAATACTGTATTAAATTAAACATAAAATACGATGTACAGTAATACAGTACTGTAAATACAGTAACTTCATACAGGTACTTTTTAAATCGTTTCTAGTTTTCAAAGTTTTACTTGAAAAAGTTAGTAATTTTTTGTTGCACTTTGCGTTTGAATAAAACATTATGTTCAATGAATGTTTCACATTTATTCAGACAATCAAAAATTTTGTCTGGTACACCATCAGTTGAAATCCTCGCCTGATGATTTTGAAAGCTTGTCCTGTAGGGAACCCTCATGATCTGTAGGGTTCTTCTCTTCTGATTCATCACAATCATCGTGATAGTCGTCGTCATCATCTTTCAAAAGTTCATTTGAGTTTGTCATATGGACGCTTTGGAGCATGTCTTCGTCGTCTGGAAAATTGGAAACAGCCAAATCTTCTTCCAGGCAAATAAAATCTTCAAGTGGAACGTCATCAGCTACGTTTCCTGAACTCTTCTCAGAAAATCCCATTGCTTTTTTAATTCACTTAAAGTCATGTTGTCCTCACTGTCCTCTTCATGTGTGACTGAATTAAATCCAGCTTTGGAGAAACAATTAAAAACTGTTGTTTTCTTCACGTCATTCGTCCAAACTTTTGCCAATTCAGCGATGCAGTCTTTTTTAAATTTTTTTTTCTGAAGTGTAGCTTTAAATTTTGTATTACTCCCTGATCTAGTGGTTGAAGTATCGCTGTAACATTTGGTGGAAAGAAAAACATCAGTTTGGAATTGATGTCATGCGGATGTGCAGGGTAGTTGTCGATGAAAAGTCGAATTTTCCTCTTCTCTTTGGAGATCTGCTTGTCCAGCTTTAATATCCATTCAATGAAAATTTCGCTCGTCATCCACGCCTTTTTATTAAACGCGTAGTCAACTTCTAAGGACTTGACAGATCGGAAACATCTCGGAGATTTGCTTTTGCCAATCACAAGCAATTTGAATTTTTCTGTCCCTAACATGTTAGCTGCCACTGATACGGTGATCATTTCTTTGCTTTCTTTTCCTCCAAAACAAGGGTCGGTTTTAAAAGTTAGTGTCTTGTTGGGCAAACATTTAAAAACCAGATCAGTCTCATCAGCATTGAAAATGTCTTTCAGTTCATAATCACTTAAAACTTTTTCCAACACATTTCCTTTCCAAAATTCACAAATGGGGATATCAACACTAGCACTTTCTCCCCAAATGACTTTTTGAACAATGTTATGACGTTTTTTTTAAATTGTTCTATCCAACCATTACGTGCGTTAAAGCCACTGTGTCCTAATGATACTGCAAATTCCAAAGCCTTTTCTTTAATAAGATTTCCTGACAATGGAAAATTTTTCTCGCGCATTACCGTAACCCATTTAATCATCGCGTTATCGATATTGTCGAATGTACAAAGTTTCATTTTCCTTCTTTGCAAATCATAAGAAACACTTTGTTTTAGAATTGGATCCCGGTTTTTTAGATTAGTGGATAGCAAACTCTGAGGTATACCGAATTTTTTTGCAACATCCAACTTTTTCACACCTTCATCAACCTCTCGTAAAACACTCACTTTTTCTGCTACACTTAAACACTTTCTTTTTGACATTTTTTCACAGCACGAAAAACTCACGGCACGAATAAAATTGAGTAACTGAGATAGCAACATTGAAATAAGTGATAAAAAGAAAATGGTGGGAGGAAGGGAATGTACTGTAGGCCTATCTATAAATGCTAATTTCTTAGAATTCCTAACCGATGAGTCACTGCATTCTTAACTGAACCGAACTATAACATGCAGTCAATTTCCACATGCGTTTCGCCTACCATTCTTGGTTTTGCTGACCTTCCTGCTGAAAATAAACAATTCCCTGGAAATGACATTGTGAGCTGCCTATACAACACTACATTTCTTCGGTTGAAGTGAAGAAAAAACTTCGTTATTGAGAGGTCCGAAATTGGTTACATAGAGGTAAATAAGCAGTATAACTTCTAAAATGTCATGGGACAAGGTAAAAATTCGTTATATAGAGGATTTCGTTATATGGAGGTTCGTTATATAGAGGTTCGACTGTATATATTTCTGTTAAAATTATGGTAGCAACAGAAAAATTCTTGAAATGATAATTAGCAGAGTATATGCATGGTTCAAAATTACAGGCTAAAGATTTCTCATTGAGTACACCCTGTTTTCTGGCTACTCTGAATTAGTTATTTTAAACAACTAGAAGTCTGTCATATCATCATTTTATGGGACTTTAAACTATGAACAATGTTGTATAATTATCTATAAAAGACTTTTATAGATCCCTCACTTGCATGGTTTGAAGATTCTATGCAAAAAAGTATTGAATATGTTAGTCCTAAGTAGTACTAGTTGAGAAATAGACAGAACACGTGTGCTCGGTTTCTATTGCACCCTTATTGATCTCACAGAGTACTGTTGTATAGCTTATCCCTCTGCATGGTCTATAGTTCTGAAAATACTTAATTCAGTACTTCACTCTGTTGTTAATGTTACTATTGGCAATTTCAGAATCTCTAGATTTCTTCCTGAGACCTGGAAACAATCACTATTACAGCATTGTCAGATGATATAAATTGTATACATCATTTTTCTATTACACAAACTTCATTATTCTCCATTCAAAATAGTTCTCCAGAGCTCCATTGAAGGTTATTATGATAAGCACCAATGTACTTCTGAATTTGGCAAAAGAATATTACACTTTCTCAACCAAACTGGGCTACAACTGCGTACTACATTGAAATATCTTTCTCAGTGGATCATTGAAATGCATTATTTTAACTTCTACCTATCCAGTTATATAACCCATTTTTTCTGGATGCTACATACTGCTAGGGATTTTAGAAATTTGTTGTACCTACCCCATAATAAATTGTTTTTACTAATGGAGCTAAATTGGACAATGGTGATGGATGCACATTTTATGCCTTATGACAAACCTTCATCTACAGATTTCCAGATGGTTATAGTGTTTTTACAGCTGAACTATTTGAAAGCCTTAAAGCTTTAGCCATTAGGAGTGCAGCACTTTAGTCTGACTGTCGTTCTACAACTTGGTAATGTTATATGTAACAGGAAATTGATTAATGCCTAATTAAAATACTATGAAAGTTGGGTTCTCATAGTTTTATAATTCTACAATTTATACTTCATTTGATAATTGATCAAAATTAAGTACAAGGAGAGAGCTAATTTCGATAAAAAATCTAAATAAATAATAATTGTAACTATTAAAAATAAATCATTTGACAGTTAAGTAAATAATGATGCTAATTTTGTTTTGCATATGGGCCTCCAAATTTTTTGTAGAAATCTTGATGTCTATTGTTTTATGAATTAATTACTGTTATTTCAATATAGAAAAAAATATAAATGCAAAAACATGAACACGTGGAATAAGTTTCTTTGAAAAAAAAATTTACTATGCCTTGGTGCAACTCAAGTTGTTAACTTTAGACATCTCTTGGTATAATTGGAGCTACACAAGACTCTTCTCATTGGTGGGTCTCTGTCCCTCCACCATTAAAAAAATAACCCCTGATTATGACTGTAACAACATCATCAACAGATAACATGTAATTGGCTTTCTATGAGGGTAATTCATAAAATAAGGTTCCCTATGCTGCTAAGAAATAATACGACGTGCTGTGAGAAATCTGGTAACACTTTATCAACTCCCCCCTCTCTCTGTCTCCACCACTCCTGACTCGCTACATTGCTCAGTGCCAGGCTAGCAGCCTTCAAAGATGGAGCTCCCTATTGTTGCTACCGACAGTTGCGAAATTCGTGCTCTGATACGTTTTTTAAATGCAAAACAATTTTCACCTATTAACGTTTATTGTCAGTTAATCGAATTTTATAGGGAAAAGTGTGTATATGTTCAACATGTTCGCAAATGGTGTAGGGAATTCAGTGAAGGCCGCACAAAAATTCATGATGAAGAGCGGAGTGGAAGGCCTTCAGTTTCAGACGGAGTTGTTGATTAAGTTTAAAGAATATTGCTTGAAGATCGGAGAGTCACCATTAACGAACTTGCTTTGCGAATTCCCAAGTCCTCCAACACTACAATTCATAATATTTTAACCTTCCTTAGATTAAAAAAATATTTTATTTCATAAGATTAATTTTTTTTGTTTTATGTAAATTATATCAAAATCTACAAAACCTGATTTAACATTGAGAAACACCTGTTGTGGCTATAGGCATTACAGTAGAGTCTCGATATATCGAGCTTCCTTTAAATTCAAGCCTATTTCTGTTCGAGCTTATTTTATCTTTTTGAAAGAAAATGATGAGCCGGGCTTCCAAGAAATTTTTATAGTCATACCATATGCAAAGGAAATGAGTCAGGCTTCATAGAAATGTTCATTTCAATACAGTATGCAAAGGAAATTAATCTGGCTTCTAAGAAATGTTTATATCTATATGGTATGGAAAGGAAATGAATTGGGCTTCCAAGAAATGTTTATATCTATACCGTATGCTAAGGAAATGAGTCAGGCTTCCAAGAAATGTTCATATATAAAACTCCTATTTTTTCTAATGCCCAGGAACATATTTCCATGTAATCTGAGTTTTCAGTAATCCGAGGGGGTCTCGGTCCCATCTATAACTTATCTCTCCTGGGATGGTATTTAATTTGCAGTCTTTCCAAAAAAATTGTTTATCCAAAGCTTGTACAGGCCAAATCAAATACAAATGAGTTTTTGGTGGAATATAAGAGAAAAGGAGTCATATTGACAAACACATCATTATTGGTAATTTTAATGTCTGGAACCCCAGTATTTCATAATAATATTGACTTTTGGTATTTCAGTTAAGAGCATGTCTAAATGGAGTTGGGCAATGGAAGGGCAGGCATTTGATTGTATCTTTATTTGTAATGAAGTCAGAATGGGATGCACTTCTTAAATGGCCATGCAGAATACACGTTGTCATTTGCCTAGTGGACCAAGTTGCAATTCCAAGAAAGGTATAGCAAGATTACACTTTATTTATTGTTTTATAATACTTTTTAAAGATTTTTTTTCATTGGTTCAAAGATGATACATTTGCAACTGTATCATAATCAGAGCGTTATTATGTAAATGGTTAATTTAGGTCTTATAATTATATGGGTTGAACTAATTAGAAATTATTATATATATATATATATATATATATATATATATATATATATATATATATATATATATATATATTATAAAATAATACTTCTTTCTTTGTCCATAAGAAGTCCTTAGTAAATGTAAAAAATTAAATATATCTCTAAAAAATATCATGTCAATTTTACACCAAATGCCATTGTTTGTTTATTTGTTTTATTAATTATTCATCTGATTTATTATTAATTAATAATATATTTATGGGGGCCAACTTTGTATTTTGTACAGATTAATTTCAATTAAGGATTATTGAAATTCCTGGATTAACAAAAAACTGACTGCATACTTAACTTTAATTAATCTAATTTTTATTAAGTTAAAACCAATGCAAAAAACAACAAATCCATTAAAATCAAATTGATAAAGTAATTTACATATAAATTTGTAATTAATTCTGTGTCAGGGAAAATTCAATGGCAAAAAAATACTCTTTTAAAATTAACAATTGTTCATGCTTAAGGAACAAGTATGCTCTAAATCACAGTTTCCCAAACTGTGGAACGTGAAGGGAAGTCAGAGAGAGGGCAAAGTCCAGTTGGCAAATAGTAAGATAAATTCTCATTTAGTTAAAATTCAAGTACACAATTTATCAAAATTTAAAACTAGATGTTTTTTCTACACTGGTAGGTGGTTATTCACCGTGATATTCAGAAAGTTTAAATGAAAGATATGCATTTATAAAAGAAATATAAGTAAAGGTTGTGTAAATTTTGTAAACTTGAAAGTAAATCAAAATAACAGGTTAAAAAAATAATATTAAAAAAGTGTCGCAAAAAGAATGTTTGTTGTTCAGTGTAGCAAGAGAGCCACAATAGACACATCTTCATTTTGGATAAAACACTTTAACAGTGTATCATAGGCAGCTCTTCGAATATACTTGTCTTTTTCAAGCACATACTTATGCAAAAACACATTTTCTTTACTTGTTACAACAAAAAAACAAAATATAGGTACAAACTTGATGTTGTTAATGACTTGTGTTGTGCCTTTACTAAAATACAACCTCAAATAGCCATGCTAGTGAAAAAAATGCAAGCTTATCCATCTCAATAACAGATTTTCCTCTTATCAGTTAAAATTTACCTTCCAAATTAAAACTTGAAATGGTACATCATGTTTCTTGTGAAAGTATGTATAAATAAATAAATAAATAGTTTTAAATTTATATATATATATATATATTATAATATTTTTTATAAAAGAGAATTATTTCTTGAATGAATAATTTAATTTCTATTAAATTTAAAAACAAAAACTCAGGAATAATTTAAATTCTTTTAATTTTAACAATTTTTTTAATTTACACAATAAACAGAACCAAAACACTTAACAAGTTTTAACATAATAGACTAAACTCAATTCTTAATATTTTAGTTACAAGATTTTATAACATAGGCTATTTTCTAAGACCTCTTAATATCTCGGGGGTTTTATGCATGGGCTATACCTTCTAACTCTTTGGTTAATTAAATAAATTTTAATAAATAAGATTAATTTTAGAAAATAGTTTTAATAATTAGCTTCCTGATGTAAAATCTTAAATTTGGAATAAGAAAAAGGTCCCTAACCTGTTTTACTGGATTAGCTTTCTTACTACTAAACTATTATATTATTTCAAGATATTCTAATAATTTACAATTTTAGATTTTCTTATAATTTTAAAAGTTCACTAAAGGTTTATTTTTATAGCGCTATGTACTTATCAATTTTCGGAGTTTTGCTGGTTGTTCATATAGGATTCAGTTCTCTTTAAATTTTATGTTTCACACACAATTAAATTCTTTTTGGTTACTTTAATTATAATATTACTGTATTATAGGTTTTAAATTCACTTATTTTCGTTTTATTTTAGCCAAGTTTCTTCACAAATTCGTATAATTTTGATGAGATGCTTCAAACGGGATTTTGGCTTCTAAGAATGGCTTCGCTTCCTTCGGCTGACCACGCCAGACTAACGCGTCGTTTTTATTTTTAAAATGTTTAAAACATGGCGCCGATTCCTTCTCCAAACTTCATATTAATTATCCATAAATGTTTGCTTTCATGTAATGAGGTTCCTTTTTTTCCCACTAGAGTCGACTGTAACACTGACCAACTTTCTTGGCTTTAAATCTGATCAACTAACGAAATTGTTTTCAACCGTTTTAATTTGGTTAACATACTGTTTCACCTATCCTATCCTAAACAAACCTTCCAGTGTTTATTTAATTACTATTATTTGTGTGTGGAGTGTCTTTGCTTTTTACTTTTGTAATAATTCCAAAATGTGTGTGTTTGGCATGGATTAATACACATAACCCCTATCTCACTTCATTGTTTACAATCGTGTTTTACCTTCTCTTTCAAGTAATTATTTATGCCCTATGTTAACAAAGTTTACAATTTTTTTAATTTTATTATTATTAGATTATCTTGTTCTAATTTTATTTGTTAGGTTATTTGATCCAACTAATTTCCTAATGCATTCTTTCCAGTTCAGACTCTTTTTTATATGTTAAAACCTTTTCTAGGCTTTCACCTAAAATTAGTTTTAATTTAATCCAACCAATCTCTTAATGAATTTCTCCGATCTCACATTTTGTGTGAGTTATTTCTAATCTATTCTTCCAATTCTTAAACAACATTATATAGCCCATTCTATAAATGTTACAATATATATATATATAAAATATTTGTTTCTTTTTCATATGTCCATAACATTTATTTATAGTGTAAAGTGGAGGGAACGTGGAAGGAACGTGGAAGGCTTTTATTCTAAGAAGAGCAATAAGTAGTACCATCAAGTTTGGGAACCCCAGCTCTAAATCCAAACAACATATACTTAATGAGTATTATTTTTAGGAATAAGGTTTCATGTATGACATGAAGTCTTGAATAAATTGGCCATTAATGCCAGTTTATTAAATTTACTTTGTTAATTTCACAATTAAATTGTCAAAGGTATTAAATTTTAATTGTACTTATTTCTAGAGAGTAAGGCCGGTCTCTGATGCCACAGGTAGTCAATCCTCAGCAAATTCTCCTGAATTGCTTTGGATGTTCGATGTGGTCTACTTGATTTTGATGGTTGACAGCGTAACTTCAAAACTTGTCTCCTGGCTTGGTCAATTGTGGTAGGGCATAGTTCCCTTGGGAATCATGTAACTCCAATGAAATTCAGAACTTAGCTTCTCTCCATTCAAGTTAATTTTTCCTAAATTTAATACATTTTTAATAACGCTCTGCCTCAAGTAACTAATTAACGTATCTAATATTTTACTCCTTTCCGCAGAAAATATGTCAACTTTATTACTTACATATCCCTAACTGTTCAGTACTTAACTCTTCTATACCATTATTTTAATTTCACTCCCAGATACACAGTACAGTTATCAGAAACTTTCACTTTCAGTCCTTGGTATAAATGATTATACTTTGCTCTTTCTGCTCCCATTGCTAACCCTGACCACTCTACTATTTAACTTTCACTGCCTTCACCATTGACTTGTTTTCCTTGATATCTTTGGTCACTCATAGCTTTTAATTCTTTCCCTTTCCACGTCCTTTGTCCACCAACGATCTTCCTTTACTTATTTTTGACCAATCCTAGCTGTTTTACCGTTTATTGCTCAGCCCAAACAGAATTCTTCTTATGCTCCTTTTAGCACACCTGTTGTGAATTTTAACATTATTCCTAGAAAAAGTGTTTCAGAACTGCATGTAATTTAGTCCCTAATCATGAGTTCTTACTGTTTCTCTAGTTTATCATCTTGTGAATCTACCTGTTTACTAGATGTCACTCTGTTTATTTAAGAACATGTACATCTTGCCATTGATGTTTCCATCTTAAAATTTGAAGCTATTTACAAGTTTTTTAAATGAGCTATAATTCTTTGCCATACACATTCCTAAAATAAATATCCCCTTTACAACGCTTCGCCCTTCTCTACGTTCTGACATATTTTAAGCCCTTTGTTTATAAAATTCTAGTACTTGCTAGCTACACCTACTTGCTTATTTTAATAGGGCATTTGCATTTGGGAAAAATCTTATTCTAAATCTTGTTTAAGGTAAATGTTCTAATCTTGGTCTCACTACTGTTATTTGTTAAGGTTTAGTTTAAATTTGTGTTAGTTTTCTATTGATTTAAATAATTTATTTGATTTTGATTCGTTAATTTATTATTTTATTTTTATGTTTATAAATTTGTACTGACACTTTAAGGCCTTTTTGTACTCTTTTACTACACAATTCTTTCTGTCTATTTTTGAATGTCCTTAACATCAGCCTTGTGAAAAAATATAAATCATCACACCAACAAAAAATTAAAATGTTTTTTATTTGAAGTATGTTTTGTTTTCTTTGGTGACTACATAATCTTTCTGTCTTCTACCCTTCTAGTAGAGATTGCATAATATTCCTAGAGCAGATCGTATATCCATATTGAGCCCACTTTAACCCCAGATATGGCTTTAATTCATTAAGGAGTGTTTCAGAGACTAATAAATCCGTGCAGTGCATGTACACTGGCAGAAATTAATGTCTTGTGTTCATGTGAAACATATTCACATTTCTCTTTTCAGTTTACATCTATTCTGATTCCATATCATTACATAATTTTGGTGCAAGTTCTAGCTACATGTTGTGTTGACTAGATTAACACATGATCATGTTCTTGATTTTAGATATGGCAAAGATGCTGTAGCTCTTTCTTTGCAGACGTGTGTCCATTTTTTCTTTTTCAACAATTTCCTGATGGCCTTTCTTTCTATTTTTTGGTCAATAAAGTAACTTTTCAGTGCTCTTAGGAATAAGGTGGATTACCTCCTAAAACAAGGTCATGTGGAAACTCCAAATTCATAAACCATTTGTAAACTCCGATAAACCATATAGAGACATTTTGAGTAAATGAATGGCAAGTTGGTCATATTGAACAACAACCAAGAATAATTTGCTAGATATATCCAAATTACTATAGTGGGGAATGTGTGGTTATTTTATGATAGCGTGTGTGGTTTGAATTATAAATGTTTGCTTTGGTGTATGCTTTAAGGTGTTCTTAATGTCTGTCTTTTAATTTTTTTTTTGGCCAATGTATAATTTATTACAGTCTGGGTATTCAATTTTATAAATTCCGTTAATAAGTGTGGGACAAATTTTTCCAATTGGTTTATTTTATTGATTACGTTTCCTGTATTTTTGTATATTACGTAAATATTGTTGTTTTTTAGGATTTTTGTTATTCCTTCTTTATTGTATCTTGAGTAAGGGAATATGGCCCATATTTTTGTTGTTTGTGGTTCATATTTGGTGTTTTAATTTAGTATTATTTGATTCCATCTTCATGTGAAGTACTAGTTTTTAACTAAAAACACTAGTACATATGTGAGTATGTTACTTGCCTATAGTAGCATTTACTTTTTTGATTATTGAGGACGACTATTTTGGGAGATGTGTCCTATTGTCAACTCAGACCGTAACTGACCTATTGGTCGTTTTAGGTTAGGGTGAATGGGATATTAAGGTAGGGGTGTAGGTGTATTTTTAAATGCTATTATGAGTTATGGTTATGAGTATTTTTGTATGAGTATTTTATTTATAATGTCAGAAATTGTTTGGTTGTGTATAATTGGTTATTTTTGTTTTGATTATAGAGAATTATTAGCTATGATGTTATGTTTGTATAGTTATGGCTTGTGGATATGAAGTGTTCTGCAAAGTTTGATTGTTTTCTGTTTGTGAGTGCTTTTATGTGCATTGGTAGCATCTGTGAAATGACTTTCCTGTTTGTTTTGTGTAAAATCTAGGGCACGAACTACAAGTTAGTTTGTAGATACCAGTGGAGTTGTATACGTATTTGTTCATAGTGTTAGATTTAAATTGTTTGTTAAGGGAGTTATGTGTGTGGAGTAGCACATTGTATTTACAAAATGTGTTGGTTTATTTATGAGTTTTGGGTGATATGTATGATTTTGTTAAGTATTTTAAGGTTCTGTCGTGTTGCGTATTTGGGATTGGGTTATTGAGTTTATTTTCTAGGCAGTTGTATAGTTCATCAATCATTGTTGTGTTCTATCCATTGGTTTGTACTATCTATTTTATTATGTTTAATTCTTGGTAGTGTTCTTGTTTGTGTAACAGTGTTTTTGATAGGTGATATATAACGGTGTTGTATGCGGCAATTTATGTTGATGGATATTCGTTATTTATGTATTTGTTTCTCTGTGCGCTTATTTGTGAGGTCCAAAAAGTTACGGGGGGTTGTCTTGTTCTGTTTTGATGTACAAGTACATACACATATAGACAAGTGTTTTTAGTTTTAATTTTGTTCATATTTTAGATTCTAATATATCTATTGTTTTTCTATTTAATTCATTTTTTTTGGTCTCTGATATATTATTTGTTTCTTTTTTCTCTTTCTTTATTAGTAGTGGGATTTTAAGCATTATATATAAAAGTGAGTTGTAAGCAGCTATTTTATGTTGTGATGGATGATTAAAATGGTTTGGTATCATGTTTATGGTTTGTGTAGACTTCTTAAAAATTGAATATTCAATGTAATTTGTATTTCTTGTAATTGTTAAGTCTAAGTAATTTATTTTATAATTTATTTCTTCCTCCATTTTATTGTTTATTTCTAGTGTGAGTTATGTACTGTTGAAGGCAGCTTTGATGTTGAAATATGTACGTGTAAAAAAATAAACTCTATGAGTTTCTTATGAATAATGAGTGTCTGTTCTTTTAAAATATATATTTATAAATAGATTATAACATTCCATCGTTTTATAATAATATCAACAATTCGAAAATGGACTGATTTGAATAAGACAAAAATACCCTTTTAAAAACAGACTGGTTTTATATATTGACTTTGTTCACTTTTACTTTGAAAAATTTAAGCATTTGTACTGTATCTAATTCCAGTACTAACTTGAAATTTAAAAATGTTGGACTTTTTTGCTGAAGTTTTTTAATATAGCAAATTAATTTTTTTTAGTGATTACGTATTTTAAAGTGAATAATTAAAAGATGTTTCCCATTATTGGCATGATTCTGACTATATTAGCTGACCTAATTTTGTTCTTAAAACTTACCTTCAGTTTTAGAATGTACATTTTACTTATTCTATTCTGTGAGTAAAGAAATATAGATTTATTATTTTGTTATATTCATATATTTTCTACTTGATTATGTTATTAGTTGGTATTTTTAAAATAAGAATTGTATTTATTAATTTGTTTACTGGTTTATGTGTTATATATAACTCTTCGCTGGCTGCAGACTTTTTCTGAAGGCTGTTGACTTTTTTTTCTGTTAGCATTTATCTTTATACAGTTTTATAAAAATAACTGTCTGTAACTATGTTACGGAATATAGTATTATAACATGTTTAACAAAAACATTCTAATATAATTTACTACTTACTATATTTGAAATATTGCAGGCAAAAGATATAGTGAAAAGTTTCACTAGTTCTCCAATAAACAGACAGTCTGACTACAAGTGTTTACAGATGTTCATACCTCACAGAACATTGGCAGAACACAGTTACATAAAGGCAGATGCAGTTATTCTTAAAGTTAAACTTAAAGTGATTTCTGTTTAAAATTAAAATAAACTTATTTTTGTAGAAATTATAAGTGAAATGATCTCCTGTAATATGAATCAATAAAATATGAAAAAAAATTTTGTGAAGTACAAGTATTGTAAATGTAACAACATAAGGAGCTGCAATACATGTTCTGCTTAGACATGTTTAACCCCAACAGTAATGTCCTTTAAAAGATTTACACCTGTGAATTTCATACATGGAAAATCTTTATATCTAAAAATCTTGCAGTGTCCCTGATATACTGAAGAACAATAAAATACTTATACAACTAGCAAGTTTTAATTTCTGTTAACAAAAATTTAAAAACCCATTATTACAAATAGATATATAATTATTTTTTTGCTAGAGAGGAGAACGTTCCTTGGTCCTCCTCTATCCTTGTCCTGGATGAAAATGTTAGTAGAATATACAGGATACTTCAATCACATGACACTTTATATTTCATGTAAATATTATATATCTATTCTAAACAATGTATCTTACTGAAAAATCCAATTTCCTACCATCGTTATTTCAGTTTCTGTTTGGTTAGAAATTTGTTTAGAAACTATGGTTAGTAAATAAACCACAGTATTATTATTATGATTTTTTTCCAATTTATAGTTTTGTTTACTTTATAATAAAATATTATTATTAAACCTGAAAAGTCTTATTTCAATTTGTAAAATACTCCATTGAAATATTATTTACATTGTATTTCAAACATTTTTAATTTAGTATAGTTTTTTTTTATTTCATGTTATAAATAGGATTGTTTTTATTTTAAATGATTCACTATAAATATTTCAAATTCACTTTATATCTTTATTAAGCCTTCTATACTACATTATAACCATATTTAGAAATACAGCCTAGGACCCGAGATGGAGTGCCGCCCGGGATAGTTGCCAACATCTTGGATCAGTGACGGTCGTTACTACTGCAACAAATTCTTTAGGCAAATTCAGTTATTTGCAGAAAAGGGTTATATGTTGTACGCATATAGGGTGATGTTATTGAATTTTTGTTAGTCTTTAGTTATTCTTTTTTACATTTTTATTGTAATGTAGTTATTTTTATATTAATATAACTGTTACTTGACTTATATATTATTTTGTAATATAAATGTTGAATGCACATAATTCTATTCCAGGAGAAAATAGCCTAGCCCCCAATGCAAATTCATTTGTAAACATATGAACAAATATGTATTAGAGGTTTCCTGCGGTCTTACCACTATAGAAAAATTTAGGATTTCTCAGTGAAAAGATATAACATATTTGGAACTAAAGGCTTTTAGATTTGTCCAAATCTAAAAATTTAAACACCAACCTATTACAATGTGACTAATAAAAAGTCATACGATGATCTAAAACCGAGCAGAATACCTCCACAGAACATAAACGCAGTGAAAATTTTCTAGGTAATATAAGTTATAACAGGACTAGAGAAGAAAATTCCGAGTATTTTCAAGTTGACAAGGGTCTGAAGCAAGGATGCTGTCTGTCTCTCACCCTCTTTAAGACTTATTTAAATTCATCTGAAAAATTGCTATAACAAATGTAGGAAATGGGAATACAAATTGAGGAGGAATATATTATAACACTATTATTTGCAGACGACCCGGTTGTTCGTCTGTTAATAGCGGAAGATATTAATATTTTATATTAAATAATATTTGGTTAGAAAACTAGAAGACGAATTAAACAAATGGGCCCAGGAAATGAATACTGATAAAACAGAATGGATAGCAGTAGCATGTGAAGAATAAGATTTAAACATTGATGGAAACATAAAATTTACTAAAGAATACAAATA
Organism: Prosapia bicincta; assembly: GCA_036971475.1. NCBI lineage: Eukaryota > Metazoa > Arthropoda > Insecta > Hemiptera > Cercopidae > Prosapia > Prosapia bicincta. Next base: position 129,830,578 of record JBAIZL010000004.1, read on the forward strand.
TCTGGTAGTAAAATTCACTGAAGATGGAAATGGTAGAAAAAACATATTGCAAGAAATAGGGAGAGAAAAAAATATTACAAGTCAACTAAATTCATTATTTAAGGACATAAAAAAAGAACAAAAAGACATTTATTTGCAATACTGGTGGAAAGTACTGTTGACTAATGGCTCTGAAGTCTGGACAATGAACAAGAACTTACAGAAACGAATTAATGTGATGAATAACTATTTATGGAGAAGATGTTTTAGATACAGATTACAGAATCAAAAAAATAATGAATGTAGACATTTTTTACAGACACCATAGAAAGCTACTTACCTGGTACAGTCATATGAAATGAATGACAGGTGATGAATTACCATTAAAAACTTGGAAATAGATTCCAAAAAGACGAAGAAGGAAAAGAAGACCTAAGAAATGATGGGATTAAAATAGCTATAAACAGAAGAGATATGGAAGAAAAAAAAGATTCATGGCAAAACAAGAAACAATAGTGGCGTTCGAATTGCGATAAACGAACAATAAAGTCACCGGATATATATGAACTTGTTTTTTACTTTTTTTATTCAAACCGCATTTTTTATTTAAACAGTATTATTTAATACACAGTATTGTACATTCGTGAAACTTTTCCAAGAGGAAATAAACACACAATACAATAGTTAGAATAATTAAATAGATTTAACTGAAAATATTCATAACTGAAAAAAAATAATAAAGTCGCTGATGTCTTTTAGGAAGTAAGTTTAATATAAAATTCCTTGCGGTCTTTTTTGCTTAAAAAATCATTCATGGCTTTGAAGTGGTTTTTCTTGGCTTCTGATATATGTGATTCACAGTGTAAAACAGGCAAAGTGTAATCCTGAATCATCCTTTTCTGATGATAAGTACTCTTTATTGGTTTTAGTACTGCCCTAATGACTTATTTCCCTAGGGATGGAATTTGTGTGTACAAAAACAATTTTTTGTCAGATTCACTAAACTTACTATGCTTGATTTTGTTACCTCTTTTTTCTGTGTACATGGGATTCCCTGTTTGTTTTAAAGTAACCAACTCTTAAACTCTTTTTTCAGATAAACTACAAATCCTATGAAATGTACCTTTACAAACTGGTATTAACTCTCTTTCACCATTAGGCATGGTGTATATTGCTGTAGCATGATCCTACTTTGAGATGGGTCGTCATAACTTCCATGTCTACCTCTAGCAATGGGTTTAACATATATGAGACCTAGGAGATAGTTCTGTTGTTTTGAATGATCTACTTCATACAGTTCATTAAACAGAAGTTATTTTTTAACATAATGATGGTACTTATATTTATATTTACAGGTTACAGTATCAATAGGGGGCTGTTTTCCAGGCACAAGCACATTACTATTGTTCTTGTATGGCTTATTAATAACTCCTTTGTATTTTTATTCCTTCAGATAGCCTTCCTTCACTGTCTTGCGTAGTTTTCGCACGACTTCAACATTTTCCATAGTTAACAACACTTAAATTCTACTGTAAACAGTATGCAACACTTATTAAACAGTATACTTGAACGAAAAACTAACCTCAAACTGGAGCACAGTGTAGCTTTAAAAAAAGCAAATGCAGCTTTTTGACCATGTGACTGCTTGTGGCCTTATATCCCATTATATGTTAGTTGGCATGGTCCTTACATCCAGTGCTATCTGGAGTAAAAATAAACATAATACCGTCATGGTCAAGTGACCGAAAGGTGCCTCATCACATAAGGTAATTATTTTTACAATGACGGTATTATGTTTTTTTGGTATGTATAGTTTAGCGTATTTTGGTGTAATGTTGAGAGATATGCATTTTTTATTGAAAGTTATCCTGTTAATGCAATTTTGAAGTTTGATGTTTGGGTTGAAAATTTTCAAGTAGAGCTGTTTACCTTGGTATGGTCAAGTGACCGAAATGTGCCTCATCACATAACGTAAAAATAATTGCACTTAGTGGTGAAATAATTGTTTATAATTAACAATAATAACTTTATAAAGTCAGTGCAATAGAATAATAATGGACAACAAGAAATATCATGATATATATGTGTGTGTGTGTGCCGCTCGTGCGTGTGCATGCGTGTGTACATAAAATCTAGGAATTTTTATACATTAGCTTTAGATAAAACTTATAGTAGAAAATGTAAAACATTTTTGTCTTATCTATTACTCATATAATTGAACAATGTACTGTTCAATTGCGAAAATCTGTCTACTGAAAAATATCAGTAAGTTAAGTAAGGGTTTTTGCTAAGTTTAATTAATAATAATTGATTATTAAGATAAAAACTCAAAGTGTACAACAAAAGAATTATAAAAATTAAGTGTTTTCTAAACATACATTTATGTTCCTATGAGAAAATATGTATTTTATATAGAATACATAATAATTTTGGTTTCTCGTGACTTTTTACAATTTTGTAGAAAAAGTAAGATTTTATAAAACAACAATTTTTTTTTAACAATTATGTAAGCACTAAATTCTACACCATGTGAAAAATACACATAGTTGTAATTAGTTATTACTGCATTTTTTAATTTGTTACTTTTATAATTTTCAAATAAATGCCATTGCTACTCATTTGCCAACAGTATAAAAAAGGTATTGGAAAATGTATCTATAAATATTATAGCACTCTATTTAAGATATTTTTTGAAACAACAGAATATATATATATATATATATATATATATATATATATATATATTTAATATGGTGATATGTTTTCTTGTAATATAGTTAATAAATTAAAAATATTTCAAAAACAAGAATACTTTTAATGAATATATTTATTCAAAGCTTTTCGCCGGTAAAATAGTACCAGCATCTTCAGGAAAATAATTATCTAATCCTAAAAAGATGTATTCATTAAAAGTATTCTTGTTTTTGAAATATTTTTAATTTATTATATATATATAATGGATATAAATTAATAAATATTCTTGTATTTGAATAACCTATGTTGTTTTAAAAAAAAAAATATATATATATATATATATATATATATATATATATATATATATAATGGATATAAATTAATAAATATTCTTGTATTTGAATAACCTATGTTGTTTTAAAATATATATATATATATATATATATATATTTATATTTGTTTACTAGAATTGGATAAACTCTACCACACCATTTACTATGAAATGTTTAAACCTAGCCTGCCAGATATAGGTTTAAAAATTGTGATGTGTTCTGAGAACCTTTTTACTGTATCGCTATTGGAATATATTTCATTTGGTTAAAACATTCTATCAATAGGATAGGATATATTGTCAAGGAAATAATCCAAATACTTCATTACATTAATAAAAACATTGAAAGTAAATCAGTACAAATAAATCTTGGGAGTGAACTAATGAATATTATATTTTATTTGATTTCATCTTCAACTTGACCTACTAGTATACACTTAAATATCACATGGAAGTAGTATTATCTTATTCCTTTATTTATAAGAATGATGTCATTTATGAGATGTGTCCCAGTCTCAAATAAATGGATACTGCTTTGAGTAAAGAATGGGATGTAGGACATCTCCTGAGACATTTTCATCTAACAAAAAGTAAGAGCTATTATATGCAAGTGTCACATATTATATATTCAAGAATTTAATTTAACTAAAATTGACCGCCATGGATATATGTATATTCAGAAGAGGAGACAAAAAACAAGAAATTCCACTCTTGAATTGTGTAGTCCATTACTTTCGGTGATACGTAATTAATCACTTTTACAATAGTTATTGACTATACAAACTAATTTTGTGAATTTGTAAAAACTTACTGAGACAGGACGTTTTCGATCGCTCCATGGCGATCTACATACATTTTTACTTCAAAATATTAATTCTATTTCAAAAGTACTAAATTTTATGCCAAAATTTTGTAGGGATTTTCATATTTCTTCAGTTTTAATGCATATATAATGTGTGTGTGTGTATATATATATATATAAACTAACCTCAAACTGAAGGCACAGTGTATCTTTTTTTCATAAAACTTAAATGCAGCTGTTTTGTTAGAGAATATGTGAACTATAAATAAAAGTCCAGGCTCTTTGATCTTTATTTGTAATACAGACATTGCCACATACATCAATTTTTCGGTTTTAACTAATTCCCTAATTTTTGGCACTTCTTTTTTTTTACTTCAAAATATTAATTCTATTTCAAAAGTACTAAACCGTATGCCAAAATATGTTTTAGGGATTCTCATATTTCTCCAGTTTTAATTTCAAAGAAAAAGATAATTTTACATTTTTAGTTGGCATAGTCATAAACTAATGTAAAAGTGATTAAAGAAATTCCATTCAGATACACATTATTTCCAGACCACAAGATATTGATCTCACATGTACTTTATTTTAACAGTATGCAATTTATTGGATACATGGACAATTTTCAATAATAAAAGAGTAGCTAAGCTCTAAACGATTAATTATATATGTATTAATTATTAACTTTCTACAGGTAACTACTTAACTTTAAAAATCATAAACCTTAATTTATTTTTGATTGTTGTATAATCTCCTTAAGTATAATCCTTTTAGACAATTTAAATTTATAATCCTGACTAAAGTAATATTCTAAATATTCCGACTAAACCATCTTTCTTCATTCTATCTGAAATCAATTTTTTCTAATCACTGTTGAAGTCTACTAACTCTATTGTAGTTTTAGTTGTTCAATTATTCTATAGGTATTTTATTTTTCGCTTTTATTTTTCATTAGAAAACATTTATTAATACTATTTCCATTTTTTACTGACAGTGTATAATGAACACAAATCAACTTTACACCAAATATCTAAAATAACCTAAGAAATCAATAACAGTTTCAAATCGTATAGTCACGTCAAAATTACCGCGAGACACCCATAATGCAATGTCCACAAACAGCTGATTTAAGGCAGAATCGATATCAGGTGTAGGTATTACACAAATTTTTGAAATTTTTAATCTAAGACGTAAAGGAGCGCTTTTTCAATCTAAAATTTGTTTGTTAATTACAAGTTGTATAAAATGTCTTCAAACCTACAAATTGAAAATATTTTGTCTAGAGTTAGATCGCTTCTTAACGAAGAAAAAATCAAATTATGGCTTCCACCATATACAGGTTATGATGTTGACGATAGTCGGGAATCTTTGTTTAATGTAAGTAAAAAAGTTAAGTATTATATTTTTTCTAGTTTGGGCTTGTGTATAGTTTTTTGAAAAACATTGCCGTTATTGAATAATAGTTGGATATTACAAGTTGAAAATGTTCCAGACTAATATGTAGCTGGATTTGCAGATCTAAACATTTACCGATACTTTTCGTTTCGACAGATGCTTTTCTTAATAATAAACAGTTGATTTTAATTCGGCATAAAAATTAATTACTTGGATTTTGTAGTCCATTACGATTGGTGAATCTTAATTAATCACTTAAACAATAGTTTATGACTATCCGTACTTTAAATTTTGTAAATTTGTTAAAACTTACTGAGACAGGATGTGACGATCTTCATCAGTGTCTTCTGCTTGGGCTTCACTGCTTGCCCTGACATCTCAGTTGTCACAGTAAGTTGTACAAAATTTAAAGTTCGGATAGTCATAAACTATTGTTTAAGTGATTAATTAATTACTGCCTAAAAATTACACATTGTGAAACATAACCTCATTGTAAATATGAAAAAGGTAGTAAAAAGACAAAGTTTCCTATGTATTACTATAATAATGTACTTATATTACCTCATAAACTGAATGTTTATGGAGTTTCACATGTCTCTTCTAAACAATGATACTTGTCATTCAAAGCATCACAAAGAAAATGAGGAGTATTTATAAATGTTCACTGTGAAGTGAAATCTTTGTTTATTCATATCAAATGCAGCAGAAATTCTGTTTAGAAATGCTACAGTTTATACATGCAGCAAGTTATATTTTATTTATAACCAAATCTATCCTAACTACATTCTTTATACCTGTACATATTTTTTAACGTAGGTATATTTTAATGGGTACTGTGCCCACGAGTACGATTTTAGCAAAACAAATTATACTCGCCGATGCAGAAAGTCATCACGGATACAAACAAAATTATGACAACTCTCGCTCACGCCCCAAAATTAACAATTTTGGAAAATTGCAATTCACCCCATACGTGGTGCTAATAGTGCTGGTGAAAAGGGGCATTGCCCACTCCTAATACAATTCATAGAAAATGAATCAAAAACATGTCCTGAAGCTATATTGATAATTATTGTATGTTATTGCTACGGAAGGTTAAATAACATTTAAGAAATATTTTTGTCTGATTAATTACTGAAACAGTTTTATCAGTTGTTGATTTTTGTAGACTTTAGCAGAAAAGTACAGTGAGAAGCTTCATATTGACAAGGAAATGTGTAAAATAGCATTGAAGGAGTTACAAAGTCATACATTAGAACGGATCAAAGAAAATACAGTTTTCAAAGAAACAGGATTGGCAACAATAAAAGTCAAAGTATCGGGATCTTTACCTCGCTCACTATGTGTACAGTTGCATCTTACTGACTTGACAGAAGTATTAAACAAACGAGTTGCAGAGCAGTTGAATATCCCTGAGCAGAGGTTTGTATAATAAATAATGATGCAAAAATAGTGTCATAAATAGATACTAAAACAATGTAATCTGTAAAAAGGAATCAATGTGAACAACTATATTGACACTAAACAAATAACAATTAATAAAAATATTAATTAGTCAAATATTATTAAATGTATTAAGAAAACTATATAGTTATTACTTTTTTATTCACATACACACATATTATTTTTATATCACTGTAATACTTCCTTAATTTAAGGTTATAATTTAAACACGATTGTTGTCGTGTTTGGAATGTAAGTTATTTCGAGCAATAAATATTTTTACTTAATTTATTGCCATTATTAGTAAAATTTAAGTGAAGTAAACCTTTAATAGTTTGATACTCAATACTTCAGCAATCTGTAAATTTTGATACTTGCCATGGTGACGTGACAACTTAGCCATCAGTAGTGCCTTCAACATTTTTAATGGTCATTGACCAAAAATGTGCTGGCTCACTTTATTTTTAGTCCATACTCTCCATTCCCCGTCACTCATATATGACATGTTAGTTTGTGGCGCTGCTCTTAGTTAAACACGCTCTTGTTTTGTGATACTGTAGATCTATTTCAAAAACTGTTATCCGTATTGTTTGGAGAGAATTATACTGTTCTACTTTAAGATTCAACTTTGTTAAGGAGCTTCAGTAGATGAACCGACTGCAAAGGAAGAAATCGTTCCAGCTTTAATAAATTGCGTGCAGTATGAATAGGATGAGTTCTATCTTTAGTAACTAAATTATAATATTTATAAATTTAAATTATTTTATCAATGATGAAGAAAGCTAATTTCCTTCTATAATTTCTAACATTGATGACATCATACATGTTGCATAGATCCGAGTCCATCAGCATCTGGTGCTAGTCACCTGTCCATCATTTATCGGAATCAAAGCATTACTACATTGGGAAGTCATGTTTAAAGTCTCCGTGGTGACTATCAATATTGTAAATATTTTTCTATCAGAGACTGAATAAGTTTACCCTTTAGTTCTCTAAACAAAATATTTAGAAACCAACCCGTGTTTTTGTACTAAGTGTCAAAACACTATTCAAGATAGTCAGCAAACTGAACATGTTATTGTGATTCTTTTATTTTACCTTTGTACACAAAGATAGAAACTAAAATAATAAAAAATGATTAGTAAAAAAATCAGATAAGGCTACAGAAAAACACTCATGTAAAGTGGTTATAAATTATGTAACAATAATAAAGTAGGGTTAGTTACTTTTACTTTTGTTTAAAAAGTATTCATTAAATATGTGCAATTTTTTTTTTTAAAATAGATTTTTTAAAATATTTTTTAATATACTCCCTATAGTTTGACATTTTGGTATTTTGACACCTTCTCAGTCTATAAAGTGTCGAACTATTAAAGGTCTACTGTAACTGTAAAAGTTAAACTCAATATTTTGCTGTCCATGATATAGAATCTTAGAAAAATCATCTTTTGCAACAATTGAGAAAGATGGGTTCTTAAATGTTATTTAAAAAAATGTATTTTAAACAAGAAAAAACAATTTTAATGTTATAAGTCATAGACAGTGATTAAAACATAGACACATAAATTATTTATGTAAATTATTGCCATAGACACATATTCTCATTATAAAAATCCATTCCTTCATCAAGCGATTCTTCAGGAATTATCACAGTAGTATATAAAATGTGTTTGTACAGGTGTAGTAAGTTATAGGTACAAAGTATATAAATAGTATAAGTTTGTTAAAAAAAATAATAAATAATAAGTTCGCTAATCTAAAGTAAATGATTACTGACTGTTGGCAATTTATGCCAAATTATATTTAAATGAGACTTTAAATTTTTATTTTTTTTGTTTCCTGCTTTCTTTTTCCAAAATCTTTTGTTTTACACAACTACTGCAAATAGGAAGAACATTTGAAATAGGAAGAAAATATAGTTTAATTATATAACATACATGCAACTTGGGCATGTAAGAACTTTTAAACCTGTTGTTTTACAAATTACAATGCAAATATTGGAAACAACCCCAATACCACAAAAATAATCAAAAATAACAAATAATACAAGTTACTTAAGATTAAACCCTTATGAACATTATAATGACCATGTTTTCATCATCAGAGGGTCTTATTAAAAAATTATAATCTAACAAAAGAAGTTTGACTAGTGTGACAAACCAGAGAGGGTTACTAGTTTGTAACTTCTGGTTCGCTAGATTGTAATTTTGTAATATAACCATCTGAATAAATGTACATAAGTGTTTAATCTTAAGTAACTTGCATTATTTGTTATTTTTGTGGGATTGGAGTTGTTTCCAACATTTTCATTGCAATATGTTGTGCCACTGTGCTCTCTTGATATTGTATGTTTTAGAAATGCTTACATTAAATTATACCGTTATAAATATTTATAAAAGTGTGGAGAGGAACCCTAATGTTAAAAGAATAATTAAGAACATACTGTTTCAATAAAATCTATATTTCTTTTATAAAATTTTCTGGGAACCTAAAGGTCAAATTTATAAGAGAAATGGATTTGAAAATATTCTTTATAATTTGGCAAATAGAACGAATTTTTCTAAAAAATGTATATTCTCTGGCCTTGAGTAGTGTTAATATTGTTGTGAGACAATAACAGAAAACAGGCATGGGGATAAAAAATGTCTTTTTTCAAGAAGTGTGTCTACGCCTCCTGTAAACAAAGGAGACTTGGAAAACCAGAATAATAACCCTTTATGGCTTGTTTGATCTCTATGCCTGTTACTGGCTCAACTCAGCTACTGTGCTCATTGTCTTTTGAAAGACGCAATGTATACATTAGTTTCATTGATTATGATGGGAAAAACAAAGCTTTGTTTGATAAATACCGAAGACATAATATTATAAACAATGTATATTACATAAATATATATAATAATAAAATAATATATTGTTGATCTACAATATTATTAGTTATAATATAAATATCACTCTCGTGACATGCAAGAAACAACTGTGGAAACAAATTTCTTTATGTACCAAACATTCCATGTTTCGGTTCTAAAAATGTTGAAAAAAAATTGAAAAAACTAAGGAATGCATATTCACAAGAATGTTTTTTATTATTTTGCTGTAACTAAGGCGAGTCCTAGCAGCTTGCTTTCTAAGGGTGGTTGAGATGTCAGACTTTTTGAATTGAATAACACTGACGTGATATTATAGTTCTGTTGATCATATGCAGTTTATTTGCTTTAGAATCAGGTTCAAAGGCTTATTATGCTTAATCATATGTATTGGCACCTTGTGAACTAATCATAGAGCTGTAGGGTTCTTGTATTGCTGGAGCCACTCAAAGTGATTCACTGCTGTGAGGTTGTCTCCTTTCTCACACTCTTCATCTTGAGGTCTCTATATATGGAAGAGTTTCGGATGTACCATGGAGCCTCCCTATGGTTCTTACACTTTATTTTGCAAGCACTTGATAACTTACTGATTGTTGCTCTTGGTGCATCCCCAAAAGTGGCAAAGCATGTCTATTCTGGCTTGAGCACTTGCTTCTACACCACAATTTATTATTAAGGCTCAACGTAGAATATTGATCCATGAGCCAAGCTAGCCTTCTATATTGGATCTCCAGTTCATCTCTTTTTCCCTTCACGCGGGATTTCCAGTTAAGTTTAGTGTCCAATGTTAGACCAAGGTATTTCATCTGTTCACTGTAAGGGATGGGTTGGGTATTTATAATGAGGCTAGTTTTGCTCTCTCCCTTATTGTTAAATAGAACTTTAACCTACTTGCTTTCTTTAAGCTTTATGCATCTATGAAGATGTCTAAAATAAAGACTATGAAGTGTATGGTGGAGGAACTGATAATTTGTATACTCTAACTCTATTGTTTTCAAATGGACAGTTTCTTGCAAACACATTCATGTATAAGCATACAAAGATAGTTAGAATGCGAACAGATAATCACTACTAGAAAGGGATACAAGAATTGACTAACTGACTTAGCTGAAAATGACTATTTGTAAAATGTTTTTGAACTATTTATTTGGTAAACTATAATTGTAATTTTAATATAATTGTAATTTAATAAAATGTTTCATTATTTACTTTTATTAATTTCCTTTAAGTGTTTTTCCAATGCCCTAATAATAGATTTTAGAGTAAGATTAATAAACTACTTTTTCAGATGAAAATGAAATTGAAGGGACATAATATAATTTTTGAAGATGAATTACATATCATAACACTTTTGTCTACTAACAATAACTTTACTAAAAGTAACACAAAACTCACTAATAATGGATAATGCATTCAAAATTTGCTTATAGGACTTTTTTATCCAACTATGTAATTTTATTTTCAACATAAAGTTCTTTTAATTTTAGCGCAAATTGATTTTAACACATTCAAAATTCACATTTACTACCACTGTAATGAAATTTTTATTGAAAAGCAAAAAATTGTTTTATTAACAGCAAATATGTTAAAATCGGTAATAATATTTGTATTGTGATTGTAATGATTTGTAAAAAATCATTTGTTTTAAAACATAAATACAGGTAAGTTGAATTTGTAGAAATTTGTCATAGTCTTTAAATAAAATTAATGATAAAAGCTCTTATTCCTTGGTGTTGTATTAAATAAAGTTTCAATTTCAACAGGATAAAATTCATATCAAGTGGGAAAGTATTGAAGAACTCAATAGACCTTGCCTCACAAGGAGTGAAAAATGGAATGCAGATAATGGCAGTTTTGTTGGCAGAAAATCTACAGGAATTCATTGTAATTTTGTTAAACAGTTGTAAATTTAAAAGGATATTAAGTTCATATAAATTTAATTTAATTTATTTTTTAAAACTAAGTAAACTATTCTTACTTATGACTTTTAAGTTCAACTGTAAAACCTATACTTGATTCACCCTTGTATTTTGTCTTCTATTTTCCTATCATTTATATGTTGGAAGGCAATCTTCCTGATACTACTTAACTCTTATATTTGATAAGTGATTAGGAAAGAGTGTTTTTGACTATTAAGTTTTATAGTTTATATTTGATCTACGCTCCTTTAGAGAAATTAACCATGATTACACCTATACAGTTTCTTTTACATTCTAATGATCAAATTTTTAAACAAGATCTTGATGATTTGAAACAAATTTATTGTTATGTTTTTTGCGGACTAACCTTATTTCTACTAGAAATATAACTATACTAAATTTAACCCTACCTCGAACCGTTATATTTTGACTTTGGTAATATTATGGATATGGTAATATTTTCTTCAATATATTGGGATCACCATCACAAACCTGATGGTTAACTTCAATTTTTATATCCAGATTTGTCTTAATAAATAATACACACAACCTCTAACCAAATATATTTTTATTCTAGTCTGATGGTTACTTTTGTACCATCCTCAGAGACATGGCAATACATACTAGCTAACTCTACACAGTTCCCTTATTTATAATCAAACTACTTGCCCCCACCTGCTATGTCATGCCTCTACTCTTAACAAAGTGTGACCACGGCTACGGGTAACAGCAAGTAGTTGCATTGTCTTAATTTTTGACAAATAACATTAATTTATATATAGCATTAACTTATTAACATTTGTTGATTCCATCTTCGCGTGAGCTACTAGCACCAATACGACCATACACAGTTCCTCAAACCACCCACAACAACATAAACTAGCTGCTTACAACACCATGATATATCGCCTCCTTAAAACACCACTAGACAAAGATGAACACTACCAGGAGTTAAACACCATAAAATATATAGCACAAACAAACGGATACAACCCAACAATGATTGACAAATTATACAACCGCCTAAAAAATAAACATAATAACCCAAATACAAACACACAAGATGACAATCCCATAAAATACTTATCAATACCATACAGATCATCCAAAACCCACAATCTAACCAACACATTACGAAAATACAACTACAAAATAGCTTACTCCACACACAACACTCTCAACAAACAATTTAAACCCAACAGCAAAATCAACGACATTTACAACACCACTGGAGTTTACAAACTAACTTGCAGTTCATGCACTAGTTTTTACATAGGCCAGACAGGGAGGTCATTCTACACACGTTACCAAGAACATATAAAAGCACTAAAAAACAATAACTACCAATCAAACTTCGCAGATCATCTCAACTCCCCTAAACACGACTACATAGACATAACATCTAACCTACAAATTCTTCAACAGAAATAACCAACGTTACACAACCGAACAATACGAAATATATAGGCACTTCAAACTACACCCTACACACATACTCAATACACAATTACATTACAACTCACACGCACTTTTTGACATCATAACTCCTAATACACACAAAATACACCCACACCACCAAAATATCCCACCCCCACCCTAACCTACGTAAACCTTGAGATCAGTTACGGTCTGAGTTGACAAAGGGACACATCTCCCGAAACGGCCGTCCTCAACAAACAAAGTAAGTGCTACTATAGGCAAGTTAAAACATTTTTTAAAAAGTGTAAGGTATTAACTTATTCACGTGATTGAAAGGTACATTATATTTCTAATAAAGGAAAAAAATAGTAACCAACCCCAAATTATATGTAAAAATCATAACATTACCTTAAGAGTGAATACAAAATAGAATTTGGAATAGGACCTCTGTCAGAATTTAATTATATCTCAGGGTTATATTTACTAATATATTGTAACCCGTCGATAGTTTGTAAATGTGGGTGGTGGTGTGATTTAACTATTTAAAAAAATCTAATTACTTTTATTCACTGCCTTTATTACATTCACTACATTTATCTTTACACTTACAGGAACTCACAGGGTCAATTTTTTGGTCTAAACAATTGTAATCTTATGATTAACTCAGGCAGACTGGCTGTCTGTTTAATAGCCCTAAAAAGACAGGTTACATTAAAATTTTCTTTATGTTTACAAAAGAGATTTAATTTAGAAAACCATTTTAAATAGTCAAAATATTACAATTTAAATTATAATTTGCTTTTTATTTGTTTTTACTTCACAAATTAAATACATAATTTTACATCTTACAAAAAATGTTTTCAGACAAAGCTAGGTTTAATGCATTCCGGTATTTTATATTTACTGATTTGATCGAAACCAAAAGTATTAAAAAAAATTAAATTTAAAACATACCTTGACAATCACTTACAATCACATGGCTTTGTTAGAACAAATAATCAACCTGAGTTCACTTTTATAACGAATTTAAATTTTGAAACAATAAACTGAATGTAACAATGCCACCAATAACATTTTACATTTTTAATAAATTTAAAAAGTTACATTTTTAAAAGTTTAATACAAATTTTGACGATTGCAAAGCCATCTGGATCTTAACTCTTAGGTGTGGTGCGATAGAGTGGCTACACTACTACTTCCCACGGGAACTTAACACATGATTCAAAAATATCTCCACCATCGTGCATTCAGGAAAGGCCTTCTGTTGCTATTAAACATGGCGGGCCTTCCTATTAATTTTGTCAATGAACATCTTTAAAACAAAAGTTTCTTTTAAGCAAAGCCAATTTTACATTAACTAAACAACAAATATTAACGTAACATAATGAATTGCAATTAGAAATTATATTGTATCAGAATGTTATAATATAAACTTTCAAAACTATTCAGCAGTTTATTGTTTCTAACATTTAATGTTTTGAATTTCAGAATTTTATTGAATTCCGACAAAGGTCCTATTTCAAATTCTATTTTGTACTCATTTTTAAAGTAATGTTATGATTTATATATAATTTTGGGTTAGTTACTATTTTTTTCCTTATTTAGAAATTTAATGTAACTTTTAATCCTATGAATAGGTTAATGCTATGTATAAGTTAATGCTATATATAGAAGTTAATGTTAATGTTATGTATAAGTTAATGTTATGTACTAGAAGTTAAGACGATGTAACTTCTTGGTGTTACTGTGGGAGCCTAGCCACACTTTGTTAAGAGTAGAGGCCATGTCGTTTTCTGGGTGAGGGCAAGAAGTTTGGTTATAAATAAGGGGACTGTGTAGAGTTAGTTAATATGTATTGTCATGCCTCTCAGGATGGTTACCTTATGACCGAAATATACCTAAGAATAGAATACAAATATTTGTAGTTAGAGGCTGTGTGTTTTATTTATTAGTATTAAACCACAATAAATTATTCCAAGTAATTATTGATTTGATTTGTCTTGTTTCTTCCTTTTGTTACTAATTTGTTGAACTGAAAATTTTATTTACCGGTAATGTAATGTTTAATTGAAACAGTATTAATTTTATCATTAGCTTTAAAATTAAGGCATTAATTTGAAACTAGTATGTTTTAATAATGACTTAGTCTCATTTTTTTATAAAGGAAAGTGAACATCGAATTAATGCTGTAAAAGATACAAAAGAAGATCTTGCGATATTGGCTGGTCATAGTAGTGCAGATGATAATAATTATCTTCAGGTAAAATTCTATACATATTTCTTTTAATCTGTTTTAATTAACCATATATTTTCATATTGAGAATGTATTTTGGTGTTTAAATATTTGACACATAAAATAAAATAAAATATCTTGTTTTTAAGCAAAAAAAAAAAAAAAAAAAAAAAAAATTAAATTTCTAGTTTTTTAAAAGAAAGACATCAATACAGATAAATATACACTAGACTCTTACTATTTTCAAAGTTACATAATATTCCACTAATATGTATCATATTTAAAAAAAAAAAAGATAAGAAAGGCAGTATAATTACTGTGCAGGTTGTGGGATAATGTGTTCTCATCTTATTTATTTTGTACAGTACTGTAATTACTTATCATAAAGAAATCTGTTTCTTCTCCATACATCTGTTATACTGTACAGTAATAGGCGTACTACTCAAAAGATAGCCATTCCTTATTTATAACAAGTTGCGTTATTGTTACTGAGAAACAACGATGAGTTAATCTGGTGGCTGCAATCCAACTCCTTACATAAGTTTGGTATAACTTCTGTTTACTTGCTATTAATGTAATAGTTTTCGAAATCCAAACATCAATAATAGTATCCACTGGCCGTAACTAACTTGGATTTGGTTTTTCCCATCAGTTATTAAACAGGGGTCGCAATCGATTGTCATGTCTGCTAGTTTTGGAAACATGGTTTTTAATTGTAGAAATGTTTAGTTCAGATTGGAGAAAATTATAAAGAAATAATAAAAACATGTATGTAGTTGTGTTGTATGTAAATATATCATACTGTAATGTAAGTGTACAATGTAGTTGTAATTAATGTTAACATGTTTGATGTGGAATGGAACCCTCTCCTTTTCATATACAGTTGGTTTCAGTATTCACGGTTTCACTATTTGCGGTAAGCTCAGAGAGTGTAACACCATTCTCGAGGGACCACTGTACCTCTCCAAATGTTATCTTAGTTTGTGAGAAAAGGTCAAAATTAATTGATAATGATCATTAAATCACAATCAGGAAATAGAGTGTGAGTTGGTGATCATTTTTATTTATTTAAAACATAGTTCTCTAAACTGTAGCTGGAAAGTCTCTGATGACCTGTAAAAACCAATTTATGTTATATGAGGATATAATGAGCAAGAAACAGTCTTGCTTGTAGCAAGAGCAGTTTAGCAAAAAGCTGATTATAGCTGTTTTGTCAGTGTTTTAGTTTTGTCACTAATGACAATTGCAGTAAAAAATGTTTTATCTCACTAAATTCTTATAAGTTTGAAGTTATCTCACGTAACTTATAAGTTTGTAAAAATCATGATACTACAAGGTGTTATATTGAAAAGAATGTTATGAACAGAAGAAGTAATGAATTTTGGGACATGAATAAATGTGGATTGAAAAATATAAATATTATAAAATAACCTGTATTGTTATCCTTGGAATTTAGCAGTCAACTAGTGGTTTCTCTATAAATGGCAAAGATAATACTTGCCGCTTTTTTAAAATTTGTTGGATGAAGTAGGCAGTCACATGATCAGAATAAGAATGAGTTATAAAATATGACTGTTCTTGCTGTAATTGCTTTGTTCTGTTATTCTGAAACATGTTAGCTGGCTGCCGCAATATAGGCATGTGGTTGATACTCAATATGTCGGCAAGGTGCCTAAGAATTGTCAAAATATTTTAACCTTGTTTTAAAATAATATGTACTTTTTTCTTGTTCTTCTATTATACCCAAGTAGGAAAATACGTTTTTTTATCATAATATATACAAACAAACAAATCGGGCGTATTGGCTCGACATAATTTTTTTAGGATAAATGGTACCTAAGAAACCTCTGCATGGCCCTTTGGCCCGGCATTGTTTTTTAGGTAATCTTGTTTTCCCATCTGTGCAACACTGTCAGCTTTGACTCAATGTTCTTCTAATTTGCCACCTTGTCAGTGTTAATACTCCTTTACGTCTAATACTGTCAAATCATTGACCTACTATCGTTTCCAGCCAAACATTACTACTCACTTATCTATTTGTCCTGTGTACCTGTTCGTATGTGGTTTATTTGCTGTCTGGTTAGTTGTGAATACAAGGCCAAAATGTGGCAGTTTGAAAAACAATAAGGTGGTATCACAAGTTAGCTGAAGAGCTGCCTCTTGGTACAACAATAGCAAATATTAATCACTTAAACAATTGTTTAAGTGATTAATAAGATTAACCGAACGTAATGGACTACACAATTCAAGAATAGTAAATAAGTACAAGCTTGGCTCCTAATGCGAGTGAGTTGTATTTATTATCAGTAGTGCTAGATTTCCATTCGGCATAAAGTGTTGGTTGCTTTTTGCTATTATGATTTTTCCGATTTTGTGAACATTTTAATGTTTATTATTTTACTAGTTTTTTTTGTGTTTGGTGTGTAAACAATAAACAACAAAATACAAACTAATGTTCTGGTTGCCCACATAATTAACTGACTGGTTAGAAGATTGTTTTGGCGCTTACCAGAAAAGCATGTAAATGTATCACATGTGATACATGTAATGTGTCATATGTAAGTTTATAAGTATTTTGTACACAGAACAAAAGTATAAAAATATTCTATCTCTAATAAGTAATGCTTCAGATCTGATAAATGTTATACAAGTGGCAGTTTTTTCATAACAAGTAAAATTTTAAAACCTAATTTACGTTTTGGAATTTACCTTTTAATTTACATCTTAATAAGGATGAGTTTATTTAAATGTACTAATATAAAGTACTTAACTTGTGTACA
Source organism: Prosapia bicincta (assembly GCA_036971475.1). Classification (NCBI taxonomy): domain Eukaryota; kingdom Metazoa; phylum Arthropoda; class Insecta; order Hemiptera; family Cercopidae; genus Prosapia; species Prosapia bicincta. The sequence continues at coordinate 129,848,437 of JBAIZL010000004.1, forward strand.
AACATACTTAACTTCAACCAAGTCCATTTTTTACAAATTATTTTACAATTGAATTTAGTATTCACACAATATTTCTGACTGTTGTTTTTTAACATTTGTAAAATTTTGAAAACAATATACAGTAAAAATCAATGTAATACAATATAATAAATTATTTATTACATTATTAAAATATATAAACATAAACTTCATTCAATGAACCAACATTTTAGATATAAACAACTTACAAGTGAAAATTTAATTCATGTTTTTCACTAAAATTGTTAAGAAATAAGTGCGTCATGCTGTAACTCCCGATAACTAGCTCCCAGAATAACACCATGTTTATAATACCATGCGCATTCTTCTATCAAACAAAATCGTTTGTAATTAGTTTTGTAAGTAGTCTGAAGCTTGTTGTTTAATCCAGTGGATTCGTTTTTCTAACATAGCAACACCAGTTGAGTAAAATATTAAATGTAAAACATTACTAGACAACAATGTTAGGCATAGTGGCTCGACTGTTTTTGACCCAAACTAAAGACCATGGGGAGTATTGACTGACATGGCAGCTAAGGTGTTGAACAACTATATTTATTTCAAATTATAAAATATCTCAGTATGTTTGTAATATAACCATGCTATAAACTGTCTGCCCTAACATAAATAAGCATTGGTTATTACTTGTACCATCATATAAATGAGTATGTTTATTCTGGATGTGTTTTGTCTTGTATATAATAATTTTATTTTAGTTAGTTTTAGCTTCAGAAATCATGTTTTCTGTATTGTAAAACTTTCAATTCGTAAAGATTTATAATTTTTTAGTTTAATTTTGCATTTAATGGTTTGGAATGTTTTTGTCTTTTTATAACTGAATTTGTCTTGAAGATAATATTTAGATAGTATGTATTTTAAAAAAATTCATGATTACTTTTAAAGTATTTTTATCCATAATTTTTTTTATGATGAAAACTTTTTGTATGCATGACTTTATATGGATTTTCATAGTTGTGATGCTCAAGAACCTTCTTGAATTTTACTGTATACAGTAGTAAGCAGTTATTATTTACAACATTGCAAGTGTACATTATGCACTAACCTAGATAAGGTGTTTTGCTTTGTTGCTAATATTAATCTTAGGACTGATAATATATTCTTTCATTTATCTTAATAGAATATTCTTTGTTCATAGCATCATGCCCTCCTTTTATATCACACCTGAAGTTTATTGTCTTTCCTAATCTTGTATTCACAATCCTTTACTTGTCCTGTATAGTCAGTAAGAGTCAAATTAAGTAATAATTTATTACTGATAATTAACTGATTAATTGATAATATCTGAAAAAATAGTTCTCAGAAATCACCATGAATATAAGTAACAAAAACAAAAGGTGAACACTGTCATTAGTTAACACACATTAGGTAAATATTACTGATAAGTTAATTAGCCTATAAATTGCTTTGGTTTGTGTATAACAGCTTTATTTTAAACATGTATTCAACATAGTGTTATGTTTTTTAAAAAATGCTTGGTTTTAGTACTATGCATTACTTTTAATCTTTTGAGGTATTTGGCAGATAGAAGATCAATCAGGTAAAAGGCTAAAATTACCTTTGGCTGAGAGGCAAGCACTTATCACTGCAATGGCTTTGCATGAGAAAGGTAGATCTGCCTTGAAGAATGAGGATTATTCACTTGCTTTGGTTAACTTTCTGGAGGCTGACAAGGAATTCAGGTTTCATATGATTAATAAACGTAAAAAATATCTATTAATTACCTTGATGGAGACAAAATCAATAAAGAAACCAAATCATTTGAAACATTTTCTTTTATGTATAATAAATACTAATAAATACCTATACAATTTTTTTTAATAGTAAAAATTGTTTAAATTTTAAAAATAACTTTCCTAAAATGGCACTTATTTTTTGGATATTTGAGATAGGTCTTTAAAGTAATAACCATTTTGGAATTCCGGCTTTTAGAGCTGGAATCAGCAATTGGGATATACATTTTTTTGCCAGTATCTGTTGGTAGGCCACATCCACCATTTTGGATGCATTCATCACTGTTAAAGTAAACATTTAAAATATTTTTTTTCAAGTCTGACACCATACAGAGCAGCAATTAATTTTAATAACTATTAATTTGGCCAAATGCTTCCAGTCATTTTCTGAATTTTACAACATTTTTCATTTTGTTGTCATTGAATATAGCTTCAGAGTTGAACAAATGCAACTAAAAACAATATAAAACTAGCATACCTAACCCGTATGCAAGCTAAGCTATCTATGACAGTTGGGGACTACTTACCACACAGTGGTAAGTAACTCATGTGATGTCATATTCAGTCCTGACAAACAAACTCAGTTATATACCTAGTGGACACACGATTCCTGCACAATGTGCTACAACTATGAACTTGAATAAGCAGTAATTGCAACAAAATGTACTTATACATTTTTCTTAAACTGTTTACCTGGAGATCTGAGTAAAAGGAGAAGATTTCACAAGGTTGTACTGTACTTCAAAAGGGTGTGAGTGTATAAAGTATATGCCTCTTTTAGGAAAGCATTAAATTTTTAAAATTCTATAAGTAGTCACTTAAATTTAAAATTGAAATGAATAATATCAACTTCCTGCTCTATTGCATGGGGTATTGTAAGACAATGGTTGGCATTAACATGTAGTGTAAGATTACATAAATACAATTCTTTTAAACCTCTTTTCTGTTTTACATAGAATGCAATGTTATTAAAAAAAAACCATAATTATTACTGTTGATTACAGATATTTTAAAAGAACAAGTTTTGATAACTAAGTATTATGATAATGAATATTAAACTTTGATTAAAGTAAGGATATTGGTTGAATTATATTATACATAATATTTATGAGTTTAAAATGATTAATAATAAATAATTTGTTTTTACAATAAATTTTCAATATATATATTACTCTTGTTTCTATACACTGAAGCAATATATGAAACAAGTATGATATACCAGGTCTTCCCAGTAAAAGAGAAGTATTTCTTTGTTTAATGTTAGATGCTTCTAACAGGATGTTTAGTCTTCTTTGTCAATCAGAGAGAGAGAGAAGAGAGAGAGAGAGAGAAAGAGAGAAGAGAGAGAGAGAAGAGAGAGAGAGAAAGAGAGAGAGAAAGAGAGTGGGAGAGAGAGAGAGAGAAGCTAAAGTGAGTTACAGATTTGTATAGATAACCAAATGTCATAGATACATACACATATGTATAGTTTCATATGCCAAGATATATCCATATATCAAGATATATTGTTTCATATATTGTTTGCATAAATTTGTTAAAAAAATAGAAGAATCGGTTAAATATTTATATATATAAAATTGTATTTTAAATACAAATTTAGATAATACTTATTTTAAAGTAATTTATCAACAATTTAACATGTCTCTTGCAGGCGCGTATCCAGCGACTTGCTTTGGGGGGGGCGATTGATGCATTATATATAAATATAAATATATAATGTGTGTGTGTGTATATGTGCGCGCGCGTGCGTGTATGTAAAAACATAGAACAGAAAAAGTTCTTTTTACGCTTGCGTTAAAAATCGGTAACATGATAAAGATTTGTAGCAAATTAGACTTTTTAATAAATAATTATTCCAGTTTCGATAACACATGGCTAGAGAATATTACTAATTTCATAATAAGCTATTATTATAAAAATGGTTTATTAATTAATATAAGTAGTTATTCTTCCAATACGAACAATTCCGGACTCAACTGCGAATATTACGCTTGCAAAATTACGTATTGAAAATCATATGTTCGAGACTAAGCTTCACTAGCGCTATCTGTTGTTAAAACGTTTAGACATTTACGAGCGTATGCCGAGGGAACGCGTCACATTTTCAAATCAAAAATTAAAATTTTATTTTTTATTTACAATAATAGACGAATTAACTTAAGTAAAAGTCTAATTTAATAGAAAGTCCGAATTTAATAATATATTGTCGATTTTTAGCCCAAAGTTCTTGAGGGTTGGGGGGGCGATCGCCCCCCCTTGGATACGCGCCTGCTCTTGGTAAGTCTGTTTTCAGAGGTATAACTATTCCATTTATATACTGAAACTCTAATATATTTTGAAACTGGAGAGGTTGGGTTTATAAAGTTATTATAGCATGTTTGAACTAGGAGATCTAATCTTAGTTTAATTGGTCTTATTGTTTGGTGTGAGTTTGTCCATAACTTAAACTAAATAATTAAAATAAGTAATATAAAAAAAAATTTAAGTCATTTCCTATTTAGCTCAACAAAGAAAATTTTTATTTCAGTAAAGTTTTATTAAATAATTCCAATTGATATAAATATGTAAAATATTTATTTATTTGAGTATAGTTTTCTGCCTTTCTTAACGTTACAATATTCTCCTCCGTTGACTCGTTTCGGAGTGATTCCAGTTTCAAAACTTAAATCATACTGTTGTACTCAAATATATAGAAATATTCCTAACAGAAAGGAAAATGAATATATTGATAATTTAAAATATTTATATTAATATAAATATGTAATAAAGTGGAACAATCTAAAGCTAAATTAATTAATTAAATTTAATTAATGAATTAATATTCTTTTAAAACTGTAATAACATCAAATGTCATCCCCTACAAGTTTAACAAAAATATATTTCAACTTGAGTATATGAATAAAAAGTATTTTGTTAACAATTGAAAATTTGAACAAGATATATAAATAAATATACATAGGGAGAGTGTGAACTAATACTAGGAATTGAATGATAGAATTAAGATAATAATTAAAATAAATGATTACTTACTTCTTATTACGAGCTTCCAAGGTTGGCCTCGATGGCACGATGTCTCCTATACACACACTCTGCTAATGGCCAGAAACACAAAACATATGAATGACAAAATAAATGATTGAATAATAAACATTTAAATAAATTAAAGTACTTGGATTTGTTAATAATTTATTTTTATGTTTATAAATTTGTAAATGTTCTGAGAATAAAATGTTTAGTATTTTTTTTTTGTTTTTGTTTCTTTTATTAATTGTATGAAAGTAACTGTTCAAAGGTGTGATAATTATTACAATTGAGAATTTCGGATAGGGCCTTTTGTCAGAATTTAATAACCTATTTGTCATATTTGTTATTAATCAGACTTTCAAAAGAGTTTAAAATATTATTAAATTTGACATTTTTAACTAATATAAGGTCTTTTATTTCTAATGTATGTTTACTTCCTAAAATATATTCAGAAAGGCTTCTTTTACTTTAAACTTTTATATGACTAATATGTTTCTTAAATTAAATTGAAAATTTCCTTTTTGGTTGTATAATGTAAATTTTATCACATGAATTGCTATTCATAAACTACAGTTTACTCTATGAAACCCTCAGTTATCTAACATTTGTATTTGTCTTTTAGGTTACCTAATAAATTTCTCAAGATATTTAGGATCTTATATGCTACTTTTAATTTTACATCTTTAAAAATATTTTCAAAACCTTTTGTTTTTTGGTATTGAAGTGGTGAAATATTTTTAAACTCATTCGAATTTTGTGTTTTCAATATATTATCAATGAATTTTTATCCTATCAAATTTAGCTATTTCTTTAATTTAAATAAGTGCAATTTTAATTTTTTAAATTCAAAGGTAATTAATATATTAATTAAGCATAGCATAAAATCAAGAATTTAGGTTTACTTTAAGAAATTAGTGAAATTTTTTATTTGATGTTCTTTAGTAACCTGAAAAACCAAAGTAAGCACAATTGTAAATTTTTAGGGACAATTTTGTGCAAAGTTGTTCTGCTCACTTCAAATAGCTTTTGCTCACTTATGCATTTTACTGTCACTAAATACATTGCTGACTTAATCTTCATTTATCTATCAATGAATTTCCTCTAAAACATTCCTTGTTGTCTGAAGTTAATTCACTGAACTTATTTCACCATTAGCGAATGTTAAACTAAGACTGTAAATAGTACTCTGTGACAGAACCAATAAAAATAGCATAGTTTAATTTAAAGCACAAGACATGCTGGAAGTTGGTGTACAAGCTCATTAAAATATTTTCTCGGCATTTGATTAAATACAGTGATTTGATCTTTACTTTTTGAATAACATTAATGATTATACATTTATTTATTTTGTGTTACTTAAGTTATAGGTCTTTAGCATGCCCCCTGAATATATATTTTGTAGATTCATGCTTGAAATCAAGAATTGATTTATATTTTTTAAATGTACATAGGGTCTCGATAATTCGAGGTAGATGGGACCAAGACCACCTCGGATTACTGAAAACTCGGATTACCCAGAAGTATGTTCGTGTGCATTAGAAAAAATAAAATTGTATATGAACATTTCTTAAAAGCCAGACTCATTTCCTTTGCATGCCGTATTGATATAAATATTTCGTGGAAGCCTGACTCATCATTTTCTTTCAAATAGATAAAATAGACTCAAATATAAATAGGCTCGAATTATACAGAAGCTCAAATTACTGGGACTCGGATTTTCGAGGCTCTACTGTATATTGCTATAGTGTTTGTAAATAATTAGAAAAAATCATTAAGAAAAAATCACATAACTAACAGTTAATGTATATAGAGTTATTTTGTTCCACAGTATATGCACTTCGTCTCTATTAAAAAGTGTCGACAACTATGCTCTGCTCCATTTAGACATAGCTTGGTGCTATCTCTGTCTAGGGAATGCTTCACAGATACCTGATGCAGAAAGAAGACTCAAGGAATGTGAAGCAAACTTCCAACAAAGCTACGGCGCAAATTTGGAGAGACTATTGGCACTTAAAGGCACTACAGGTAATAAAAGTTGAATTAAAGAAAAACTTAATATTTCCTGTCTTAAACGTTGACGAACATTGTGGATAGTTAGGGAGAATAAAATACCTCATTATATCCGTATATGAATAGGTTAGTTTTGGTAAGCATATTTACTGGATTAGAAGACTTTAAATTCGGAATGTCTTCAGAGAAAAATGACGTTTTTCTTGTTGAATATTTATTCATTAAAGTGCAAACTTTCTTACTTGTGCAAATTTTGATTTTGTTTTAGCTGACAGTGTGCAAAGCTTCTGATGATATAACTTTATTCATTAATGATGTAGTACGTTGTTTTATAAATGTTTTTCTTGTTTAAAATGTTACATATATAAGTGTGTGTTTTTAACTTTGCAACACTGTTTTCTTGTATTCATTTGTCACCTACACTATAATGTACTTAAACAAGAATCTTACTTTCTATAAATACGAGTCGACTTTTAAGGACTAATTGCATGTGCTAATTTTCGAGCATCAACTGAAACTCCGTTGGTTTTGATATCTTTATAGTATATATTTTAATAATCTTACCTTACTTATAGTCACACCTTTAGGTTTCTAAATAATTAAACAATCGTGTAAATTTAATCATAAGATCTAAATTTATTTATCTGACATGCAGTTATTACAATTTATACCTTCAAGTACTTTAATATGATGCAATGACAAAGTTTGATTGAATAACTAGTACAAAATTTACTATAAAGATGTACTCTTGAGGCTTTTGGTTCTTAACCCTTAGCGCTCGGATTTTTTTAAGATGCTTTGCTTCCCCACTTGTAATTAAATTGAGACAAATTCCTCACCTGCAAGTTGCATTATTGTTTATAGAAAACTTTGTTTTCTCTTACATCATTTTAGAAAACTAAGCTATTTTTATTCACTAATACTGTATGTACATGATTTTATTGTCTTATTTGTAGTTTTGCAGAGTATGATATTTTTGAAAACAGTCTTCCGGATGAAGTCCTGGTTTTCTGCTGCATGTTTTGCAGTGAAAAACTGTTTCTCTTCTACCTCGTTTTATCTTCCTGTTACTGCAAACTACACAATCCTTAGAACTACTTTTATCATTGGAAAAGATTAAATGTAATTTCCCATTCAGTCTTTCTTCATTGTCAGTAGTTGATGGACCCCTCTTACTATACGGGTTATTCCTGATATCAACAATGCGTTCCCTCACCAAGTTTTGGCGAAACTATTTTTGTTTAACAGGATTTTCTCTCATTTCCTTTTTTTGTTATTATAGATAATAAAACTGTTTACTACAGCTGCATCTAATAGCCAGAAAAACATTTTCCTCCATTTATTTGTTCTTCTCGTAAAACTTTACGGTTCATTAAATTGAACAGCTAAATCCACACCACCCATAAACTAGTTATATTTACAAATACCTGTTGGTTTAATTATTTTGTTTATGAAACTGAACTACATTCTAATAAATCGGTATCATGTAAAAGATCAGGAATTTCAGAATCACTAATTGTATGTGAAGCCATGGCAAACTACGAGTAAACAAATAACCTGCAAAACTGTAACCTACTTGTAGCTTACAACGTAGCGGCAAACTAGATTTTGTGATGACTCACATATTCCTAGACATTTTCAACTTAGTTCACATTATTGTCAATAGAGTGTAGCACCAAATGGTAAAAGATTGAATGTCGTGGGATTTGCCGCAGACGAGTTATAGGCATTTGAAAATCGTGTCGGGTGACCCCCGACATACGAGTAAACTGCAATATACGCTTGGCGGAGCTGCCCCGACAGTCGAGTGCTAAGGGTTAATACAATAAGATTTAATAAATAGATTGTTAGATTGCTCTTTCTTGGGTTGTTAATATGGGATCTTCTGTAAACTAGAAGTGGTGATAAAAAACAACTTAATTGAAATTTATAAAGACAATGAATTTAAATTTATAATGAATTTACTAAATTATAGAAATTTCTGTTGGCTGAATCTAATCTAATAAAGTTTGTACTTATTGTTTGCGCTCCTGGAATCCACTGGTTCCTGGCAGTTAACTTCTTCATTTCACTTTTGCACAATAATTAACTTAAACTTTACTTCCCTATTCTTTTTAAAATTTGCTTAATTCATTACACTTTGAAATTTTACAAATTCTTTACATAAATAACTAATAACTCCTTTTATAATTCTCTTAACAATTCAGTCATTGTTAAATAATTCTACAAGTTCATACTCGTTTCGAATATCAGAAATAAGAAAAACCATCCTAGAACTAGTGGACTGCGGGAAGGAATTAACTCTTCAGTGGGATCTGCCCATTGCGGAGAAACGAAAAGGCTGACGAAATTGCGAAAATAGCCTCAACCATGGGACCTACAGATAAAGGCAAACACTCCCTGCTACATTGCAAAAGTGTGAGCAGGGAAGTTTTCCAAAAACTTTGGTGTGAAAGTTGGGAAAAAGAGTACTGCTCGACACCTTTACCAGCTCCAACCAGAACCACCAGTCGAGGATAAATATAGGGAAGTAGCACGATAAACAGCATCTTTTGCTGCCAGAGCAAGAACCAGCCATCTGGTGACACAGGAGTATCTATTTCATTTTAATCTCACAGAGTCTCCATTGTGTGCGCTCTGTGGTGTGGAGAGCGAAACAATTGAACACATCCTGCTGAACTGCAATTACCCATTACCTACAAGAGACATCTTCAGACCAATTGTGACAAAGTGGCAAGATATTCTAGTTAAGAAGAACCTGTGGGCCATAGCATCATATATATATCGTGGACATCGGGCCATTGGCTACAGTTGAGCTGGACGCCTGCACGAAGATAGAAGTAAGTAAGTCTTAACAATTCTAGACAAAACGACCCCTTTTAACATGTTCATTGCCAATCACGTGATATCGTGTGATGTCAGATCTTACCGGATGGCTGTTCACGCGATACCGCGTGGCCATTCCTATCCAAATTTTAAGTGAATTATTATAGCGGCCACCACACAAAATTCCAATTTCCAACTTGGCAATGAACGTGTTGAAACATTTATTTACAACTTGTAAATATGTCTGCACTCTTCGAAAGTTCCCCAAACTTAGTTTGTTCACCCGATGATTTTAGTTTTTAAGAATAATTATAATATCTCGTCTTATGTATTTCTCGGAGTTGACTTTTTAAAATTTCGAGTGCATAACTTTCAGCCAACGGTTTCAGCTGTATTGTGCTTTCTCACGTTACAATATGTACCAGGTGTTAACCTTTCTCATACTTTCTCTGGTTTTTCCAGAATTACTTGAACCTTACAAATAATCTTCACCCTTATTTTATCAACAAGTACCAAAGTCTGGTTAATTAACCCAACGTAAAAGATATTTCACATCCATTATTTTTCCGTTGCACTGACTTTATGAAGTTATTATTATTACAGTACAGTCTCACTAATCCAGACTTGATGGGACCGGACCCTGTCCAGATCAACAAAAGTCCGGATTAGACGGAAAAAGCCAAACAAATGCATACAATATGTGTTTTAGGCGGGGAAACATATTGAAATTGTAGTTTTAGTGAAATTGAGGCCTAAATATAGCTTACAGTACAGTATTTCATAGCTTAGTTAGCAAAAAATCCTGTAATTGTAACAGAAAAGGTATGACATGAATAAATATCAAAGCATCTTTCTCGTTGAATAAATGTATTCACATAAAGTTATTTACACTATACTGTATAAACGCACAAAAAACTGAAACAAAAATAAACTTTAAAAAACTTAGTGAAAAAAGTCTTGTTCTTTTGTTTTAACAATGAATGACGTCGTTTCACAGTACGATTCAAGGTCAATAACTCCGCAGTTGATGTATTACTTTGTTTCTCAAAGTAGGTCATCAACCCCTCCAGCATTGCAGCCGCCTCATCATGAGTTGGGCTGACCGGTTCGTCTGTGTAGTCTTCCTCTTCCGAGCTGTCATTTTCTGCGTTTGCAGTGCACATGAGTGCAAGTTTTGCAAAAGTTTTCAAAAAACCAGTCCCTATCACCAAAAGTGGAAATTTTAGATCGCCAGAAGCATTACTGCAGGGCAGCAAAGTAATACGTTCTTTCTTAACTTTATGGGCTTTTTCTACTGAATTTTAAAGTTTTTTTTGGGAACATTTTATAATTTAATCCGGTTTCGTCAGCGTTGAACACCTGACAAGGTTGTAAGTTTTCATCTCTGAGAAACTTGCCAAATTTGTCTTTGAATTTTTCACTGGCATACTGTCACCTGACAAAATTTCACCACTTATTTCGAGTTGACGGATGCCGTGTCGTTCCTTCCACTGTGACAGCCAACCCACACTGGCAGTAAAATTAGGGTCTCCTATTAACTTTTCATTCAGTTTCAGCGAGATCGTTTGCAAATTTACACCCAATAATGGGACACCCTGTTCTCGTTATTGGCAAAACCTAACATACAAAGCATCATCTAGGGTTTCAGTTTTTGGTTTTTCAAAGTGCTTCTGCCGCCTAAACTGTCTTTACTATCCATTTTTGCACAAAAATCTTCAATTTCCTGTAACTTTTTTTCCAAAACAGTTTGTTTTCCCACGCTTAACTCTTTTGCAATTTTAGTAAGCGATTCACCTCCATCAATACGAAACAAAGCTTGGAGTTTTTGTTCCATTGTCACTGTCACTGACTTACGTTTAGTCGCCATTTTCACTGAACACTGAACAAGACGTAAATAAAAAACACAGATCAATATCGCACTAGAATTAAATGACAACTAAGCAGATATCTTGCGAGAAGCAGTAAAGGTGGCATCCGTCCGACAACACAACTGACCTGACGCCAGACGGAAGACTCTCTATCTGTTTAGTCAGCGGTCCTTTATCTTTCGTTTACCGCAAGATGTCTCTGATGTCACGTGCATTGTAGTGTTGGGAGATCTAATGTGAATATATTTTTTCAAAGAAGTTTTTCCTACTTTAATAGGCAAAGCTGTCTATTAGAGTAGGAAAATCCCTTTGAAAAATAACAAATATAGATGTATAAAAATAAATATTTTTGTGGACGGCAGACTGATTGTGCACTGTAAAATATTATAACTAAAAAATTTAGGGCCGTCCGGATTAGCCGGACGTCCGGATCATCGGAGACTGGATTAGCAAGACTGTATTGTACTTGTAAATAATATTTTCCACCACTAAGTGCAATAATTTTACCTTGTGTGATGAGGTACCTTTCGGTCACTTAACCATTGTCAAATCACTGATTATTTTTCTTAATTTTTCTGATGTGAATATTCAGTCCGTGATGTTGGTATTTGTTGACGTCATACATATTTCTTCTTGAACCTCGTGTATATAATGTTTTTAAATAGTAAATCGTCTGCATATGTTGTCTGTAAGTTCATTAAATTGTTGTGTATGTTTTTATAAATGTGGTATTTTTCTAGTGAGTTTAGTTCTATTGGGTTATTATTTATTTCGAGTATGGTTAGGTTATTTTCGTAATTTGTTATTTCATGTTTATGTGATATTAGGTGTGCTGCAACTATTTGATGTTTTTGTATTTTTATTTTTGAATGCTCTGTAAGGTTCTTCAAATCTTATTTTAAATGATTTGGTTGTTTTCCCTATGTAAAATGCATTGCAGTCGTTACATGTAATTTTGTAAATTCCTGATAGGTTATATTTTTCTGTATTTGATTTGTGGTTTGTGTTATTAAGATATTTTATTATTTGGTTTGTATGTTGGAGTATAGTATTCTTTGTTGTATATATTTGTTAATTTTTCTATTTTGTTATTGGTGTATTTATATGTAAGGTACATTTTTTTATTTTTATTATTTTTGTGTTCAGGTTGTAGTGTTGTGTTGAGGTTAGGTTTTTTGTAAATTTATTGTATTAGTTTTTTATAAGATGTTTGTTGTATCCATTTTCTGTTGTTATTTTTGTAATGTTATCTAATTCTTCATATAATTTTTGTTTGTTATCTTTTGTGTATTTTATTGCTTTATTTACCATGTTACTGTAAGTGTTAATTTTGTGTGTCCAGGGGTGGTTGGATTTGTAGTGTATTGTGGTGTTCTTGGAAGTTGGTTTTCTATTTTATTATTATTTATATTTAATGTAATGTCAAGAGAGTTAATTGTTCTGTTCGTTTCTGTTTCGACGGTAAATTGTATGTTTTCATTATATGTATTTAATTTGTTTATTATTATGATGTGTTCGTTGTGAATGATAGTTTGTTATATTACAAGTATATCGTCTACGTATCTTGTCCATAGTAAAATATTATGTGTATTTAATATAGGTTTGATTATTATTTGTTCAAAGTGTTGTAGATATATTTCTGAAATGACTGATAATATGGGTGATCCCATGAGGAGTCCAGTTGTTTGTTTATAGTATTTATTGTTAAATCTGAAGGTTTGGTTACATATGTGTTTGGTTAGTGTAGTGATACTATTTATTGTGTTTTCTTTTTCTTTATTATGTATTAGTTTGTATTTTATTATTTCTATGATTTCTTCTATTGCAGTGTTTTTCAACCTTTTTTATGACATGACCCCCTAGTATCAAAACCATTTTTTGCGACCCTTTTTTTCATATATGCTAGAAATATGTAAATTGTAATCCATACAAAAGTTTTATGCGTTTGCATTATTAGGATTCGGATCCAGATATATAATTAAGAACGTAAAACATCATTTTAAATCGAATTCTTAGAATTGATAACTCACAAACAAACATATTGTTACGGCCGAGCCTACCAACGCCATCTGTTGGTAACACTTGGAACTACTACAAAAGGTCCAGGCAGAAGGTTCGAGACATTTTGTTAAGCTTCGAGATGATTCTTGTTGTTGCTAGAATGCACTGGCGGATGGCCTATAAATAGGGTTGTCTACCATGGCCACGATAGTTGAAGCATGCCACGCGTTAAACTCGGAAGGAAGACCGTGATAAGTAGAAATTATTCGGAAGTGAAACTACAGTATTATACAGAATTAGTGTGTGAATTTAAGTGTGTTATTTTGTTATAATTGAAAATAGATAAATTCCTGAAAAGATCATGTGAACCATCAACTTCTAGCGGGAGTACTGGACAACAAACGAAAAAACGTATGTATGATGACAATCATTTGAAATTTGGGTTTACTGTGATTGAGAAAAAACCGCAGTGCGTAATTTGCTTTGAAACTTTGTCAAGAGAAAGCTTGAAGCCATCAAAGTTGTTACTTCACCTAAACACAAAACATCCTAATGACAAAAATAAACCCTTGGAATTTTTTGACCGAAAATTAAAAGCTCTTGAACATCAAAAAACTGCTATAGTACAAATGTCCAACCTAAATGAGAAAGCTTTGCTCGCTAGTTATCGATTAGCTTTTCGTTTGGCTAAAGCAGGAAAACCTCACACTTTTGCCGAAAATTTGATTTTACCAGCAGTTTTAGATATAGCAGAGATTATGTTTTGCAAGCAAGAGGTCGAAAAGCTTAAAAGAATACCTCTCTCTGACAATACCATTCAACTCAGGATAAGCAATATGGTGACTGACATTTGTGACCAAGTCATAGAAAAAATAAATAAAAGTTCTTTTGTGTCGTTGCAATTTGATGAATCAACGGATATTGCGGGTTGTACACAGTTTGTAGCTTTTGTGCGTTATGAATCTAATGAAAAATTACTGGAAGAAATACTTTTTTGCAAGGCACTAGCCCAGGAATACTACAGGTAAGTGCTTGCTTGACATGTTCCTTGAAGCTATGCAAGATATGAATATCGATTGGGCACAAAAAAGCATTACTATTTGTAGTGACGGAGCAAAATCCTTGACTGGTGCGAAGAGTGGATTTATTGCTAGACTGGATTTATATGCCAAGCGCTTGTTGGATGCATTGCTTTCTCCATCGCCAAGCTCTTGCAGCCAAAACCTTGCCACAAGAATACAGTCAAGTACTAAATATTATTATTAAAATTGTAAATTCTATTAAAGGAAAAGCGTTGCAGACTCGATTATTTCGAATCATTTGTGAAGATATGGGGGCAGTCCACCAACATTTGCTTTACAATACAGAGGTTAGGTGGTTATGAAAAGGCAAAGTACTGACCAAAGTTATGGAACTTCACGCTGAACTATTAGTATATTTACAGCAAGCCAAATCAGATTACTCTAAATTTATTTCTGATCCGGAATTCCTTTTGAAACTATGTAAATTTCTCCTTGCTGAATAAATTCTCCTTGTAAATTTAGAGAATTGCTGAATTAAACACTTAAATACATAGTTATTAGGAGAATTTATATCCGATACTGTATATATCATACATTTTTCAGTTTTATGTATTATACGTAGATAATATTACCTTGGTAACGTAGGGTTAGAATTATTTTAAACTTCAATTTTTTTCGTAACACCTTTTTACAGTTCTCAAGTACTTTCTTAGTTTTATTTATAAATCTATTTATTGGGTTTTTCTTAAATTTTTTATGGGATCTTAATTGAAGAATTCTTCAATTTTGTAACTTTATCTTCTTTATCCATAATTACAATTTTTTAATATATAGTAAATGAGGAAAATATGCAACAAGGATATAAAGTAGTTACTAAGGTAAGTTGGACTGGTGCAGTGTGTGTGATCATATTTAGATAAGTTCTAGTTCTTAAAGGATATTTGAGATTTAAGTTATTCGGATTAGAGAAAGACTGAATCATCAGACAATAGTTCTGAAGCCTGCTTTGATTATATTTAAGTCATGGCAAAAAAGCACTAAAACACTTCAAGAAGTCTGCGGAAGAATGGAACTTTTATTCCAAAAGATATGTTGCAGATGTGGTCGACAATTGTGCAGATGTGGTCGACAATTGTGCAGATGTGGTCGACAATTGTACAGATGTGGTCGACAATTGTACAGATGTGGTCGACAACTGTACAGATGTGGTCGACAATTGTACAGATGTGGTCGACAATTGTACAGATGTGGTCGACAACTGTACAGATGTGGTCGACAATTGTACAGATACATATTTTATTATTTAAATAGCATGATTCAGAACCCTTAATAGGATTAAATGGAATAACATAAAAGTTTAAAGTGATACAAATATTATAGGTAAATTAATCCTGGTTGCCTTCCTTCTTTTGAGCTTTTTTAATTGTTTATTTTTTTGTTATATTTTTTATAAAGATCATTTCTCTAAAAAAATTGTTCTTGTTTAATATATCTGCAAGGGCTTATGATGTGATACAAGATTCTACGAAAGGTTGATGATTTATGATTGATGGGATCTTGAGAATTTGTATGATTTTTTTTCTGTTACATATAATAACATTTATTTATGTAGGTAATGAAGCAGCTTTGTTTATGCGACTCCACCTTTTGCAAGGAATTGTACTTTTTCATCTCAACAAACATGAAGAAGCCAAGAAAATTCTTGAACAAGCAGAAGCTGAGTTGAAATCTCTGAAAGTAGATGACGAAAGTTTTAGCATGCTTCTTGAGTTGGGTATGTTATTTAGTAGAGTAGTTAATGCTCTTAAAATTTTGCAGTCATTTCATTTGCTCTTGTTATTATTTACTTGGAAAGCTTTTTTAACAATAAAGATGTAATAATAATTAGTAAGATGTAATAATAAAAGGGTGGAATATAAAATTATCATGAAATATGTGTAAAGTAGTTTATTTAGGTCTGTTGTAGCAGACTTCTTTAATTTTATATTCTTACTTTACTCTTCTTAGTAGAGTAGATTAGTTTCTTACTATCTGCCAGTAACTTATTCTTGTTTGGATTTATTTTTAGACTTGTAACGCTCTGAGAGTGTTGTCAATGTTATACATCTATAAAGAAAATTCCACAGTATTTAGAAAATGATTTGTTATATAAGTTTTCTTTAAAGTAGATTAGTTAAGGATTGAGATAAATAAACTATTAGAATAGAATTACTTGAAATTGATGTATAGGTTCCCATTTTTATAATTTTCATAACTTTTAAATTTATATTGTAATATGTTCGTAAGATTTCTCAAGGCGTTCTTAGTGGATAATGATAGAATGATTGACTGGAAACCAAAAACTCCTTAATGGTAGCTATGGTAGTTGATTTGATAAGTATACACTTTTTATACTTTTATCAAATCTGTCTCACATTAATTGTTAGGTTAACCCATTGCAGTTCATAGACTAGGTCATGAAAATTTATTAGTAGTGGGTATAACAACTAGCCCAGCTAGTCATGAATATCATCATTCTTTGATTGATTTGTTTATTTCAAGAGAGTTTTTTTTTAATATATTACATTCAAGACTAGACGTCTATGCTTCTAAGGGATATTTATCAACTCAAAACTTATAGCATAAAGAAAGAAAGATTTAGGCCCATTGACCTTCAAACATAATAGGACAGATCAACATTTTTATGTCAACTGGAATGAGAAGGTCAGTATAAGTTTTACTCGGTCTTGGTCAGTAGCTGTAATTAGTGTATTCTTGTGTACATACAAAATGAACAATAATAGTTAGAGCCTAGATACTAAAGCAAACTTCAAACAGTAACTTTTAATTTGTTTTTACTAATTATGATTACACATAATAATCAATTAACAAATAATAAACTAACTAAGGTTAGACCTATGTAAACAATTTAGTATTTAGTGCTGCATAAGTGAGAGTATTTTTGTAGTGAATTACAACTTAATTGACACGAGGAATTAATTTGTACCCACTACTGTTTGCTTCACGGATGTATTTAGATCAGCGATGAGTAAAGTAGTTTGTGAATGAATTTAAAAAGAAAGAACAGTGTATTTTAGGCACCAGTAATAAGAAGTTTTAGGGTAAACAAAGTTAGATGTGACAAGGCTTTAAATCTCAGAAAACTAAAGTTTCCAACTGTACATTTTTAATTTTTATAAATATTACTAATATAGTTACTTTTATGTCATTTAATTTGAACAGTTACAATATATAATATTTTTTGAGGTATGGGTTATTCTTCTTTAACCCATTCTAGATTAAATGATTCCTGTTACGAGCGACTCAGGCGATATAAATTAATTCCTTATGTCAATTGAATTATATAAAAAAATATTCTCATTTATAAAGCATTAAGTATTAATATTTAACACGGGAACAATTTATTATTCATTATTATCCACCTTAGTTTATTATTTGTTAATTCATTATTATTTGTAATCGTAATTAGTAAACATAAATTAATAGTTACTTACTGTTTGCAGTGTTATACTCTAGTATCCCACTATTATTGTCACTTCAAATGTCTAAAAAAAATATATACTGATTATAACAAATATTTTCCTATATTTACTATAACTTGCTTTTAAATTTAGAATTTCACTAAATTTTGCGGATATTTCAATGTACACAAAGTATAACAGAGAACAAACATCAGGTACAAACTGACACCGAGTAGGAAGTATATTGAGCAAGAAAGTTCACTTGATATAAAAAATTATGATAGGTCTATAATGTGTAGAATGTCTGATAAAAGAACAACTTATGGGCTGTAAATATCTATACTTTCCCATGCTGCAAGTTTTGAGAGGAAATAAATATCTCTTAGAGAGGACAAACAAACTATTACATTCAAGGACAAGCATATTTTGTCTGTAGAACACTATGGGTTATTCATTTCATGGTACTTTATCTATTAACATATTATATTAAATGGTAGATAACATATTTTATCTATTAAAATGTTTTATTGTAAAACATGAATATAGGAGGTAAAGTATGGTGATATTTAGCAATTGGATGCAACTAAGCCCCATTAGGTAATATAATATCGTGCTACTTTAATTCAATTGGCCAGTTTGTCATGACACTCCAACATAAATTGTTAAATATAAATAATTCCTATTTATTTACATGAACATACTTTATTTTTATGCCTTACTACAGGTTTTTTTTGCAAACTACATTTTTTAAAACCTTAATAAATTTATCTTCAATGGGCTAAGGCGCATTTATCTTCCATTTTCTTGTAGGTGCTTGTGCAGCATGGGAGAATTTGTGACATCACAAGGAGAATGTGAATAAGTATTTCTCTATACCACCTCAACTTTTCTATTTTAAGTGCGTAATTTAACATTACTTGGGCATGTCTGTCAGTATCTTTCATTCATATTTGCTTTATGTTCCATGAGTGTAGTGGAGAGATTGTGGAAAGTGTTTTTACACTATAGTAGACTGAAATAAAAATTATTTGCAAAAAATATCAAAAAGAATATCCTGTTCAGTACACAAAAATACCTGGTTCAGAAAGCTGCACAAGAACACTCTTTTACACTGCCAGAATTGAACACGAAAATATAATCCATTTCTCAGAGTTGGAACATACAAAACAAAGATAAGTTTGTTGACATTGTTGTTGAATTCACTTGATCCAGGAGGCATGGCTAAGTTGAATTTGACTGGTCTGCAGTCAATTTTTTTCTGACCATATTTTGTATTACAATTATTTTTTTTCAACATATACAAATGCTTATGAGATGAGACGGTATGCTGAGGAAAGTTTCTAATTTATGATTGATGGGATCTTAACAACTTGTATGGTTGTGATCTATGATTGAAGATTGTTTAAAAATTGTATTCTTCATTTATTATAAATAATTTGAGATCGGAAAAGATTATTTGATTTTGATGTCCAACTTCTTTATTGAATTAATCACATTAAAAAAAAAATGTATCAAGTATATAAAAAAGTGGAATTTTAAGTCTTTTTAATAATAACTTGAAAAGCTTTTTTAACAATAAAGATGTAATAATAATTAGTAAGATATAATCATAAAAGGGTGGTATATAAAATTATTACGTGTAAAGTAGTTTATTTAGGTCAGCCTACATATAGCTTTTAACTTGGATATATAGACAGCTTTGCGGACAGTAAAAATATAGATTAGTGGCTAGACAATCAATATTAGCCTCTCTAACCACTTAAAACTTACTCAAATTTAAGATTCATTTTAAATGCTGATTTAGAATTAACAGTAAAAAATTGAATATATATCAAAATTCTTTTATATGGAAAGATGTCTATTTTAAACTATTTGGGTATAAAAAGAAAAGCATAGTTTTAATAATAAAGTTGAAGTTAAGCAGTTCACCTGTTACCAAGTATTGCACATCTTGCCAAGTGTACCTTCCTCACCCCTTTCTATTTGACATTTTTTCTTAAAACACAGCCTTCCTTTCTAAATTCAGTCTCTAAGTTTTTGGCAAAATACAAAAGTATTTTCGTATTATAAAAATGCAATTCTGCCAGGGACCAGTATAAATAAATCATCGATATGTTTTGAAACACTAGTTTATAGAGACAATAAAGCAATATTGTTACAATATTACATATAATTATTAAAAAAAAATAAATTATGTTTTTAATTTATATCATATTGAATGATCACTAATTTATACACTTTTAATTTGGTTTATTAGTCAACTGTCTTGAAAATTATTGTAGAGTATTGATGTAGGATTTACCTACATCTGTTATGATTTATGTAGGATTATTGCTTCAAAATATATGCTGTAGGGATGACTCCAGTCGAAGCCAGGCTTGGTCTAAGAGCAACAAATGGGAATGTAGCTGCAGCTGCAGAACTGATTCATAAAAGACGACAAGAAAGAAATGAAATGGAACAGAGAAACAAATTGGAAGAGCAGCTTGAAAAGTGAGTTGTTCTTCTATTTTCAGCATAATTTTAAATAATTTATAAACTTGAGATGAATTTAGACAAACAGGTTAGTGGCCCTTTTTTTTGAAAAGTTGATATCCCTTGACATATTTATTTATTCTGCTAGTATAGCAGGACTATTTTCATAATTAATACTCCATGTTATTTGCAATTGCTATGAGTTCAAAGCTATGATGTAAAAAGCTATTTGACCTACAGATCGATTTGCATTCTGTCAGTAGCTTACCACAAGATTCACAGCTCTTGTCTGGTTTATTTTAATGTTTTTAAAGTATAGGGTATCGTGCCTGATAATTATGGTGTATGCAGAAGCATTTATAAAAAATTGGAATGTTTGTTAAACAAGGTTTAAGAATTAGAAACTTTATATGGCACTATAAAATGTCAATGCTAAGCATACAACAAGATGTGCATTTGATCATATAGAAAAAATTTAAAATCTGATAAACCTTTATGTATTTACAAGTTAAATACTACTAATATGTTGTTTGGGTTTGAGATATGTATATGCCAAAATCTTATCAGAGTTGATCTTTTCTAGTCTTAATCCTTCCTTCTGATTGTACCATTCAGGGGTTTAGCTAAATAAAAAAAAACAGTTTTACCAAATTTTAATTGCTTCGAATATACGAGGCGTATTCTTAAACTAAGGCTCATTTGTTTATATTCCCTCATAGTTCGCGTGCACGCCACAACGAGCGCTTGCATCGCGACCCGGCGTGCCTAGGCAACAACTACGCTCAGTTACAGCTGTGTAGCTAACCTGTGCGTTGTGTCCTGTGCTTACAAAATGTTCAAGGTTATCGAATCGCCCGCCTCTTGCGAAGTTCGTTCGGTGATACGGTTTTTGTCGGCAAGAAACATGTCTGCTGCAAAAATTCACCGACAGATTTCTGAAGTTTACGGTGCTAATGCCATGTGTGAAGGAAAAGTGCGTAAGTGGGTTCGAGACTTCAAAGATGGCCGCGACAATGTCCATGACAAATCTGGTCGTCCATCTCTAATTTCAGATGATTTTCTGGCTTCAGTTGAAGCGAAAATTCATGACAACAGACGCTTCATGATCACTACTCTCTCACACGAATTTCCCGAAGTTTCGAGGTCTGTGATTTACAAAATTGTTCATGAAAAATTAAACTTTAAGAATCTGTGCTTGCGTTGGGTCCCTAAACTCCTGACGGAGGAGCACAAACACAAAAGACTCGAGAGTTCCTTGAATTTTCTGACACGTTATGACGAAAATAGTGACGACATGCTGAGTCGGATCGTAACTGGAGACGAAACGTAGGTTTAGCATTTCACTCCCGAATCGAAACAACAAAGCATGGAATGGAGACACGCACAATCTCCTGTAAAGTCAAAGCCAAACAGACTGTGTCACAGCGCAAGATCATGGCGTCCATGTTTTGGGATAGGCATGGTGTTTTGCTGGTCGACTTTATGGAACGAGGAACGACAATAAATGCAGAAGCCTACTACCAAACCCTGAGGAAGCTGCGCAGAGCAATTCAAAACAAGAGACGTGGCATGCTCACAAAGGAAATTTTTTTTCTGCACGATAATGCAAGGCCTCACACTGCCGCTCAGACCCGAGCTGCATTGGACTTTTTTGGCTGGGAAGTTTTGGACCACCCACCCTACAGCCCTGACCTTGCGCTGAGCGACTTTCCGTCATCTGAAACATCACTTGGGCGGCAGCCGTTATGACGATGATGATGAATTGAAAACGGCCGTGAATTCTTGGTTATCACAGCAGGCGACAAGTTTTTATGAAGAAGGTTTCCAAAATTTAGTTGTGCGATATGATAAGTGTTTACAAAAACTTGAAAACTATGTAGAAAAATAGATAAAAGTATGTAGATTCCGAAAATAAAATTAGTTTTTGAAAGTTTCCTTTTGTTTTTTAAAAATTTTCAAACGACCCTTACTTTAAAAACACGCCTTGTACATACAGGCGTTGAAAGACGACAATGTGGCTATTTGATAGCTTGGTCAGGTATGGCGAGTTCCTAAGGGATATCAACTTTATTGGGTCATGGGCATTGATATCTGCTGATGATTTGGTCATCGTAGAAAAGGCAAGAAGGAGAGAGAGGATTGGTTGAGTTGTAGGAGAAGTAATAAAATTTAGTGTAGGGAGTGGTCAGAAAAAATAAAGTCGACAGTATTGTTATGGAGGGGAGGATAGAGTAATGAATTGGCCCCAGTGGTCGGGCACCAGAGTTCCCTATGAAGTCTCATATCTCTCAGAGGACCCAGTCGCTGAATTTATGAGAAATCAATTTGTAGTGGGGAAGGTTTGGCGTTTGCGACCATTCTCAAGTTGTGATTTTTCTGTATATCTGCAAATTAAAGACTGTGATTTGTGTAAATCATGCTAATAATTTATATAAACTAAATAATTATACTTTATATATGTTATACAATTAATTGATATAGTGGTGGTCCTCGCAGTTGTTCTTCCATTCCTATTATTATATTTAATCATTTTTTTCTTAATGATCCCTCATTACAAATTTTTGAAATTTAGTTTTAAAGTAAAACGGTTTGTTTTATTGAATGTTTTATATTATTATATTTTAAAGTTCAAATACATTTATTGGTATAATTTTTATTGATATTGTGGTATTTTATGCTTTAATGGCACAAAATTTTTTATGTAAAAATATTGTCAACGATTTTGTTCATTTCTAGACACACTGTACTTTAGAAACCTCCACTGACCAGTTATGTCTCTATATTCTAGCTTTGGTAGAGTTTAGACTCAGTTAATATTTGGTTTAGACTATACATTATTGCTATTGTATCTAATATGAAAAAAGGATGGAAACTTTATTATTTTGGACTAGGAAAATTGGATAATGTACAGGAATTTGAGATGTACAAAATTATAATTGAGTGACCACTCTGAATAACTTGGACAAACATAAAATTGTGTAATGCGATGGAAATGTGGGAAAGAGCCAGTTGTAGAAGAAGAAACAGGAATAAGGGAAGCAGCAAACTGTAGGGGGAAGAACAGGAATAAGGGAAGGATCAAGCTGTAGAAGTAGGAAAGTGAATACAGGAAGGAGCAAGCCATAGAAGTAATACTTTAGTAATACAATATTTGTATTGTTAAATTTTAGAGATTAGGCATTAATAAACAGAATTGGAGGTTCTGAAATGTTTTCAGAGTTGTAGCAAAACAAGCTAAAGAAGGCCTAATCATGGGTTGGAAGATAAGATAGAAATTTAGCTAGATTTGATTAACATGGACTGATATTCAAACCAGTTACTACGGTAGGATTTCCTATTCATGTTAGCATAGATTTCCACATATTTTAGTATTATTATTATTACTACTACTAAAACTCGGAGGGACCTTATCGGTGTAGAGCACTTAGCTGCAGCCTTTGTACTCTTTTCCCATCCCTACCACAGGACTAGCTTAGTGGATACCTACCTCTTTGCAGAAATCAAGTACCCACCTGATGCTAAATCTTCTGATATCCTCTGGTGTACATATCTGCCAGCCAAACCACTTTCTCCTTGCAACTCCCAGAGCAGGGCACTCACAGAGTACATGGATTGGGCTTTCCTCTTGGTCCTTGTCGCATCTCTTGCACACAGGGGACCTAGATTTTCCAATTTTGTATTGGAACCCCCTCATATTCCCATGGCCTGTGACCAGCTCTACAGTAACTCTGAGTTGATGTCTACTTAAGGAGAGTAGTTCTTTGCCCCACAAATCTCCTGAGTAACCCCACAGTACCTTGGATTTGTTACACCCCAAGGTTGCATTCCATTCTTCCCTGCACAAACTGTCTATATGTGCCGTGATCCTCTTGCGCCCCTCCTGAGGCGGCATGCCCACTGCCCTCAGCAATGGTCCTTGAGTTATGCACCCTTGTTTTGCTAAGGCGTCAGCTCTCTCATTCCCTATGCAGCCAGAATGTCCTGGAATCCAGATTAGGTTGAGCGAATTATACTTACTCAGCTCTGCTAGAGAGGCTATAGTCTCAGCCACCAGCCTAGAGCTGGTACTAGCCTTGCCTAAAGCCTTCAGAGCTGCCTGACTGTCCGAGCAAATCCAGATGGTCTTACCCCTCCTGCCAGACAGTATTATTTCCTTAGCACATAGTTTGATCGCGAGCACCTCCCCCTGGAAGACAGAGTTGTAGTCCTCCAGGCGATGACAAAATCTGTCTTGGTGTCTCGGTCCACTAAATCCTGCTCCCACTCCTTCCTTCATCTTGGACCCATCTGTGAACCAGATTCATCATGTTTGGGTCTACACTCCGCCCATGCCTCTATTACAGGAATATGGATGTTGTAGTTTCCTTTTTCCCTTTTAAGAGACGGTATCTTATCCTGAGGTTCTATCCAGAGCTCCTTCAGTGAATCCCCAAATAGCTGTTTATGACGTTTGCTACTTGTCTTCCACTGCCCGGTACAACTTAGCCGGTATGCAGTTTTCATTGCCTCCATCCTAATCTGAAGACTCAAGGATGGAAAACCCAACATAACCCTCATGGCCGCACAGGGTGTGCTTCTCCTTGTAGCTGTTATGCCTCTAAGGAAGAGCCTCTGCGCGTGGTCCAGCATTCTTTTACTTGTTTCTTTCTGTGCCCTGTCCCACCAGACGATTGAGGCAAAGACCAACCTCGACACCACAATGGCGGAATAAATCCAGTTCATCTGATGTGGACCCAAACGCCATCTCATGCCTATTGCTCCTCTGCATTGCCAGAACGTAGCTATGGCTTTTTTGCACTTATCCTCCAAGTGCTCATGCCAGAGTAGCTTCCTATCCAGAATAACTCCTAGATATTTAGCGCTCTCAACATAGCTTATTTTGGTATTGCCAACTTCCATCATCTCCAGCGATTTAATTTTATATCGCCTAGTGAAGATGAGTGCCACAGATTTCTCTCCTTGAATGCATAGTGCATTCTCCCTGCACCATGCTTCTGTTACCTTGAGTGCCTCTTGAAGCAGGTCTTTGAGGACCTTTTCAAATGGTCCCCTAACAAGGATAGCTATATTATCCGCATAGCCTACCACCTTGACACCCATTCCACTGAGCATCCTTAGTAGGCCGTCCACGACAAGGCTCCACAGCAGAGGAGATAACACTCCACCCTGTGGCAGCTCTCCAAGACCATCCCATTTATCGCGCACCCCATCCAGGATGCAGTACTTATACGGTTTTCCAAGGAACTCATAATCTAATTTATAATTCCATCAGAAATCCTGTGATCCATAGCTGCTCTCTTGATGGCCAGTCTAGAGGTACTAGAAGCCCCCTCCACATCAAGAAAAGCCCCACATGTTTTAGTAATTAAACAATAATTTATATTTAATAATTCAGTATTTATTTTGAAATGTTTATAAGTGCAAACAATTTTTTATATTGCCTATCATTTTAAGTTTTAAAAATAGTTTTAAGCTCTAAACAAAAATTTAAAAAAAATGTTTGATAGAATGGTGCTTAAAATTAAATGAATGTTGTTTTTACTAATCAAATAACAGAAATGATTTAGTGTTGCCTAAAAGTAAAACTGTTGTTTTAGAAATTGTGCACCAATATTAATAAAATTTATTATAGAATATAATTTCCAACAGGGAAAGAAAACAACTTGGGAAGTGTGCTGATGGAGTACAGTATGTTAAACCAGATTTTGTGAATCAGCTGGTCAGCATGGGTTTTAGTCACAGCTTGGCTATCACTGCCTTGAAACAATCAAACAATAGCCTAACTGTAGCAGTGCAACTTTTACAAGAACAACCACATTTGCTGGTACCTTCAAACAAGGATTTGGTCAAACAGGTAGTTTTATTAGGTGTAATGCTGAGCTATACAGGTACTGACTGACATATTAATACTGGATAGACTGGGCTAATATATGACAGACGATTTGAATGAATTCCATTTTAGATAAACATACTTCTGCCTGTGCAAATACTGTTCTTTATATTGGTTATTCTACTTTACATGTCTTTACCTTTAGGCCATTCAGAGTTTATTTCATGAACAAAATCTTATTTGGTTAAGTGTGGACCGAGAGCTATAAGAGATTTGTTTGAGAGATGTTGGTTTGGTCAGATAATGAGTGTTTTTAGTTAATTAGAGCTTAGCTAGTGACAACTATTCACAAAGGTAAAAAACAAAATAGTGAACTCAAAATCTCCCTAAAAATTAGTTTTTAATTCCCTTTCAGTAGCCAAGCACTGAGGAAGGCGACATCGTCGCTGAAACTAGTTTGTTGTGTGTGTGTGTTTATTAAAAACTAATTTTTTATGATATTTTGAGTTCACTATTTTGACTTTTACCTTTCCGTATAATTTTTTGTAAATATGGTATTTATTATAAGTCAAGAATTTTTGATATTTTACCTAAAAACTTCCAGGCAGATAGAAACAGGCCCTTACTAAGGGGCTAGGCTGGTGTTAATGGGTAGTGCCTTGTGACTTAGAGACTTGAGAGTTTCTTGTGACAAACTGAAGATAGGAGTTTAGTTGTGTAAAAAAGCTTAGAGGTTTGTTATTGCAGCCAGAGTAATTGAAATATTTGTGTGTAATATGTTGAAAAGTCATTGTTTGTTGACAATGGTTTAGATGTTTTTGAATATATAACATCAATATTTTTAAAAAATCTTCAGAATATTTTTGTGTATGCGTAGTGGTCATTTAATTGTAAAATAATAAATAATCCTTAACCTGTATGGGAAACAGAATTTGGAGTTATTACTATAGGGTTGTATGGCCATTAAAGTGGCCACAGCATGTTCTCTGTCATCTTGGACATTGTTTTGTAGTTGCTTACCTTCCAGGTCGAATGACATTTGTATTAGACAATTACACATTCCACAAACGTTCACTTGGTCACTGTAGTTTACAAGTAATAATTTTGTGTTAATATTAATAATTAATTGTATTATTTCTGTAAATGCTACAATCTGTTGGAAAACTATTGAACTATAGTAGTAGTACATGTATGGTTTCATGTCTTATACTTTTCTACATATTTTCTCTTTGAGTAAACTCTAGTTTTGTCAGTTTTACTCATGTTACTGACATATGACCTGAATACAACAATGTTATTTGCAAACAATGGAATTAATAAACCATGCTGAAACTTGCTATAGCAAGTTATGGTAGATCTAGAATTTCTAAAGTTTAGCTTTCATTGTATGGAGGTCAATATTCAATGTTTAATAAAAATAGAACTTGTGAATGCAGGCTGGGCGTTTATTTAGAAACAAATAGTCCATCAGGTCTGGCAGTTTCAAAATAAAACCCTTTAATATTAATCAAAGCAGATGTTTTTGCTTCCAACTGGATAGTTATTTAGATAGTTATCTGCAATCATATCATGTAATCTATTGAATCATTTGTAGCTGTATGCTATTATATATAATATTACTATATAAAAGCCTGTATTTAAATTATTTAAAGTTTAAATGACCTAAAACAATTATAAGCTGACAAAAAAAAAAAAAAAAAAAAACAGGTAAAAATGACACCCGGGCCATCAGATGACAAGTGAGTGGCCACATTCAACCTGAGATGAATATAAGTGCAATATATTATAAGTTGTTTGGAAGTGGGATATGTCGATTGGCCATTCAAGTGCAAAGCATTAATGTTACATTTGACAAACTCAATTGTGTTCTATGAAATACAATATAAATAGTATTGGAGAGATGGCAATTAGTGTTAGTAAAATTGTACTTCTAAAGTCTTGTATAACATTTCATTTCCTTATGCATTTAAATTTATAAAACTGTTACACTAAAGCCAGAAAAATGTAGTTACAAATATCATGAATTGCAACAGTTGATTTTATTGAAATTTGAATTAATTGAATAAATTTCATGATTTTTAGTTCATTTGGAAGTTCTGTTGGCAAGAGTAGAACCGCCTATAAATAACATGTGGCTCTTCTCAAGAAACCCTTAATTTAATCTTAATTAATTTTTGCTGTATTAACCTTCTTGATTAACATTCTTGTGAAGTTTTACAGTAAAACCCCTCTTATTTGAACTTCGCCTAACTGAAACGCTCAGCCAAGTGCAGAGAATTTTTGTAAATACGCTAGTAAAACCCGCCTCAAGGTGCAGTAGGTGACCAGGGCGGCCAAATTGACCCATGATTTATACACCAATGAGGTAAACATCCTGTGCGGAAGGGGGGAATGGGAGATTGTTGTTGATTTTTTAGATAATACAACTATAATATTTATAGTAAAACAGATTTTATGTGTTTTACTTGAAACAAATATACCTTACAATACTTATTGCTTATTCAAAATGGTTCCACCCTCATTATTTTAGATAAGAGTGGTTTTACTGTAATTGAAAGAGATTTTAAAGTAAATTTATCTGATTTTTATAACAGCTTTTTAATTACTGTACAGGTTGTAGAAATGGGGTTTGATCCTTCTATGGCTACAGCAGCACTCAAGAGAAATAACTCAAATGTGGAAAATGCAGTTGCAGAACTTGTTGCATGTGGAGGTATAATAGAGGGTGTCAGAAGTAAGTGGGTATTAATTTTGTAAGAAATGCAAAATTTTAAAACAAATATAATTTTTTTATAAATAGGGTTTATAAAATAATCCTTTGCCTTTTCTAAGAAATTCATCTCTTTTCTAATTGAAAATGGTCAAATTTTATCCTCCATTGGTCAAAACCATTATTTGATACTAAGATAAAGTGTACTAAAGTAGATAGTGCATGTACTTACATAATAGACAGTTTTGACAGATGGAAGGAATCTGAAACACTTAGTAAGAAGATGACTTTACTACTAATATATTTATTTAGACTTTATTAAAAAAGTAGAATATTTTTACAAATTTTAAAAGATAAATGACGGGATTTAGTGAAATAAAATTGACATTCCTAGAATACACCAAAACACAACTACAGTAAAATTTCACTGATTTGAAATTTGGTTAATTTTGGCTGCTCATATAGGTTTACTCCCTGAGATTCCCATTACACAGAACTATATTTTTCCTTCTTGGCATGTCTTAGAAAAACAACTACTTAAACTAGAAATAATGACAAAGAGCTGTAAAGTTCGGTTTTTTCTTAAGACATTATTTTTTGGAACTTGCAGTTTTTGTGTTGTCCATCTTGAGGTTTCTCTATAATTACACTTTTGGTATTAACTTGGCAAAAAAAACCACTACTTACTGATATTTTTCAGCAGATGCATTTCGGACTAGGTCAGCACATTGTTCAATGCTATAAGTCACGGACAAGACTGTTCCGAAGGTGGGTCGTGTTGGCGTGAGTCTGTGGTGCATTTGTGTTCTGTGGTGTGTTATTGTTCATAGAGTAGCTGTTAATTATGTGTTAATATATAGTATTTGATTGTGAGTGAGTGAGATTTGTCGTTTAGAATGTGTTGTGTTTAGTTTGTTGCTTTTTTTGATGTAGTGTAGAATTTTTAGATTTGTGTCTATATTGGTGTGTGAAGGTAGTGTTTTGTATGTGTATGGCGAAATTTGATTTGGGTTGTGTCTTTTATTTCGTTATGTGTTCTTTTTATCATGTGGTAAATGTTCTCCCTGTGTCCTAAGTAAAAGCTGGGGCAGTTGTTGCATGTAATCTTGTATACTCCTGCCCTGTTGTGTTTATTCAGGTGTGTTTTTCTACTTTGTAGGTGTTTTTTAATTGTGATTGATGTTCAAATACTATATTTCAACACATAATTAACAACTACTCAATGAACAATAACACACCACAGAACACGAATACACCACAGACTCACACCAACACAACACACCTGAGCAACAGACTTGTCCGCGACTCACAGCATTGAACAGTGCGCTGACCTAGATGCGAAATGCGTCTGCTGAAAAATATCAGTAAGTAGTGGTCTTTTTGCCAAATTAATACCAAAAGTGTAACTATTGTTGGCTTTCAGCGTCAATTCTTAGATATTGACTTCACTACAATACTGATAAAATTGGGGATCAGACTACAGAAAATGAGCTCCACTAGAATTTCTACAATGATATTAGCACCAGTAACCAGGGTGTCTAGCAATCCTGGAATCCTTAAAAAGTCCTGGAATTTTTTTTAACCTTTGAAATCCTGTAACTCCTTGAAAAACTCTGGAAATTTTTTCAATTTTAATTCAGATCATTTAACACGTTTGCTACCAAGCGGCGACTATATACGCTGTCTGGTTATTCACGAGGGACTGGCAGTAAGAATTCGAATTTTCCACACAGACTGCGTTAATGTGGGTCTGATCTTCATTATGGACCAAAACTGGAATGTTATAATAAGTTATTATACTACATAAATACCATAGACGTACGTTTGTGAAATATATATTTTTGTGTTTGCGGTTTTTAATGTTTCTGGGATGGCGCAGATATCAGCCGACCGGTCTATAGCACGAGAACTTTATAGACCAAGTGTTCCACTACAGTGGAACCCCTCAAATCCAAACATGATTTTGATGAGAACAAAATTTTAATTTAATAAAGTATGTACTAAATTTTGCTATTTATATAAAACAGGACTAAGATGTATAATATATTGGAAATAACACTGAATAAACATAAAAACAGAAATGTCATACTAAGGCTTATATCAACTAACACCCAACCAACTCCTCTTGGCTAGTCATGCTACACGAATTGCTTATAGGGTACATACAGATAATATGTTATTGTATCAGATACTAAATATATTTACATTTGAGACTCCGTATACAGTACAGAATATTTACATCACTTTTCAAACATTTACATCTTTTGTGATACAACGTCATTAGAGAAGGGGCCTACATTCTATGTGATTGTAATCGAATAGTCTGATGCCAGAATATTTTCCTTAATGAAGTTCTACAGCAAGTTACAGTATTTAAGATCTAAGTAATGAATGCTAGGCATTTCTTCCGTTTGTACTTGTAATAAACGGAATTGACCTTGACTAACTGAGAGACCAAATATCCCACATTAAGATCAGACATGCCTATAGACCGATACGAATATATCAAGCCATTAAATTAGGCCACTGAGATTTCAGAGGAATATAGGTAATACGCAAACAGTGCCCCAAATATGAGGCGTCGGTCCATGATTTATAGTCACATGATGCAGTTCATTCTGTTGAGGGTGTCGACAAAATTGAAATTTTGTCCAAAGATATGATGAAAAGTTTTCGTGATTCCCACAAAAATAAAATATTGCTATAAAGGAAAAAGAGAAGAGAGATATGAAAGAAGAAATAGATAGGCATAATGCATAAGTTAAATTTGAAGAAATACAAGCCAAAAAAACTAGTTAAAAGCATGAAAGCAGAAACTGAATTGTTATATGAGGAAGAAGGAAAATATAAAAATCTTATTAAAAATCATAAAATTTGATAAAATATATCAATTTCATGACTTTAATGATATATTGAAAGAGGTAAAGAAGAAATATCGTATCTTAAAATAAGTTAAATTAAAATATTATGAATAAAAATATTGTAATAAGTAGGCCATATAAGTATAAAATACAAAACTGTAGTTTTTCATAAATATTTATGTTATTATAAATCTAACATAATTTTTACTTTTAAACATCCTGGGAAAAAAATATTTTTATCCTGGAAATCCTTGAAAAATCCAGCAATTTTACAATTGAATTTCACTAGGCACCCTGGAACCAGAAAAAGGGTTTTTGTGGTTCATAGTAATACAAAGTATAAATACAAATGTAAAAGTTATGCCACAATGTAATTCTCTCTATAAATTACCTCACCTTTCTTCTATCAAAAAGGTAAAGAGTTTTAATATGTGAACAACAATAAATCCACTGACTTTGTGACAACATAATCCAAGTGAAAATGCACAATTATCAAGATATGACATAGTCATTATATTTTAGGTTTAAAGTCATTTATATTTAATAGCTGCTAAACTGGTACATATGAATATGCAGCATTCCATTGCTATGAAAAATGTAATAATTCTCTTAATAACAGAGAATTAACAATGACAAAATACGTTCTATCTATTAACAAGCCTGCAGCTGACTCGTGTCTTTACTTTTCCACTTAATATCTTATAGAAAAGAATTGTTGTAGAAGACTATTTAGTTTATACTTTTTTGTAGAACTTATTTTTCTCTGGTTTATGTTGAGGGGTTTTGCTCATAATTTCTTTAGTTTTGCACAAAATATTCCTCTAGGCTATACATAATATTATAGACTTCTTACAAAACTATACAATTATTATTTTTATAAACCAAAAGATTCTAAATAACATATGAAGATAGTAACTACGGTGTTCAGTTTTGGTGAGAAGATATAAGGTGGCTCATTAATATTAGTTTCCACGTCAGAATTTCATCTAGGCCTTTTCCAGTAGCTATTAATTTTCTTCATGAACACTCAGTCTTGATAATGTGGGTACAATTTGTTGTCAATTTATGATTAAACAAGTGACTAAGTCTTAAAGTCAATAATTGAACAGATGCAGCTTTTTCATTTTTTCTCTATCTGTAGTTACCTTATCCAATAAGTTAAAATAAAATCATTCAGTTAATTTTAAAAGAGAAATTTCACTTAAAGTTATTTCAAGGTACGCATCATTTTATAAACTTTGAACCTACTTTCAATACAAGGTTCAAATTGTGTTAAGTAGGAAGTTTAGTTATTTTATAAAGAAATTAATGTCAAAATTTCTACAAATGACTACCTCTTATATTTGGTTAAATTGAAAATTTTATTTAGATTATTTTTTCTTTTTTAGTTTAATGAATTCTCTCAATTTTAATTATTCTTATGACAACAGGTATAGGTATATATCTTTTTAATTTCCCTCTGGCTAGTTCCCTTATTCCATGGTTGTACAATTTTCTCCATCTAACCATTGGATCAAGTCTTCACCCTTTCTTCTTTTTCAAAACTGTAACTTCTTGAAAGATAGTTCTCTTTTTTCATTTTGTGTAAGATCCAGTTGTATTTCATCTTTCTTATTATGTTTAGTGGTATTCTTTCTCCATTCTTCCTAAGCAATTTTATGTTTTCTTCTTTGTAAATAATTCCAAGTGATTTTCTCCAGATCTCTATCCAAAAAAATTCAATCCAAAAATTGGCTATTTGCTTCTACAAAACAGAATATTTCAAATTAAAAACGTTATCTAGTCACGTATATATTTTTAATCACTATTTTGTTGCAAAATAATTTTTGAAACATACACATTTAACTTATATTTAAATATCTTGGTACACTTGAAACATGTTTATATTGTAATCTATATTATGGAAACAAGGGTGTGTTATAACATTTTAGAAAGATATACTGTAAAACCAAAGATTTTGAGTACTTTTTTAAAATTATTACTTGAAACTAAATTAAGTGAATTATATTTGGGTCTCTACCCTCGGGAAAATCTCCGAGATGTTTGCACCATATAGAATTATATGTAACATTCAAGTTCTTGTAATTTGATTAATATTATAAATAAATAAATTAGGTCAATCATAATTTTACTTTAACTGGGGTCTAGTAAAACGTATCTATGAATACACAAGGCCTAAAGGTCCCAGCCATCAATAAGCCAGGCCTTATGTATTCCCGGTCTTCAAAATTAAGCCTCGTGTAACTCCTGGCCGAGCCTTAGGCCAAGCCATACAAAGCTCGGAAGCCATGATAAGACCGAGAATACCTCAGCCTATTAAGGCCAATACATAGCATGGCACACTAGACCGTCAAGCCTTAATAAGTGAAGTCCCAACCAAGCTATAGGCCAAGCCGTACTAGGTCCGGAAGACATGATAAAGCCGCGCCCGTCTGGCCTGAGAAGGCCAAAACATCCAAATCATGAATACCAGGCCGTAATAAGTTCCGGTCGACATATAGGTTAAGCCGTCACAGCCCAGGATGTACATCTATGCACCAGCCATATTAATCCAAGATACCACGACCCTACCGTGATGACGACCCAGCCTTAATGTAAGTCCCAGCCAAGCTATAGGCCAAGCCTTACCGTGGCCTAACCAACAAGAACAGAGTTATGACAAGTCCAGCCTAGAAGTCCAAGCCTTTAAGATCTTGCTTAAACAAGATAAGTCTTAGCTCAAACTAGTCTTAGCTCTGCAGAAAAAGAATCTATTGAGCTAATTTCCTTACTAAGAAAATAAAAAAAACTTTTTTACTTTCCTATTATGAAAAGCAAAAGCAATTTTTCGTTTTATGAAATTTATAGTCAATTTACAAACCCTAATAATTGGAGAATAACAGATATTGAATTACTGATTTATTACCATGTACATAATTTATACATTTCCCAGAATTAACACTTATACCGAAACATCATTTTTATAACACTAACAGAAACATCAGGTCTCAGAGACCACTATTTTACCCAGTCCGTTTACATTGAAAATTTAAGGTGCTTAATAAAAGACAGATATCTCTAGAAATGGTTTATTATGTAAATGGCATTGACTTTTTACAAAATAAAATACATGTATAACTAACATAAACTTATATAATGAGAAAATAAAAATAAATTTACAGAAAACTTGTGAATTCGGTGCAGCCTTGTCATCTTTTCTTCTTTCCTGCCTTGTGTTGCAACAATCATCAAATCTCAAGCAAGACGTAAGGATTTCATAACGCTATTCAGACATTGCAGCAGGAAATATAGGGTGGGTGCAAAAGTCTTTGGTAAACAGTGACTGAATCTTTTTATCATTAAATCATAACACCAAGAATAAAACAAACAGACCTATAAGTGCGTTTACCTCTTCAATGCAAGTATCCCTGTAATTACTTTTGTTTGTTTTATCACTGAGTTCTGACCGTTCATTTTTGGAGCTTTACGTTAGTATTCTCTACTATTATCGACATAATTTCGTCTTCAAACAAAAGCTTCCATACATCTAATTTTAAAGGGTTCTCACCTAATCCCCTTGCACGACCTCTTATTTCTGGTGGGCCAGTTTGAATAATATTGCGTATTGGGGTTCTGATTAGATTTGTAGTAGGCTTGCTTTCACAAGCATTGGGAGGACCATGTTCCAATTTTTCCTTCTTTCTATAAAATACTCAAGCAAGTTGTCATGCCCAGTATCTAGTAAAACATTTTCATGCACTTTCTGTAAAAGAAGGTCTTCATTTGCATCCACGTTACCCGGATCACTATCACTACATTCCTGTCCAGGCAATACATAATGGGGATCTGCGTCTGAGTCGTCTAATTCACTACTATTTGGAACGTCAATAACATCACTTGTCTTCGTTTAACGGTACGAATTGTGTCGCTAGAGTCAGGATCCTGGTCTCGTATACCCCTATTTGCGGTAACCGAAACACCAGGTACTTCAGACTACTATGCAACAACAAGACGCAACAAGACAGCATCAGAAACACACGGTCTCACAAGCCAGTAGGATTTTGACAGACGACATGTCAAGGTCAGATGCTCAAACCAGAAACTACCATTGACTATGTGATAAATAAATAAATTTTGCTTAGTGCCTGTGAGACCGGTGTTTCGATATAAGTGTTAAACAAATATAATTTTTAACCTTATCTTGTGTTTTTATTTTAATTGTTATATTCAAAACTATTTTTTGAAATCTTATGCAATTAGAGATTGAATTTATATGTTTAGCACAACTCAATCAGTGTATAACTATTTAAAAGATTACATTTCAAAACTTATTTTCTGTAGTTTGATGTTAAGTATTGACAAACAGATTAGGCTACCATGTGACTTTCCATACGATAGAAAAACTATAGGCTACTAATTATTTACCCACATATTAAAAATATTACGGTACTTAGCTTGTTCAAAAGGTAACTTATTGTAGCAAGTTTTCTTCTTCAGCTGTGCTGAGAATAACGCAATATACTATTTTGTCTTTTTCCTTTCTATTCCTTAATTCTCTCAGAATGACATGCTCTCCTTTCTTCAGTCCAATTTTTCTTAACTTAAACAGGAACTTCTATTTCATTGATGCAATTTTTAAATTCTTCTCTATTTAATTTACCGATTTTAAATATTTGAAACATTTTTAATTTGTTAGACTTGATCTCATTTTATATACCCTATATATATATATATATATATATATATATATATATATATATATATATATATATATATATATATATATATATATATATATATATATATATTATTTTGATAAATAGCATGATATTTATTTCATTATCATTGGTATATTTCGTATCTTTTTCAATATACTACATTATCTCATAATATTACACCAAACTAGATCATATGTT
This sequence comes from Prosapia bicincta, assembly GCA_036971475.1. Lineage (NCBI taxonomy): Eukaryota > Metazoa > Arthropoda > Insecta > Hemiptera > Cercopidae > Prosapia > Prosapia bicincta. The sequence goes on from JBAIZL010000004.1 coordinate 129,885,189, forward strand.
CAGGTAGCTTATGTGTTTATTTAGTGAGCATTAAGTTCATAGAATGGGAATGTCTGCACTAGAGTGAACAGACCTGTTTATTTGAAAATTTTCTACATCTTTGCCTAGCAACATTTAAACAATCAATTTGCCTTTGTTGAAATTGTGGAATGTTTAGCCATATTGTTACTAACCAACTTTTTTTTACTAACTAGCTGTACAATATTATTTCTGTATAATAATTGTAAATAATACAGCATTTAAAGCATCCACTGGTTTTAATTCTTAAATTTTCAGAATTATCACCTCGGATATTTAATTTGACTTTAAAGATTTAATATTTTAAAAAAATCCAAATTTGAGAACTTTTATTCTTAAGAGATTCAATTCAAGGAGCACAGATGACTAAATTTCAGTTTTCTAGGTTTTACATTGTGTTTCCCATAGTATAAATTGCCTGGTAAGAGGTTAGGTTTAGAAAATAAATAAGGAAACAAGAATTGAGTTGAATATACAAATTAAAGGGAGGTATTATAAAATAAGTTTATAACAAAATAATAAATAAAAATGGTAATGGAAAGATAAAGAGAATAATTTTTTGTTAAAATTGATTAATGGAAGGAAATACAATAAGGTTTTTAAAGTTGGCTCTTATAAATAAAGGAATGAAAAAAAATTAAAATACTAAGTCAGAAATAAATAATAAATTAAATGTTAAGAGACAAAAACATTTTGTTCTCAAATAAATAAATGGTAAATAATATTGAATATTACTAGGGGCGTTGGAATTTATACTTGATAACTATACTAACAGTATCTGTAGGAACAGAGGTGTTTACAGCATCATCATTTTGGGCCCTTGCACTCTATAAGTCTTTGATATTAGCATCTTATGGGGAAAATGCAATTTATAGGTGTTTCATGTTTTTTACCCTATTTAAAAAGTAATAATAATGCCAGGGCGTTGGGCTCTAGGAAGAAGGCTGTGACAGTGTGTGTTCTGTGTTCAGAGTATCAAAATTAATATATGTTATTTTAAATTTTATGAAAATATATCAAACATTTTCTAGCCTATCACCAAGTTTTATATTTTGACTCCTTGTACACTTAACTCCTTTTAAGTTTGCTTCTGCCAAACTAAATCAGTTTTTAAAACTGCAGGTGTTTTTTCAATATTTTTTTAGAAGTTGAAGTATAATTTTATTTCAAGGCTTTACTGACAAAATATTGCATAAAAAATGTTTTCAGAAGAAGGACAAGTTTCAATTGTTCATACCAAGTGTAATAACAATGATCAAATTAAATTTTTAAAAGATTTTATTTTTTGAAAATTTTCAGTTTAAATATTTTTACTTATATCCAAACATCATAGTTGTTCTTTTGGGATCATCTTAGTTATAGTTTTTGAAATATATTTTTTTTCAAGTTTGTGAAAACCCTGAGAAAAAAGAAGAAAATAAAAGTGATCAAAAATCAAGAAAGAGAATATTAGACAAAAATAAGCAGGAAGCATTAGAAAGGCTAGCTGAAGGTATGTCACATGATGTGGATGATCATCTGGATCTGTTACTTACTCAGGAAGAAGTGTTTTTAAAACAGTATCTGTCATTACTTAGCTAAACGTTTTGAGAGAAACTGTTGTACATTAAAGAGATAATTTTGTTACAATTGAGTGAAATTTTCACACCTGTTTTTAACTTTTTTTAAAATTAGATTTTAATTCTCACAAAAATAATGTAATATGAGAAATAAAACTGTGCTAATGGTTTGTTTTTGTATTTAAAATACTTGAATTTTGTACATTAATAATTTGTGAATTAAACAAATAATTGAATAAAATGTGCATGGGTTTTTTGATTTACCAACCCATAACTGTTGCGATAATTTCCAAATAAAAAGTGAATAGTAACAGTATAGACATAAATTTAGAAAAGCAAAGTGTAATTGAAAAAATAAGTCTAGAGTCTGTGTGTAACCTAGCTTGTACACATGACCATGGACAAACTATTGAACATAAAAATTCAAACATTTAAAATGTCTGTCCTATTGCCTTCTTAAAATGACAGGACACATAAAGTAAGAGTTTGTATTACCTTCCTAACATTTATAACTAACTTGTCAGCTGGCCATTCAAGTCAACCTTTTACTCTAGTCTTTTAACATTTTATTTTTTAGTTGTGTTTACAGACTCCAGTTAGTGTGTAGGGCAGTGACATTATATCTAAGCTTTTTTGCTAATTTAAGTAGCATTGACATATTTTAATTTATAATTATTTTTTAATAATAATGATTATAAATAGTCATTTAGTGCAACACAATTCAGTTGCCATGACCGCTTAGTTAAGAATTAATTTGATTCTGTTGGTCCGAAGAGAACATTAAAATTAATCATCAATGGGTTAAAATAGTGTCACGTTAGAATGTGAAATTTAGTTTGTGAATATAATATAAAAAAACTAATTCCTTTAAGACTAAGCTTAATTTAGTCATTAAAATATTTAACTAAAAATGTGTTTAGCTTTAGAACCAAAACCTGCGTAGTCCTTTTTTCTAAAGCTCTTAAAGTTTATGCTTTCTAAAGCTTATCATGAGATGTTAGTAACTGGCACGAGTGAAGCTATTTTGTAATATGGTCATATAAACACGTGCTTTATAAACTACATATCAGATATAGAAAACAAAGCAAATAAACTATCCAAATAATAAATTATTACTTTATATTTTTACAATCAGGAGGAAAAATCAAAATTTTTTAAAATATGAAAAATAGCAAAATACATAATCCAACAAATAATTATACCAAAAAACAGACTGTATCTGTGTTTCTTCACTAGTTTTTCAGTGGTTATTGGATCCAGAGTTGATGTAACACTTATTAGTGTGTTTGCTTCCATTGTTGTGAACTCATCTTCTGATCCATTTACAGTAACAGAATATACTGGTTTACTTTCTGTTGCAAACACAAGAGTTATTGTAATTACTGTATAAAATATAACCCTAGAGTTGAAAACTACCCTTTGGTATAGAACAGAAGCATATCTACCTACTTGAAGAGCTTAGTTCTGAAATTGTAGACACAAAGTAAGTAGTTGTTTCTAACATAAACAATATAAGCTTAGTAGTTATTCACAAATAGAAACATTGTTATGTATTGATGTTAGGTATATTTAATTTGTTATAAGCGATATAAATATTTTTTATGAGTAGAGCATATTTAAAGTTTATAAAATAGACTATTTATAAATATGGTAGTCAGTAAGTAACAAGCCAAGGAGTCAGTTATTTGTTTGATTACATAGATCAATAACCCAATAGATTGTATTATTACAGGAATAAACTATTGGATTTGGAGGTGAAAGAACTAAGAGGCTTACAAGGTTTCATAACACGAGAGTTATTCACTTATGTTTGGAACTTGACGGTGAAGGAGAACTTATATGTTTGGTGAAGGAGAGATGTGCACATAATTACTCTCTCAGGTGTTCAGCTAAAAACCATTGTGAATCTTATATTAAAATGTTTTTCGACTAAAAATAAGACTGACAAATCTACCTTGTTAATAGCCTGGTGTGAAATCTTACAATATGTTTGGCCATTTTTAATATATCAACTACAAAACAAAATTTCAAATTATTATAATTTATTGATTGTTATTGAATGAATCATATAATGGTAGATCCCATTAGAGTGAAGGTCTATAGGTCTATTAGTGGCTGGACATTTCTGTAGACCACACTAGAATGCAGGTCTCTTTAGAAAAGTCATTATCTAATATTTTGATAATTTTTTTCTTTTGAAAAACACTTTGATTTTGATTAGAGATTTTGTTTAAAATAAAACTTTTTAAAACAAAATTTTGTCACTAAAATAATTGCTCAATTTGCTGGTTTCAAATGAATAATTTACATTATTCGACAAGAAATAATGCAGAAACACAAAATAAGTAATCTTTTTACTGTTACGTCAAACAACACTGACCTGAGAAACTATTACAAAATAGAAATAAATTTAAAACAACTGTAATCATATTTGAAATAAGCTAATATATACACAGTAGAATGAGAGAGATGGAATTGATATTTATATATGATCAATTACTGATAAACATCAGTACCAACTGTCATTATCTTTTGGTTCAGAACAATTATGTGTTAGAAACTCACTTCCGTTTCACTAAAATATCACTGAAAAATTAAATATTAAGTATTATGTTAAACGTAAATACGTGTCTTACAAGTAATCAAGATTATTTTATAAATACTCGTAATCAGTAAATATAAAGTATGCTCTTTAACTGGCACTGCAAATACACCTTTTTGTAAGTTTTTTTTGGCATAAGTTTATCTGCTTTCTTTCTGAAGATTCAGATGTAATTAGCAGAAAAATTCTTTATGAAAACCCATTCAAAATCTTTTGATCTGTATTTCTGACAAAACTGTTCTCTCATTTTATTCATAATACGTCTGAATTATAAAAAAATGCCATGTATTTGTTACAGTAGAACCTCTCAAACTCGATTCCCGAAAACTCGACGTTCTGTAAAACTCGACAGGGCTGGTGAATTAATAATTTTTTTACACCGCCCATAACGTAAAGCTAGAGACTCAGACTAGGTTACTGGGTTTTCCAATGTCGTTCAACGCCCAGCTTGGGCTTTACCTGCCCAGTTGGGACGGGCTATTGTTTGCACAATTTTTGTGGCCACTTTCCTTATCGTGAGGCCGCGCGTTGACCTAGGATTCCCGAGCAGGTAGTGTTTGTTGAGACACAGTTGTGGTCAGTTGCTTATGTTCGAGAGTGGTTGACAATTGTTTAAACGAGTTTTGTGCTGTAATATAGAGCGACAGTATGGCAGAGAAGAAGAGGAAATAAGTGTCAGTGTTAATGGAAGCAAAGTTTGGTGCCCTAAAAAGACTTGAGCGTGGTGAAAGCGTAAATAAAATAGAGTTGGACTTGAACATCGATAGGTCTACAGTGCTCGGTTGGAAGGAAAAGAAATCTGAAATTGAATCGTGGTGTCTGAAAAGACAGTGTACAGAATCCATTGCGGTACGAAAAACAATGAGAAGTGCAGAGTTCGAAAAAGTCGGCAAAACCCTTTACCAATGGTTCTGTGTGCACAGGGAGAAGGGAACACCCATATCTGGCAAGAGAAAGCTCTTCAGTTTTATGAACAATTTAAGGACGAAGGAGAGCCTGGTTTTACAGGGAGCAATGGTTGGTTGTCAAGGTGGAAACAAGGATATGGAATCAAGCTGCTCAGTATCTGTGGGGAAAAACTGTCAGCTGACCCTAACAGCTTGAGTGACTTCAAGACCAAACTACACGAGTTTATTGAAAAAGAAGGGCTTTCAGGTGATCAAATCTACAATGCAGATGAGACAGGACTAAACTTTCGAATGCTTCCTACTAAAATTTAGCTCTGAGATATGAAAAAGCTGCACCAGGTTTTAAGAGAAGTACGGAGCGTGTGACTTTTCTTGCCTGCAGTAATGCAACAGGAGAGCACAAACTCAAATTAGCGCTAATTGGAAAAGCAAAAAAACCAAGAGCATTTAAAACTGCCCAGTTGCACAAGTGATGGCAACTTTGAACTCCCAGTTTGGTATAGAAATCAATCTAATGCATGGATGAGCGAAGCAATTTTAAAAGAGTGGTTTTTTCAACAGTTCGTCCCAGAGGTTGAGAAGTTTCTGAAGAAAAAAAATCTTCCCAGGGAAGCTCTACTGATTCTCGATAATTCTACGACTCACCCTGATGTGCAATATTTACAGGACAAAGACATTAAAGCAATATTTCTACCGCCGAACGTCACGTCTCTCTGTCAACTGATGGACCAAGGAGCTTTGGCAGCGTTAAAGAGAAGCTGTAATCTTTTGTCATCTTTTATGTTGTCCTTGGAATCGGGTGAGGAGCTAACGGCTAAACTAAAGAAGATCGATTTATTAGATGTCATTGGATGGGTCTCAATCTTGGATCGAGCTTGAGACCATAACCCTCATTCGTTCTTGGAGGAAACTTCTAGATCATGCAGGCAATGATTTGTCGCGTGACGATGGAATCAATTCTGAAAATAGCGACTTGATTGAACTCATGAAAAAAATCCCAGGGTGTGAAGAGTCTTCAAGCATTGATGTCAATGAATGGATGGATATCGACAGAACATCAGAACCATTAGGAGATGAAATCATTGCAGCTGTCAAAGGGCGTAACGAAGAAGGGGACGATTCGGAAGACAAAGAGCAAGAGGACCATCGACAAGAAAGAAAAGTCAGCCACAGTGAGGCTGTGAAATTTATTGAAGGGTCATTGCAATACTTAGAGCAGCAAAATGCGACTGGAATGGATATTCTGTTCCTCAGGCGACTCTGTGATCAAGCTGCAAGACGCCGTGTGGAGACAGAAAAGCAGTCTTCAATCACAGGGTTTTTCAAACGACTTCAGTAAGTTTACTTTTACACTTTTCTTCTAGTGTTCAGAAAACTTTTCATAACTAACTGTGATGGACTTTTTATAAGGAGCATAAAGAACTTCAGTAATAATTGTAATGAACACTGTATTTTCAGATTCTACTAGGCCTTTTATCTCAAATTTTTAAAAAATTTTTTGATTATAAGTTATAAATGTTGATATAAATATATAATTGTATATAATAAATCAATAAATGTACAATTTTAATACACTAAATAAGCATTTTTATTCAACTCCTAGTTATTTTTATTTAAGTTCCCTAAAACTCAACAACCTCAAAACTCGACAACCTTTAAGTCCACATTGTATCGAGTTTGAGAGGTTCTACTGTATTTGTTATAATGAAATCTACTAATAATAAAATGTTATAAAAATTGTGTCTACTTTTAAAGCCAGTTGCAGTAGAACAAGAAGAAAGATAAGCAAGCACAGTAGAAAGGTTACCTTGTCAATTTAAGCCATAACTTCTAGTCCCCTACTTGAAGTACCAGTGGATTACTATATGCCTATCTCTGAGTTTCATTAAATCCACCTCCCTTCTTTACCTTCCTTCTTACAGAGAGTATTATGAGTAGATGCATACTTATAATCCTAAACATATTGCCAATTGTCATAAACAGTAAAAGCATTAAGTACGTTCTCTTCAGGAATCCAAGTGCTTTCATTATTCCGCCCTATATTTTAAATGGGAGAGATTTATCTTTCTTTAATTTTATCGATATTAAGAATTTTTAAATATCTATTATAAACAGTGATAGTCAAAACTAATTACCTGAAGCACTGAACAAAAAAAAAGAAAAATGATTTACGATTTCAATTCATGTTTGTTTAGGCATTTGTATAAAATTTTTTATGAAGGAAAATGTTTATTAATATTTATTTTAACTATAGCAATGTTTTGGCAACATGTTTGTTCCCCTTATCAAGTTTGAATTTAAATGAATTTTTAGTAAAGTGTCGGAAGTATGAAATTTTACCTTCTTACAATGGACATTTAATTATTAAATGAAAGGACTTTGTTTTACCAGTTTCAAGGGCAATAAACAAGTCGCGATAATTAAAATAAATATTTCTTGATTCATGTTATCAACCGCATTTTCTTTCTTTAAAAATCAAATATTCGAAATCATCAAAATAACATTTGTATATCAATATCATCTGTAAATTTTAACTAATTCCGGATCAAAATAAGATGGTTTTCAAGAGCTTTTTATATATTTTGAATTTGAAACACTAGATAGTTATTGTTTATTAAATGAAAAAAAAAATTATATTTGAATATATAGCAAAGAAATAATTGTATTCCTTTAATACAAGATTATATATAATGAAAGGTAATATTCATAGTAAGTGTGTAAGTTCCTACAAAAATAAGGTAAGTTGTTTAACAGAAGATCAACAACTTTTTGATAAGTATAGAGTGAAAACACTCTTCATGCCTTTAAAAAATACTTAATTTTTTCTCTGGAGATGTCAATTTAATATCCATTCAATGCCACTCCTCTGGGTTTACTTGTATATACATAATTTAGTATTATTTAAAATAGTTCTTAAACTGTTCTGACAAGATTTGCAAAATATTAAGACATAAAATATTTAACTATATCATCATACTTACTTAATTTAAAACCACTTAGTAAAATTGTAAAAGATCCTTGAAAATCTGGTGTTAATATTCCTCAAGTTAGTAACTATGATAAAAAAAACATGTTTTAAATAATATTTCAGGCTATAAATTGAAAGTTTTATCTGAACAGCAGTCTCTAATGCTCAGGATAATATAGTTAGGTATACAAAAGTTAAAGGCAGAAATGGCTTCTTTATTAAAGTAAGTGAAGCTAAAAAGAAGTGATTCAGGTGCTTTACAAGAATTCAAAATTTTAAAATTAATAAGCTTTAGATGTTTTTGTGTTGTAATGCGCTGATCTAGCGCAAACGAGTCCGCTGAATAAATCAGTAAGTAGTGGTTTTTTGCCAAGTTAATACAAACAAGGGTACAAAAATCTATTAAGCTGACTGTTTTTTCAACAAAACAGAGGGAAACCTCATTGATGTTGTTATCCATTAAGATAAAAAAAAACGTTTACATTTAAAATTAGTAAAATAACAATTTATCAAACTTATAGTTAAAATTACAATAAGATCTACTGAGAGATAATGTTTCTGATCACGTTAAGACCATATTCATCAGAGTTAATTATAGTAACATTTACATTAGTTTAAGACTATCAGAACAATTTATTTTGTAAATTTGTAAAAACTTATTTTACAAAATAAATTAAAGTTTGGATAGTCATATAAACTAATGTAAAAATGATTAATTAAGTTTCACTGAACGTAATAGACTACAAAATTCAAGAGTTAATTATAGGTTTGAATAGTTGTCATTTTATTAAGTTTAATGTAAAAAAAAGATGCTGAAAGTGGATGTTCAGATATGCCTACAAAAGCCATTTAAGTTTGACTGAAAGAAGATAAAACATAATCAGTATAAGTAGTCAGGTTTTGCTTAAAATACAAAGTTAGTAGAAAACTATCCAAATATAAATTTATACAGCTAGAAATTCACTATGTAATAAATTTTAGTTGGAAAGTTATTCACAAACAATTTGTAAGAGTAGCAAGTTGCACACATATCAAGAAATATGTTTAATTAATAGTAAAATAAATACAGCAATCTATAAAAGTAACCAAAATAATAATGATAAATTGTATGAGAAGCAAGCTATTTACATACCTAATTCTGCCAATAACAAATGGCTCGAATTACCAAATTACAACGAATCAAAATTCTCTGGTATTAGAGTTATCAGTATACAGTAATACCTCGACTTGCCCTACCCCGTCTTGCGCGATTTCCAAGTTATATGGTTTCAAATCATGTTGTCCTAGTTACATGGCCTGTTCTGGAGGAAAATGCATAAAAAAACTTTTATACTGCATAAAGAGAAAATATTTTCAGGTTTTAAGGTCTCTAAAGACCGATTGACAGTGGTATTTGGCGCAAATACTGCTGTTGACTGTAAGTTGCAATCTCCCATAGCTTATCACTCAGGAAATCCAAAGGTATTAAAAAATATTTCTAATGCTAGCTTGCCCGTGATTTGGAAGTCGAATTGGAAGGCTTAGGTGACAGTAATTTTTTTGAGGACCTCTTTGGTCATCATTTCATACCTCAAAACGAATGTTACTATCGGACTAAACAAATTCCTTTTAATTGACAATGCACCTGGCTATCCTCATAATTTTAACGCACTCGTAAAAGTGATATTTTTGTCACTAAACACAAATAATTTGCTTCAACTGATGCATCAGAGAGTTAACAAAATATTTAAAGCTTATTGCACAAGATGATCATTTGTACATCTGCATGAAGCTATGAGACAGAACGAGCTCTCTGTTGAAGATTTTTGGGAAACTATTCAAAGATTTAAGTGTTTTGAGAATCATTGGGCAATCATCAAATGAAATTTCATAAAAAACTTAGAATGGGGTTTGGAAAAAGGTGTGTTTATTTTTTTTGCCACCTAAACTTGAGCGGAATCAGTGCCAGAGTCTGATGAAATTTCTGATATGATTGAAGAAGTTGTCGGTTTTGCCAGACAACTAAATTTAGAGGTGGATAATGATGACATTCAAGAACTGTTGGATTTACACAACCAGGAGCTGACAACTAATTGGTGAGCTCATAGAAATGCGTAATCAAGAGCAAGTCCTAAAAAATGCAGATTGTTTAGATCCAGTTGACAAAGAAGATGAATGACTGTTAGCAACTAGACAAAAATCCTTAGTTTAATTGAGCAAGGCTTTCAATTGTAAAACATAAACTCCAACGATGAGTGTATTTTTGCCACAAAACAACAATTAGCGAGTTACGAGGAAATTCTGAGTGAGAAGAAAAAATATTCGATTCTTCATACTAACTTATTAGATTATGAAGTCTTCCACGTCAAAATAACTTCTTTTAACTTACTTATTTGCAATATGTAAGTATATAATACAATTTTTTGTTGTAATATGTATATAAGATTTTAATATATACATTTTTCTTCTAAATTATTAGTTTATTTAGTCTTTGGTCCCAATTAAACATGATTCCTGTGTGATTGTATGTAAAGTTATACCCCGAATTACGCGAATTCGACTTACACGACTATCGCTCAGTCCCACCTATCGTGTAAGTACGGGGTATTACTGTATTAATATATCAAGTTTTAATAGTGTTGATGGCAAACTCTGTCCAAGTTTTGCTCAACTATGACTACTGTAAACATCACTAAATTTGATAACTCTTGTAGCGATTTGAAAAACTTAAGGGAATTTCTGGAAGTACTAAATAAAAAAATATTGTTTAATATTAAAAGAAAATCCACTTTAATTAAATCATATCTCCAATGAAGTTTTGTATTTACTAGCTTTTAGAAAAACTTTTTTGTAATTACTTTTAAAATGTTAGCCATATTTTGTGGCAAAATTGAAATATTTCTCAATACTGTAGAGTCATAAAGTTTCAATCCTGATATATATTTTTTGAAATTTAATAATATGCAGATATAAATATGTAATAAACTGAATATTATGTAACAATTGTAATCATAAAAATATTTTAGATTAACAGTATGTAGTGTCCAGTCCACAATGATGGATTTAAAATCTATTTCACTTGGTAAGAACAAAATCTTTTCTGAAATAAAACGGTATGTTTTAATAACTTGCACAACTGTAAATATGTAAAGAAAGAGAGCTGTAGTTTCATAGTACAACTTCTGTATTTACTCAAACACCTGTTGTGTTTATCAGACTATTTGTGAATAAATAAATAGAATACAGTAATTTATAGTTTAAAAAAACACTAATAGAAATAAATAAATAATAATTTGAAAAATACTCATATTTTCTCAAAACAGTCATTGTAATCATGATGGTTATTTACAAGTAAAATCTAAAACTCTTTGGTAATATATGTAGAATTATAACACTCTAGGTTTTTAAAATGTAGTACATTAATATTTTTGGTGTTACAGTTATCTGCCATTCCTAGTATTGTCACATTCATTTTTGTTGTTTTGTTTTCTGAGAATATTCATCAATTAGAAATGCTTCAACAAAAATTAATTGTAAAAATCATAAAAAATGGCAGATAACTGTGACTTAAAATATATTGTATAGTTTATAACTATTAAACATTACAAAAAGTTAAAATATTAAGTAATACAAATATACTTTACTTGTAAATTATGCACAACTTTGTAGAAACTATATACATATTGTTTATACACTTTAAAACGAATACGCACTTGATTTATGTAACACTTACTTTGATTTTCTATCGAGGCAACTGTTTCAAGAGACATGTTTCAAGCTATTATCAGCATGTACCTGAACCACTTGAACTCTAATTGCAAATTGAAAAATTGTAGTTGAAAACTAATGAAACAGATCTACTAAAATGGTTGTTAGTCAAAACAAATTAAATGCTAATTTAGAGAAGTGTGTATTTTTTTAAAGTAGGGTATATTGTATCAGAGGCTCGATTTTAAAGTGAAAAAAATATTGCCACATTTTTTGAAAAATATCCAAGGGTTATAAACTACTCAAATAACATCAACAATCAAACTTACTTTTATAACTCAGAGTGGTTACATATTCTGTTCAGAACAACTGCCTATGTATTTATTTTAAAGCAGGGTATAATGTATCAGAAGCTTGATTTTAAAGTGAAAAACAATGCTACATTTCTTGAAAAAATATCCTAGGTTGATAAACTACTCAAATAACATCAACAATCAAACTTACTTTTATAACTCAGAGTGGTTACATATTCTGTTCAGAACAACTGCCTATGTATTTATTTTAAAGCAGGCTATAATGTATCAGAAGCTTGATTTTAAAGTGAAAAACAATGCTACATTTCTTGAAAAAATATCCAAGGGTTATAAACTACTCAAATAACATCAACAATCAAACCTACTTTTATAACTCAGAGTGGTTACATATTCTGTTCAGAACAACTGCCTATGTATTTATTTTAAAGCAGGCTATAATGTATCAGAAGCTTGATTTTAAAGTGAAAAACAATGCTACATTTCTTGAAAAAATATCCTAGGTTGATAAACTACTCAAATAACATCAACAATCAAAGTTATTTTTAGAAATCAGAGTGGTTACATATTTCTGTTCAGAACAACTCTCTATTCCATACTCTTTGATTCTTTAGCACTGGCCATGATGTAATTTTTGTTAGCACTTCTCTTATGAACATTTCCTCCTATCGCAGCAAAGCTTGAATTACATATTAAGATTAAGAACGGTTGTCTATTTTTATGAGACTTTTCCTTTTCACATACACTGATTGTGTATTATCAAGACAAGATCTTTGGTAACTATTAATGTTGGTAGACCTGAACAATATTTTAAACCAGGTATTTTCTACTGCCCGGATGTATGCGTTGCAGTGATTGTGATTACTCACACACTAAATGTGAATAGTTTACTTTAGTCATTATTTCTAACCTGTACTCTGATTTGGCTAAAATTATAATTATCTTAGAAATTAATCAATTAATCCAGATATTATGAATAACAGCCTCCTTGAAATAGTTAAAGTGGCGAATCTCATTGCTGTAGTAGGAAATTCTCCCCCTTATCCCACCAAAAATATAATTAACCAATTTCAAGGAAAGAACACCACAAAGGAGGTCAGAAATTCAAACTCTATGACTGTACAGGTGATTGCTTCTCCAATTGATGCAACTATAAAAAATCAAAATTGTTATGTAACTCAAAATGCCTAAAAAGTCTCACTTGTAAAAATAAATGGAGTATTGGTTCATTATTTCCCTTTCCAGTCTAATTTGATACATCTTTCAAACATTGTCTTTCATATAAAGGGGGTTTTCAATAAATAATTTGTTTATAAATAAATTGATTGCCTAAAAGTACTTATATACTGAAGCTTCTTAGCAGATGTATTTTCTACTATGTGTAGTTGACAGACAACATATGGTACAGTAACCACACACACACATTATTGAAACATAACTTCGAAAGACCTAGTCCAGTTTTTGTTTTACAGCATTGAACTAGTGCCAGCTACACCTACTACATAAGTTAGTGGTTTTAATTAAGTATTCAAATAATCAAAATAGTGATTTTTATAGTAATTTAATGTTTATACATGAAAAAAGAAATAGTGTAAAATGAGAAAACATCTAATATAGAAAATTAATAAGTTAATATAGTATATTGATATATTAATATATAAAATGTGTATATTGAAACTTTATATAAAATATCAATTGACAAAACCAATTAGGTATGAAGACCATTTCAAATATAGTAATTATTAATTATAAAAATTAATAAAGAAATATATTTCTGCTTTACAGGATTGCTTTTGTCAGTGACGGTTAATCAGTGTTTGTCTTTCAGTCAATCTGATGAAGTAACTGTGATACCCAGAGGGCGAGAAAAAATATACACTAAAGTAAAAAGTAAATCAGAATTTGGAATATTCGTAGATGTTGCAAGAGGTTTGGGCAGAGCAGTAAAGCAAGCTCGCTCAATATTTTTCAATTTTCTGACACAAGTCAAAGAACCTATGAATGAAGTCAAGGAATCTATAAGAGATATACAAAAAAGTAATTTTAAAAAACAAAATTTAAATAGCTCCTATATTAAATCCAACAAAACAATTGTTGTAGACCGTAAAAGTGTATTTGACAAGAACAGAGATATGACAAGGGTAGAATTAGTAAAAGATTTAGTCACTGTTTTCCGAGAGGTTAGTGGAACTTTTGTTGAGTTTTTTAGAACAATTGCAAATCCAGTAAAAGAACTGAAACAAGGGATCGCAAAGTTGGAATATCCTGAATCAGAATCTGGATCTTATGATGAATTAGAACCACAAGAATATCAACCACCGAAAAAGAAACCAAAATTGAAGAGAAAACGAATTGTATTAAGAAAGAAACCCACAGTGCGTACAGTTATTTTAAAACATATTGTAGAAGTAAGCATTAATGGAACAAAAAGGAGAATTGTTAAGAAAAAATTAACTAAAAAAATTTTAAGGAAAAAAAGACGGAAGAAATTGAAATCAGATCAAACCAGGGCAATGAAAGAGCTCTTGACACACATATAAAGATGGTGTTATAAGTTACGAAAAAAACAGGGTATTACATTTAATGTCAAATAAACTACATAGAAGAAATAAAATGTTTTAAATTATTGGTTTTATATTATATAACTAAACTGATAACATATGTTTCATAATCTACCTTGTAAGTATCATAAAGTTTATATTGCAAAGTTAATTATGGAAATATCCTGAAATCTCTTTTACTGTAATTTGGTGTTTTCATTAACCCTTTGGACGCCACGGTCCGATCTATCGGATCAACGATGTGTAGGCGAAAACCGCCACGGTCCGATTCATCGGACCGACGATGTGTAGTCGAAAACCGCCAAGGTCCGATCAATCGGACCGCCAGGAAAACATTATTTTTAAGATGTATTTAGACACTTTTAAAGTTTGTTTCTATTATTTGGACTTTCGTTTAAGTCACTAACACTACAGGAAAATAATTTTCACGATGGTAGTACCAGTGACCTTGGCTCAGCTATTTGTTTTTGTCGTCATGGGGGGCAGAGCTGATAAGTCACATATTCTCATATAGCGCGATGTCGTTACTCATTAGTGTTTTCTTATTACTGTTTGTCCTTTAATGAGGTACAGATAAAAATAATGGAAGTGTCAACAAGGAACTTGGGTATATACTGTCGTTATGAAATTATTAGACATGGAAAACTACTTGAATAATGGATTTCACGTATTCGTAGATAATTTTTTTACCTCATTTCCACTGGCCAAGGATTTGTATTCGAAGATGACTCATTTGACAGGCACGTTACGAATAAACAGAAAAAGAATACCTCCTATCCTGAAGCAAAAAATGCCTGTTGGACAAACAAAATACTGTCGCAAAACATATTTGCTTTTGGTTGCCAGCCGAATGAAAAAATCCCAAAAAAATCAAGTACTTCTCTTGTTAACAAATGTGTTTTTGACAAACTTTTTTTAGTAGTAGAGTTGTGAAAATTTGCACACAGTATGATATTTAGTTACTAAATTGAATAAAAACTTATGCAATGTATAAAAATATTTTTTTTACTACCTAATTTTTTATCTAAAGTAGATTTTTTGTATACATTTTTTTTTCTGCTAGGCATTATTGATATATCAATAATGTTGTTGTACAAGTAACACTTTTTTAATTACTAAATGTTGATAGCCCATGTAATTAACTATAAAACAAAAAAAATCATTACATTTGCATAAAAACTAACGAAAGCTCAGAGCGAAATGTAAACCGGTGCAAAAACGTTCAAACAGGCGTTGGCTGTTCTCGCTAGTACCGCTGACAGAGCGGCTGGCGGTCAGGGGTTGGGCTGCGGCCCGAGCGGCTGGCGTCCAAAGGGTTAATATTGTCCATGAAAAAATGTTTCACATTATTCGTTTATGATATTCACTTTAATTTAAACAATAATTATGGTTTCAATTTTATTTCCAAAAATAAATACTATATATTTATTTTGATTTATTATTATTTTTTTTTGAAAAAATGTGAACCGAATTCTGAATTGAAGTTAAAACAATAATATACATTTTTTTTAAAGTCAATTTCTACTTAAGCCAACAAAGCCAAGGAATATATCTCCTTCAATATACAGTGCCTAAAATATAAAATCACACCTTATTACGCCGAAGTACACAATTAAAATAAAAATAACAAGCCAGCTAGTAAAAAACTACACACCAAGCTCAAACACTCTACATTGAAAACACGATATAACAGTTATACAAACAATGAAACGATATCAAAAAAATTGCTTATCACTTATACCAACAGGTAACAATGGAACTGGACTATATCGAACTGAAAGAAGTGATAAATTTCACCAACACACTAATTACAGACACAAAAAAATATAATTAATATATAACAAAAAAATACATAACATAAAAAACACACAACACCAAACACAGGTTACTAATGTAACACACACTTTTCTGTAAACCTCACCAATACAACATTTTTAGCTAATGACTTAAAACTACTAGACAAAGGTTTAAAACACATCACACCCAAATACAGCCACAAAATTTTACCAAAACTCTAATATTAGATCTTGAAAACACAATCCAACATAACACACCAGTAGAACAACAAGATGCAATAAGACATAAATAAAACACAAAATAACCCGAATTAAGCCCTCTAAAATAAACACCAAAATTAAAATTAGACAAATTCATTAATAACAAAATTAAAAAGCAAAATTTAACCATAACCGAAGCTGATAAAAGCAACATAACAGTAATTATTGAAAATAATGACCTCAACATAAAAGTACACAATTTCAAAATAACAACATTACTATACTAAAAGAAGACCCAACAAAACATACAACACCCAAATCAAAGAAGCCAAGCACACATATTTTTAAAACATCTTAATTCCATATACCCAAAGCTAATATACACTATCGAAACAGAACAAAAAACTCTTTTAACTTCCTGGACCTTACAATTAAATGTACAGGCAAACAAACACATAAATTCAACATATACCGAAAATCGACCAACACCAATACTACCATTCACATCTCTTCAGCCACCCACACCAGCTTAAACTAGCTGCTTACAATACCTTGATATAACGCCTGCTTAAGATACTGTTAGACAAAGAAGAACACTACCAAGAATTAAACACCATAAAACATATAGCACAAACTAATAAATACAATACAACGATTGGCAAATTATACAACCGCCTAAAAAACCTCAATAACCCAAATACAATTACACAACACAACACCCACAAACCCACAACCAACAATACTTAATAATATCATACAGATCGTCCAACACCCACAGTCTAACCAATACACTACAAAAATACAATTACAAAATAGCCTACTCCACACACAACACTCTCAATAAACAATTAAAACCCAACAGCAAAAATCAACGACATTTACGACACTGCTGGAGTTTACAAACTAACTTGCAGTTTGTGCCCCAGTTTTTACATAGGCCAGACATTGAGGTCTTTTTACACACGCTACCAAGGACATATAAACGCACTAACAAACAATAAGTACCAATTAAACTTCGCCGAACAAGTCCACTAAACATGACTACATAGACATAACATCCAACCTACAAATTCTTCATAAACAACACAGAAATAACCAACGTTACACAACCGAACAATACGAAATATACAAAGATATTAAACTACACCCTACACACATACTCAACACCCAATTACATTATAACTCACATACACTTTTCGTCATCATAACTCCTAATGGTCACAAAGTATACCCACACCCCCACCATAATATCCCACCCCCCACTCTAACCTATGAAAGCCTTAGATCAGTTGATGTCTGAGTTGACAATGGGACATATCTCCTGAAAATTCTGTCATCAACAAATATAAGTAAGTGCTACTATAGGCAAGTTGTAAAATATATAGAAGTGTTTTAGTGAAAACTAGTAGCTCACTTGAAGATGGAATCAACAAATATATATACATATATAACTCAAGTGTATATATAATTCAAGTAAAACTATTAAAGGCTTGAAGAAAATTTACAAATAACAATTCCTGACATTTATGAATCAATAAATTTGATTTTACTGGCCATGGTGATCAGTAAAACTTTAAATTAAACTCTTGGACATATATTAATATGTAACATTTCCCTGCAGTAGCACTTATTTTTTATTTACCAAATGATTTCTGTTTTGGAAGGTGTGTCCCATTGTCAACACAGACCGAGTTATGGTCTGAGTGGACAATAACACATCTTACAAAATGACCATTACTATAGTGTGAGTGTTACTACAGGCAAATATTATATATTATTATACATACAAGTTTGTATGTTGAAACTAGTAGCTCATGTTGAACATTAAATAAAATAACATAGAGTTTAACATTTTGTTAAATAAATTAATGACATGCTGATCTTTTAAGGTAAATAAATTTATGAAACATTAACTGAGACAAAAGATTTTTGATTGTACCAAGTAAGCATTCTTCATCAGTTTGCCCATCTTTATGACACTGGCTAAGATTGATTAATGTGTTAGTTAAGATTAATGTTTTGTGTTAGTAAGTTATTCATAAATTTACCTAAACTAATTGTTAAATAAATATTTTACAGGTAAAAAGTTTTAATTTTTTCTTTAATTTTAAAATTTACTTTAACTTCACTTAATAATTAAACAATATTACTGGTTTTAATTAAATAAATATTACAAATGTCTAAAATTAAATTTCAATCAACGTTAAACATAATAAAATAGTCTGTTAAAACCTTAAGTAAAGTAATTTTATAAAGAACACTTTCAACATTACTACAACAGTATAATAAAGTTAGTTGCTCTAAGCAGTGTAAAGTCTACAAGCTCATTTTAAATGCAATGCATATTTAATTTCTAATTACGGAGTACAATCTGCAGATTAGAAACAATTTGTTTTTAATGTTGTTTAATCTGAGGTTTTAGTATATTTAATGCTATAAGCCAGATTAAACGGCTAACATCTTTTGAGATCCAATGAAAAAAAGGAAAAGTAATCATACAGAAAATATTTATTATTTGATTCCATCTTTACTTAGGCTACTAGTTGTTAACTAAAAACACTTAAACAACTCGACTCAAGTTACAATTTAAGTTGACAATGGGACACATGTTCCAAAATAGCTGTCCTCAATAACAAAAAAAGTAAGTACTACTATAGGCAAGTGTGACATAGTAACCATATGT
Organism: Prosapia bicincta; assembly: GCA_036971475.1. Taxonomy (NCBI): domain Eukaryota; kingdom Metazoa; phylum Arthropoda; class Insecta; order Hemiptera; family Cercopidae; genus Prosapia; species Prosapia bicincta. The sequence goes on from JBAIZL010000004.1 coordinate 129,904,483, forward strand.
TCAAGTGTTTTTAGTTGGAAAATATAACATGTAAATATTCAAGCACATATTTATTCGAATGTGAGCCTAGTTGGTGTAATACTTATATTTAAGTTTCTTGACGTAATCATCTTGAATTCACTGATTAAAATTAATTTTAAACTACTTAACTAATTGAATACATAATTGCTTACTTACTTACACGTTTCAAACGATCGTTCCTTTTACGAAGCTAACCGAGTAGAGGGTTAGCTTCGTAAAAGGAACGATTGTTTTGAAACACGTCAGCAAGTAAACAATTACGTATTCACTTAGTTAAGTAGTTTAAAATTAACTTATATGTATTCGTGAAAAAAATACTAATACAAGTTGCTTTGGCGAATTAATAGTGAAAAGATATACCTTTCTTATAGCCTTATTTTATTTACACTCTGTCTTTAAAATATTGTGTCGATTGTTAAGTAAAACAACTTAACAATTTATAATCCAAAGTATTTTGGTTCTAACCTAATGGCCAATGTTTTTTTTTTGTTATTAGTCTGAGAGTTGCAAGTCCACAATTTATGGTCAAGGATAGAATCAAAGTTATATACATTAGGGTAGAAACAATTTTATTATAACTTGGAGTTTTTGTGTTGTACATCTTGAAGTTTTTTGTATAAATTACACTTTCTGTATTAACTTGAAACAAAACACTATTTATTGATTTATTCAGCAGACGTTTTTCGCGCTAGGTCAGCACATTATTCAATGCTGTGAATTACTGACAAGCCTGTTGCTCAGAACACAAATACACCACAGACTCACACAAACACAACACACCTGAGCAACAGTCTTGTCAGTGATTCATAGCATTGATTAATGAGCTGATTTAGTGTGAAACGCCTCTGCGTTAAAAAAAGTAGTGGTTTTTTTTGCCAAGTTAATACAAAAAGTGTCACTTTTTTATACATCCCTAAATTTTACATTCACACCCTTCCCTGGATTAATATAGTTTGCTAAAATTGCAAAATAAATGTGAAAAATTTGAGGAAAATATTACTGTTATAACATATTTAATATACAGTATATTTTTAAGGAAAGAAATTGTGTAACTTTTCTAGGTTTTTGGAATTTGTTTCTTACACGTTTATTAATATGAGATTTAAATTGTGATTTTGGGGACTCTCAGTATAAGTTTTTGAAGCACTGTACTTCAGAAAACAATTAAAATATTTAAAAAAACAATTACAATATATTTTTATGATGATTGATTTGAGTGGAAATGATGAATAGGATCCGAGGTACCTATCCCATAGGCCTGTCAATTCTAACGCTTTGACAAGATGATTGGCATGGATAATGATCTCGCAGAACTTTAGCTTTTGTAGTGTCCACATGGCATGGTTATTGGAGCTTGTGCAGAGTATTATGACTGATGCCTATCAAGTTAAGCTAAGGAAGTACATATGGTCCCTATCATTCTGAGGGTTACCACGACCTTCATCATTAGACAAGCCAAATATCATGTAATCTTTAATAAAATTTTTGTTTAGTCAACTACATAATTAAATGACTTTTAAGATATGTAATTGTAATAACAGATCTTTTATAAGAAATACTTAGTTTATTAATAGTTTACCTAATAAGCATATCTTTGTATAACTTTGTCTTTAGGAAATGAAGATATTTAATTAATGGTTTCAATGATTACTATATTTAAGAAATTTAAATATATGTTATTTAGATATGCCTACAGTTTCCTACTTCCAAACTAATACCTGATTTGGTTCTAGAGAAACTTGTATTACTTTCTGTTAAATAAAAATATAAATAATTTTGTGTCTTAGGAAAACATCTAAAATCATTAATTTATTTTATGATTACTTCACAGTAGTAATTTTTTATTTTAAATTAAAACCATTAGCATTAAAAGGGTTGTAATAAAATACATGTCTGATTTAAAATGATTTTATGTGGCACCCATTTTATCTATGACATTTAAACTGAAAGAACAGACATGTGCAAGATAAATGATAATAATTTACCATTTTCTCACATTGGAGTAAATAAGTGACACATTGTAAGATTGGCTAATATTTCAACTCATCCCTACAGGAGGCAACATTATCTTTGAAGCAACACTTTGCTTACTACACATGCAAAATATTACGGCTTTACATTTCACATGTTATATACATAATTTATTACACCAATTTTTAAAAATTATTTTCATTTTGTTGTACGAGTATAAATCTCATAAATAAATAAACAACTTTAGTTATATACAATATATTATATTGTATATTTACATAACTCACACAAAACTAATTATTATTGTAAACTTAATTATGTTACTGCTGCTCATCATAAGATATCATTATAATCTTTATAAAAAAATTATTTTTTCATTTGTATTTTAACAAGTAGCATTTAAAAAAAAATTTCAAGTCAATTCCTTCTTAAATCAACAAAGAAAAATTTTATATTAGTTTCTTTTTATTATATAATTAAAATTAATATAAATATGTATATACATATGTCAGAATAGATTTTTTGGACTAGGAGACTGACAGACGTACCTTGGTAAGAGTCCACTCTGTAGTCTTGAAATAGAAACACATAAAAGCACTTAACCAATGATATATTTCAACCACACAGTGGTCTTTGTCAATCAAAGAGAAAACACAAAAAGAAATATGAGAGAATGAAATAAAATAAAAATTTTATTCATTGTAAAATTTTTATTTTATTTCATTCTCTCATATTTCTTTTTGTGTTTTTTCTTTGATTGACAAAGACCACTGTGTGGTTGAAATATATCATTGGTTAAGTGCTTTTATGTGTTTCTATTTCAAGACTACAGAGTGGACTCTTACCAAGGTGTCTGTCAGTCTCCTAGTCCAAAAAATCTAAATAATCTTTACCAACCAAAACTAACCTAAAAACGTATGTCAGAATAACAATATTAGTAGCAAAATTGAATGTAAATTTCCTAGCAATTTTCCTTTCTGTGTGTGGTGTTTGACTATTTTATTTTTATTTGTTAATATTTATACGCTTTTTTTCATCACTTGCATTGCACTTTAGTTTCTTTTTGCTTTCCTTTCGCATTGTCTGTTTGTGAAGTAAGGTTCGATAATGTTATTCCATTTTTTTTTGTTTATTTTATTCTTTTAATTCATTTTTAATCCTAGAGCATATTTATGATATTGTGTGGTAACCATTGCAACAACTTAACGGTATACAATGGAGGTTTTTCATATAAATCTTTGAGAAGTTCATTTCTAGCTATGGAAAGTTGGTGCAGTGCCAAGCGTGCTAGACTTTGAACATGAAGGCTCTCAGTTCAAATCGAGCTAAACCCCCAAATTTTTATAATTCAATTATATAGATATTTGAAAAAAAAACTGTATTAACATCAATTGTCATCCACTATAGCGTAGGAAAGATGTTTTTGAATTTGATTGGGTGAATAAAGACGTATTTTAATAACGATTGAAAATTTGTAAAATATATGTATCAGGAGAGTGTGGGCTAATAGAAAAAAAAACAATAAAAGACATACACAAGACTCACAAATTAATCATTTATTGATTCATATGCATTTCAATGACAAAGTTATCATCATCAGTGAGTGTTGCTTTTACATACTCTAACTTGAGTTTGTAGTAGCAACACTCACTGATGATAATGACTTTGTCATTGAAACGAGTATGAGTCAATATATGATTAATTTGTGAGTCTTGTGTATGTCTTTTATTTGTTTTAACATAAACTCACAAGCAAAGCTCAAAGAATAGTTGTATAATAGAACAGGAAAATATATAATTTCTACCAATAACAATTTAAGCAATAGGTTTTGTATTTTAAGTGCCACAGTTATGTGTCATTTCCAACGCATTGTCATATTTTTTCTTAGCATTATCAATAATTTTTGTTGACACATTTTGGAGAACCTCTATCAATCAGAACTTTATATGAACTGTTTATCTTTTATGATCACTGAAAAAGAGATAAGTATTACAGGCTTTTGTAGTTAGGATCACAGGTTTTTGTTATAATAACCGGTAAAAACTGTTACTGAGTATATAACATTATACGTAAATGTATTTAGGACAATTAGGTTTGAATTACTTTTACTTGTATTAAAGAAGGTGCAATAATTACAATGAATCAGACAGTTATGAAAATACTGTTTATAATTTTAATAATTGAGCTTTATTAATTTTGAATATAACAATTGGTGTTACCCATTTACAAATTTTAAATACACAAATTACTTAGAGTTTGATCACAAAGTTGTCTTTCATTTTGTCTCATATATTTCAGTAATCTTGAACAAAAGTAACCCTTCTTGAATCTATGCATAATTGTTTTTTAAAATTCCAATGGTTTCATGCAGGTGGCGATTTAAAAGATTTTGAAAAATATGAATTGGAGAATAGTCATTGAAGTGTTGAATGTATGACAGGTACTACTATCTTGGAAAAACACGTTTGGTAAATCGGACAATCAATTAATTAAGTGATGACTAAACTAAATAACGGATTATGACTAAATTGTAAGATATGTTATAAGATAGTAGTAGTATGTTCCTAAACTTAGACTACAGAACACTCTTTTCCCTGCAGCTAAGCTGCTAGTTTATCCCTCTTATATAATATGCCTTCCTCTTATACTACTAAAAATACTTGAGTTTCCTTTCCTTCTTTGTATCACCCAATACCAGAAATTTATTTTTGAAAATATGCCTCAGCAGCCAGGAACTGAAGGCTGTTATGTTAATTAAAATATATAGAGCCAATTTATTTGTTGTAATTAATTTCTTTTGCTCCCACTTATGAAATTTGAGCAATAGAGTATTTAGACTTTTTTATACTAATACATCACTTACAATGGCTAAACATAAAACAAGAAGGTTTATTGTCAACTTTCCATAGGTAACATCACAAACCATTCTATGTGAACAATGACACACCACAAAACGCCACAGACTCATGACGACACAACACACCTGAGCAACAGTCAAAAAAAGATCAAGATGACAGTGGTAGATGTATAAGTAATGATGATTTACTGATAGTAAACTATCCAGATCATCAGAATCAAATTCTATTATGGAACAAGGGACTAGTAATTCTTCACTTTAACACTTCACTGTTACTAGATATGGTACCTCAAAAACAGTTGAAGAATACTACGGTTACCACAAAAATTACATTGGCTGTTGTGTTGGTCATGCCCTTAAGTGGGTACCAGAAAAAAGGAATTGCTTACAAATCCTTGGGTTCCATCACCAAATTACAATTTTTGTTCTAATGCCTACCTAACATTATCTTTGTTTGTTGGATCACACAAAAATACACTTGCTTGTGCCTTTACCCATCTTCATCCTTCATATGAGCTGAAAATGCCATAAAAAGATATGGAAAAAATGCAGTATTTCATGGAGTTTTATAAGATGGGTGATATCTCGGCAGAATTAGATTTGTGGTATATTATATAGAAAAAGAAGAATTTAGCAAGAAACAAATTAAAGGACATTGAAGAGAGTACACTTTTGGAGGAGGATTATATTTGTTTCCATAAAATAAGGTATGCAATCTTCATTTCAAGTGCTTTTCCGTTCACTACAGTTACTGTTGAAGGGTCTTTCAGTAGGCTACTCTTTGAAGGCTAAATACCTGGCTCAGAAGTACAACAGGAGGGGATGGAGTAACTAGGTCGTGTTTGAAAGCTAAAGACCTGGGTCAGAAGTACAATAGGAGAGGATGGAGTAACTAGGTTGCGTTTGAAAGCTAAAGACCTGGCTCAGAAATACAACAGGAGGGGATGGAGTAACTGGGTTGTGTTTGAAAGCTAAAGACCTGGCTCAGAAGTACAATAGGAGGGGATGGAGTAACTAGGTTGTGTTTGAAAGCTAAAAGACCTGGCTCAGAAATACAACAGGAGGGGATGGAGTAACTAGGTTGTGTTTGAAAGCTAATGACCTGGCTCAGAAATACAACAGGGGGGATGAAGTAACTAGGTTGTGTTTGAAAGCTAAAGACCTGGCTCAGAAGTACAACAGGAGGGGATGGAGTAACTGGGTTGTGTTTGAAAGCTAAAGACCTGGCTCAGAAGTACAACAGGGGTGGATGGAGTAACTAGGTTGCGTTTGAAATCTAAAGACCTGGCTCAGAAGTACAACAGGGGGGGATGGAGTAACTAGGTTGTGTTTGAAAGCTAAAGACCTGGCTCAGAAATACAACAGGAGGGGATGGAGTAACTGGGTTGTGTTTGAAAGCTAAAGACCTGGCTCAGAAGTACAATAGGAGGGGATTGAGTAACTGGGTTGTGTTTGAAAGCTAAAAGACCTGGCTCAGAAATACAACAGGAGGGGATGGAGTAACTAGGTTGCGTTTGAAATCTAAAGACCTGGCTCAGAAGTACAACAGGGGGGGATGGAGTAACTAGGTTGTGTTTGAAAGCTAAAGACCTGGCTCAGAAATACAACAGGAGGGGATGGAGTAACTGGGTTGTGTTTGAAAGCTAAAGACCTGGCTCAGAAGTACAATAGGAGGGGATGGAGTAACTAGGTTGTGTTTGAAAGCTAAAAGACCTGGCTCAGAAGTACAATAGGAGGGGATGGAGTAACTAGGTTGTGTTTGAAAGCTAAAAGACCTGGCTCAGAAGTACAATAGGAGGGGATGGAGTAACTGGGTTGTGTTTGAAAGCTAAAAGACCTGGCTCAGAAATACAACAGGAGGGGATGGAGTAACTAGGTTGTGTTTGAAAGCTAATGACCTGGCTCAGAAATACAACAGGGGGGATGAAGTAACTAGGTTGTGTTTGAAAGCTAAAGACCTGGCTCAGAAGTACAATAGGAGGGGATGGAGTAACTAGGTTGTGTTGGAAGGGTAAAGACCTGGATCATAAGTATAATAGATGGGGATGGAGTAATTACGTTGTGTTTGATTAGCATCTATTAGAGATGCTCCAAGGTAAATCAGGACTGTATTGAAAAGTTTTGAACATGTATTCTTTAATCCAAATAAAAATGATTTTGGTATAAGACATGCAACTAGAATAAAATTTAATATGTTTTTCAAGTAAATAATTTGTAATAACTAATAATGTACTTTCATAATTATATATAGTTTTAATTTAATTTGTATTTCCCATTTTAAAATGTTAGAACCAGAATGGCCATGGCTGCTCCCCTCCCTAGTTTTGATCTTGGGTGTGGGTCTTGTATTGCCACATGCAATACTACTCTAAACATCAAGTATTAACTAAAACACTTGTAAATATATAATTATATAATATGCTTGTATAATAATCAAAACAACTGAGGATATACTAATATAAGATTGTGTTTATTAATTTTTACTATTGGAAGCTTTTTATCGGAAAACAGTTCCAACATCATTAGGAATCAATGAAGCAAGAAATAATATATATATATATCATTACAACATATGCTCCAAACATTCCTTATGATCAAAACAGGAAATTTGGTGAAAACTCAGAATAATAAAAATTAATAAATAATTCTTGTGTTTGTATATCCTCAGTTGCTTCGATATATATAGACTCACATAAATTATTCATACTTTGATGATCAGTAAAGTTTTCATTTGAACCCAGAGAATCTGTATATGTATTAAAAATATGCAAAGGAATTAAATAAATTATTTATATATTTTATTTATAAATGTTGTGCCTTATCACTGTTGCTCAACTGGGTTATTATAAGACTCTCAATAGTTACATCTACATACTTGAATAGCAGGTTCTTGGAGATTTCAGTCATATATATAGTACAAGAAAGTTATTAGGTTGAAAACTAACATAAACATTGCAGCATGGAAAGTAAAACCTAATCCTTCCCTTTATCTTTATTTATAACTCTTTCTGGCCTTACATAAATCCATAAACCATAAAAACATAAATCCATTCAATAAAGGTTAAGTAGCTAGATTTAGAATTAAAAAAGATAAAACAGTTTTGTAAACAGTTTTAATTTCAACCAGGTGTAACGATGTCCAATATAATCCTAAACAAGACGTAGCCAATTAAAAAGTACCACTCTGACCAGTTGTTTGCCCAGTAGGTTTTGAGCCATTTCCTTTTCTTTTCTGACAATTTGAAAAACCTCAGAGACCTGACATTCGAAGAAGTTGTAGATTTATCTGTCTGCATTATTTCTGACTTTCTGCAGTTTGAAACATTGCTATAAGTAGATAAATTAAGTTTTAAAAATAAATAAGAGAGGTTAAAAAATTAAACATTTAGAGCTATATAAAATAAATTATAATATATAAATGTTTTAAAAATATATATGTAATACTGAGTTTAAGATAAAGAAAATTCTAATGAAAAAGATTCTGTAATGTAAAATGTAACTTTGTATCTATATTATTAGTATAAGCTACTCAGCAACTCTTTTTCCAACACATTTATTTATAATAGTTTTTTTGTCCATAAAAAGTCACAAATCATTAATTCATTATTAAAGTATTCTATTTCTACATTTTCTTGTTGCAGGTAATCATATGCCATTAAGATGGTTTTTAAGAATACTGCATGACACCTAATGTTTGAAAAAATCTCTGTTTACTTACATTTTTTATTGATACTATTTCTATTGCCTATTGAGTTCTCAGATCTCTAAAATAACAGAAATCGCTCAAGTATTTTTAGCCAAAAATATATTTAGTTCTGTATTTAAATTTATTTGTTACTGCACTTCAACCAATTTTTAAATACAAGTATATTTAGGAATTTTGATTGAAAAAAACAAATGATGGTATTCAACACTATGTCCATTGACATATGTTAATTGACATTTACTGATTTAAATAAATCAATAAATATTTCATGGATGTTTTAGGCCCTCATTTTATACATATATCAGCTTCGGTTTTTGAATTTTACTTGAGAAAAAACAAGCCTCCTAGCCTTTAATAATATAGGAGTATTTAACCTATGTAGTAGAGGGTTTATGAAAAACTACCAAGCTATTCAGCAACTCTGTATTTATTTCTTATAGTATGTACATATTTTATGTTATTTACAGTACATTAAGCATTCAGCTTGTTAAAACAAAAAACATTTTTATCATATTTGTAAACACTAACCAAACTGATACATAATGAGTCTCCAGAAAATTACACAACTGGTGAAAAAAATGTAATAGAATAAATAATCCTTTTGTGTTCGTTTTTTTGCTTTCTTTTTCCCAACGTGGATAAATCCATGCTCATCAGGGATTGGAGAGTAGGTGACATTAGATTCTGAGGAAACTATTGCGCTTTCAGAATTAACACCTATAAAATATTAAATAAGGTTGGTAATAACGCTAATCATTAGCTTGAGAACATATTTTAGTAAATGTTAATGGCAATGTAAATTTTTAGCACAGTACTTATACTTAATAAAAATAACTATGCTTTATTTATTAACTTTCTTAACTATTGGTGTATATAATGTTTGTATGGTAAATTCATAGAAAGTAACACACTAAAGTAATATTTCAACCAGTCCCCATATTACACCAATTTTTGTCAGTAATTCTTTCACAAGATTTCAAATGTCATTTTTGGGATAAATGAATTGGGATGAAATCATTTTAATACACAATATATCATGTCATTCACATCAACTTCCATATCGTTTGAGTTCAAAGAAAATTTTTTTTTAATTCTCTGGATTAATTCTTTGACTAAAGCCATTGGGGCGGAGCCTCGAGTTTTTCCAAGGTTGAGACTGATGCCAATCGATTTCCCACGGCCAAAAATCACAAAATAAATCAAAAACCCTTTGGCAAAAAAAAGTTTAAAGTTGCTTGTTGTACTGATCTTGAATTCACTGAATTAACTATAATTAAATAATGCTTAACTAAGTGAATACATAAGGGCCTACTTGCTGACACGTTTTGAATCAATTGTTCCTTTTATGAAACAAAGCCTCTACTCAAACCCTTTGTAAAAGGAACGATTGTTTTCAAAGGCATCAGCAAGCAAGCCCTTATATATTCACTTAGTTAAATATTATTTAGTTATAGTAAAAAAAGTTTGTCCGGGTCAATGCTTGTTTTATAATAATGATGATAGGTACATAATACAGGGCACAACTAATTGATATTTAACTAAGTATTTAGAATTTCAATTGATATCATAAAATTTTCAGTTCTTTTGTATTTTAGTTTAATGTAATAAGTTAGTGAGTTTTTAATTAATTTCTTCAACATCTATCCACAGTTCAGAAATACAGCTTTTAATTTAAACAGACAAGGCATGATTTAGAAAAAGGAATAAATGAGCACAGATAAGAAACAAAGGGAAATGAACCAAGTCAGAAATTACCAAACATGCCAAATAATTTAATCACAACATTAATTGTAATCGTGAAATAATTTACAAAGAGAATAGCAACCAAAAATGATTTTAAAAAAAATGCTTTACATCTATTGAAATAAAAGTATAATTAACAATATCAGAGAGACAAGTAAGTTACAGAAACATTAAATTTGATTGCTAATGAACTTTGACTTGATTTGCAGTACAGTAATTAATAGTTTCCTTTGGCATTAGTTGGTTTATTACTAGCGGTTCTGGATATTCACGATTGCCATTACCCCTAGGTCAAATACAAGATGTCCTTAGAAAGAAAAGCATTCTAGCACATATAGATCAGAGAATTAAGCAAAGGATGAAATATTAAGTTATCAAACCATATTTTTCTATATAAGCTAGTTCATGTAACTGCAAAAATTTGTGGAACATGACCACAGGGAATTTCAAAGAATTATTGTATTCAACTTACTTCTGTGACAATTATGATTTCTATGTATGATTACATCTATAAAAGTTATATACTGTCATAGATATAAATATACATTAACAAGATTATTTCATAATGTTAATACATAATGAATAATGAATTCTGTATTAATACATAATAATACATCCATAATACATAATGTTAATAGAAACCATTAACAAGTGTTCTAGGGATTGTTGTTAATATTTATATTTTGTAACTAATATGTTTTTTTTTTTAATTATGCTATTTATAAGTAAAGTAATGCTGTAATTGAATTATTTGCAAATAAAATTTACACTCACTGTCTGAGTTCTCCGAATCTTCTGGGTAGGATTTCGGAACACTTTCTGCAGATTGTTCTTCCTTTAAAACTTTTGAAAATTTATTTTTATCTAAAACAAAAAATTTACATAGGAAATATCAAATATGTTTACTACAAATCACTATCTACAGATAAAAAATATTTTTTCTGAAACTTACCTGAGGATTTCTTAGATTGTGATTTTTGTAATTTGTGTCCGGATCTTCTAGATTGATGTGTGGTTATAAACACTTTTCTTACATCTTCAAATATTTAATTAAAAATATTTTAATATTTTAAAATCTTTTTTTACTAAAACTATGTTTCTTTAGAAAAAATAAGAAAAGATAAATTGGTAATGAAAAAGGAACAGTTGAAATTATACTTCCCCTAATATTTTATTATTACAGTTGTAAAGGTTAGTTAATATTTCCATCTTGATTCATGATATTAAGTTACCAGATTATATAAATATAATCAGTTTTCTACATTGTAGCACTTTGATATATGATGGATGACAACAGCCATTTTGAGAGAACTTAATATGTTTCTGTTATTGTTAATATAAAGGAAAGTGATTATATTTGTGTGATTTTAATTAAGAGTTTTACCTCAAGAATCTATTCATTAAAGTTATAGTTATGAGATTTTATACATGTAATCAATATATTGTTTTGCTATAAATTATAACTTATAATGTTACATTGTAACTGAAACCGATTAAAATCATATAAATATTGGTATGTTACACTTGCCTATAGGAGCACTTACCTTTTTTATTATTAAAACAACCCTTTTGGAAGATGTATTTCATTGTCAACTTTGAGTTACGATCTGAGTTGACAATGAAATGCATCACCCGAAACGGTCATCCTCAATAATTAAAAAAGCAAGTGCTATTATAGGTAAAGTATAGCATATCAATAAGTATATACATAGTCAAGTGTTTTAGTGTAAAACTGATAGCTCAAGAGAAGATGGAATCAAATAACATACAAATATATTTATCACAGTATGAAATATAAACAGAGCAACACACATAAAAATGACATCCTAAATGAACAAACATGGCACACATCACACATACTCTTTGATCACATCACTTCTAACTTTCAAAAAATGGTACCAAAGAAGCACAACTGCTGAAGAAGTCGTAAGATGAGAACGTTTCCTCCAAGTGTAAGTTAACAAATTTAACAACCTTTAGTTAACTAAAAATCTGGTCGCAAGTAATAGCAAAAGTGTAAAAAGTAATTAACAACCAGCTCGTCATGAATCGCAACAAGATTTCGATATTTATCACAGAGATAGGCATGCGTGTATCCAATTTTATAAATATATACAGTTACAATACTTTATATATTGTCTTAAATAAGAAAAGTTATGAAAAATAAAAATCAAATTATATTAGACATTTGTTAAAAAAAGAAATTTAAAATGAATAAATAGTTTATTGTAATGTTTTTAAAACTGAAAATTATGATTATAAAAATTATATTACTATTAAGTAAGTAATACTTTCGTTTACAAATTTAAGATTACGTGCAGTTTTATTTCAACGATGTAAAATCAATAACATACTTTGAACTCAGTGTTAGGCTTATCAAAGCAATAATTTCTTTTCTTGATATTTTTTGTACGAGTTGGAGTTCAACACTTTCCAAGCCCCTGAGGTTTTATTTTGTAATACATAAACAAATCCTCTTTCATGTGATAAATACATAGATACCCTTTCATGCTTCTTACCTTTTTGGTGTATACTTTATTAACTTTATAAATATCTGCAAACATCAACATTTTCATCTTGTCTTCCTCACTCTTTTCTACTCACTTTCTAATAAAAGTAATAGAGTATACTTCTACACAATCCATTACTTTGTTTGGTGAATTCTTTATCATTCTTTTCGTTACTGTCCCCTTAGATTCCTGTTACTTATGGTCTGTATGTAAAAATTTTAAAAGTCTCTGACATCTTAGATTAAAATATTTCAAAGCTTCAACTCTTCATCACCATAAATATATTTTTAATTAATTTTTTTATCACAATTTTACCAACTTTTTGTTGACCAGCACTTCAGCTTGAAATGGGACATACAGAGGGGGCAATTAGCTCCTCTAACATTTTAATATATTGTTTTTATTAGTATCACTTGAAAAAAAAACAAGTACTTACTGATATTTTTCAGGAGACCCATTTGCCACTAGTTCAGTGCATTGTTCAAGAGCCTCGACATACTTGTTCATTATTCAATGCACTGATCTAATGTGAAATGGATCTGCTGAAAGATATCAGTAAGTAGTTTTTTTTCCAAGTGAAAACAATTGTTAAAAAACCTAAAGATGTGCAACAGAAAATCTGGAAATTTTATTATGTGTTTAGTATATATTTAATTACATTAACAAAATGTACATCAACAGGCGCATATCCAAGGGGGGGCGATGGGGCGATCGCCCCCCCAAACTTCAACAACTTTGGGTTAAAAATTGACAATATATTATTAAATTAGGACGATGATTTTGAGCAATCACTAAGTCACATTTCTAAAAAGTATGCTTACTTTTTGAATGATACAGAGGACATAATTAAAAAATCCTGGAATCAGAATTGGAATCTTGGTAATCCCAATGGGATCTGGCGCCAACAACTGGTGCTTTGTCAGCTCTGGATTTAATAAAAAAATGTGATCAAGAAGTCTATCCTATTATTCATTTTTTACTACGAATCTTAATCACGTTACCGATTTCTAACGCAAGCGTAGAAAGAACTTTTTCTAGTTTAAGAAGATTGAAAACATGGCTAAGATCAACCATGGAAGAGGACCGCTTGGCAGGACTAGCATTGCTTAATATCAATCGAGAAAAGAAAATTGATATAGATTCTGTCATTGATCTTTACGCAAGAAAACGCAAACATCGACTAGAGTTTATTATTTAACTACGAACTATTAATTTTAGTATGAATTTAATTTTTATTTGATATTTGATTCTATTGTTAAATAAATAATACTTAATAAATTAAAATCATTAAATATTTTCAATTTTAGGCATTTTTGTTACATGTTTTTACATACACACACGCGCACGCACACACACACACACACACACACGCATATTATATATATATATATATATATATATATATATATATATATATATATATGTAATGCATCGAACGCCCCCCCCCCCTAAAGCAAGTCGCTGGATACGCGCCTGATCAATGTTGTAGCAAGTAAAGTTAGCTTTGGAGCTAATTGCGTATTAGTTATTTATACAAAGTCATTTATACTGAATATTTATTTTCAAGCAACTTTTACTTACGTCCTTTTTTATTATTTTTTTGGAATGTCAAATTTTGTTGAGCCAGACTAAATACAGTCACAATGCTATTAAAAAAGTTCCAACTCAGGGTCATACAATGTGCTACTCTTTCATTTTATTATTGAATTTTTCCAGTTTTCTAATTACTAGTTAGATATATTATGTTTTAATTATTAAATAAAATGGGGAATAAAATACTACATTTTGTTATTATTGTTAATATAGGTACTTACCCATCAAGTTAGTTATATTTGATAATCAAACAACTATTTTAGTTGTATTTTAGTTCTAGCAAATTTAGTCTTCTGATTTTATCTTACAATACAGTATTATTTTTATTTTATATTACTTTGTTGAAAATGTCAATAACATTTAATATTATTGTTGAGCATAAATTATTGAATATAATTAGTGATTATCAAATACTCTGTAAAAGTTTTATTATTATTGTTGCGTATAAATCAGATAATGAGTAAAGGAAATATAAGATAAGGGAACTGAGAAGTAAATTAAAAGACCCACATTTGAATAATGTCTTACTGAAAAACATTTCAGTGCTTTAGTACCACCTGTAGAAAAAAATGTGTTTATATCTATTTTGAAAACCATCATAGTCTGGTAAAATACTAAGCAAATATTTATAAAAATGGTAAGACATTTTAAGTATGAGGTCAAAAAAATGATTTTGATATGTATGAAACATACATATAAACTTAATAAATTATCACTTGCCAAACCTATAATTTAAAGTTGGTTGTTGTAATTATCTTTATTTTACTATTTAACTATTAGTTATTATTTAAATAACCATATGATAACTATTAAATTACTATTTTGATGTGTTTTTATGCCACAGATGCATACAAAACCACATAAATCCTATGATGATATCGTGACTTATATAATGAGGACTTCTCTGTAGTGCTTTGCGAAGTCATAGATTTGGGTCTCCAAAGAAGTAGCAGGTTAGGCTTTGTCAATGAGACAACGGTTTTAAACGTGTCAGCATCTTATAGTAGTTTTCACTTAGTTATTTAAATCATTACTTATGCCATAATATAAATAAATTTAAATCCTACTGAGACATAATGTTTACAATCATACTAAATGATCTTCATCAGTGTCTCACACTGATGTGACACTGATAAAGATCCCTTAGTGTAAGAAAAAATGTTTTAGTATTTGTTGATTCCATCTTTACGTGAGCTAGTAGTTATCACTAAACACTTGTAAATGTTTATAAACTTGCCTATAGTAACACTTACTTATATTTGTTGAGGACGGCCGTTTCTGGAGATGTGTCCCATTGTCAACTCAGACCATAACTGATCTCAAGGTAACACCCTAACCTACATAAACCTTGAGATCAGTTACGGTCTGAGTTGACAATGGGACACACCTTCCGAAACGGCCGTCCTCAACAAATATAAGTAAGTGCTACTATAGGCAAGTTTATAAATATTTACAAGTGTTTAAATGTTTTAGCTCGCAAGTTTTTAGTAAATTTACTTCAATTGTAAGTTTAGTGAGTCGTAATTTATTAAGTTCGAACATGAATAATAAATGTAATTTATATGGGAAAATTATATTAGGAGCATATCCCCAAGGGCAAGCCTCAGCTACTTGGGGGGTGACAGGATAGTGAAATTTCACTAAATATGGTGGGCAGCTGTGAATGAGGCATTAACCCAAATAATCAGTCCCAGAGAGAGGTAATAATATGAAGGAGTGCTACTGTGGTAGGTATTGTCATAAACCCTATGTCAATATCGTGACTTAAAGAGTTTGCCTGCCAATATAATAAGTATTGCTCCATTCCGCCTCAGAAAGTTATGATTTGGGTATCCAAAAACTAGTAGAAAGTTGTCTTTAAAAATAAAACCAAAGGCAGACCAAGTTTGTTAGTCAGAGAACTCTATAATCCAGATATAGAAGGTTCTGTAAATAAGATGTGTGTCAAGGAGATAACTTTGTGATAAATAAATTTAAGGAGATGGAGTTATTATTTGAAGTATTAGTAATAGAAATTGAAATACTGAAAGATTAAAATAGAAATTTGAAGTTTGCACAAAAAATGGCAGTAAAATTTAAAGTAAGACAAGTGGAGATGTACTAAACTAATGAAGATGAACTCGCTTGTGAAACACATTGGATGGTGAATAGGCACAGATTGTGGCACAAAAAGAAAAAGAAATCGAATTGTTGCCTAAGCTCTCACTACGGCGAGAAATTAACCTAAAGGTTGTTGAGAATTATAAAATAGTTAAAGGTATAGCTGAAGAAGAGTTCTAAATTATCACATTCAATAATAATGTGTGGAAAACTAAAGTGCAAAACTCCTATAAAGCATTTTTTAGTAGATTTGATTTGAAAACAATGAATAGTACTCATTTGAAAATAAAAATGATAGACCTTTCATTCTGATGGTTGCTCAGTAAAGAGGACATCATGGAAGATGTACAAACCATGGGTAAATGCCGTAAATATTCTAAAGAAGGAATCCTAGCATAATGAGCAATGGCAGGGGGATCCCTAGGTGAGAGCTTTCATTGTTTACGCTCACATTCGACAGACAAGTGACAATATTCACAAGTTCACTTTAGGTTTAGTAAAAAATCGTTTCCCCAAGTGGTAGCCGCAAATCTACTAGTGAAAAATCTTGTATATACAACAAAGCCTCATCGTTAGTACAAACTATAGCTCAAATACTCATACTACTAAATCGAGAAAAATTAACAAAATTATTGAGTGGCTCATTGAGTTAGAAAAAACAATTAAAAAATGAAGTAATCATCTTTGGGCAAAGATGACATAACCTATGAATGGCTTCATTAAAACACCAATAGTCTTCAAAGTAAGAGCCTTGAATTAGAACTGTTTTTATGGAATGAGAACTCGGATATATGTAGTGTCAGAGATTTATTACACAAGCAATATATGATTAACTTATTGGGTTTGGCAGCTATAACACTAACAACGCATTGGGAACAGCCAAAGATGGTTGGCATGGTTATAGAGAATACTATCAATATCTCGCAAGATCAGGACATACAACTTACTACAATGCAAGCCACTACTATCCTTGTTTATCTAGGGAATAAAAACTTATTTTCAGTCTCTTTAATCCATGGTCCTCCACAAGAAGGTCTGAGGAGGGATGACTGCATTGAGCTTTACACCAATGGGTGGCTGGTTCTTGGGAGATGGTGAATTTAATCCAAAACTCACCTTCAGGGGTAACTGTCTGTTAACTTTGAGGAATAAAGTACTCTATGAAAATAGTCTTAAATCTAATTGCAACTTTTACCACACTGGAAGACTGACCTTCTGGCCAACCAACACCAGTAAGTTGTCAATCTTGATTAACTTCTTTATTATCAGAGGTCTCACGGAGTATTTAATAGAGATGGAAGGCGATTGTGATCTCAGGTCAGACCACACCCCAGTCATTTTGGAAATCAGTAAAGCCTTCTGCTACAACAAGTGGCTCCTAGGCTGTCTTAAATTATAATAGACTGAGAGAGCTTGAAGAAAAACTAGAGGCTGGTATTCGTCTAAGAAACAATGACTAGATTGAGAGATAGGTGGAAATAATTGTCATCTACCTACAGCAGACGGCTTGACACAAAAAGAGGTCTTAGCCTAGAAAGAAACCTATCAACAACAAAATATTTAGTCAACTGAATTTAGGCTGGTATCAGAGAAGAAGAAAGCTTGATGACAATGGGTTTAGTGCTATGACCTAGCTAATAAGACCATACTGAATCGTCTCATTGAGTTACAAAGCACAGTGCGGCAATTAAAGAAAAAGCCAATCAACGTTTATCTACTTACTTTGATGGCAGATAAAGGAAATGACTATTCCTTGTGGTAAGCTACAAAGAACTCACAAGAGGGCAAAAATAGAAATGCTATTAGTGCTGACAATGATATATGGGTAGAATCTGATGAAAGAAAAGGATACATCTTTACTGAGTATCTTGCAAATAACTTTACTCCTTCTCCAATTCGAACTGAAAATATTACCTATCTAAGAATGACTGATCTCCTCATGATCTCTCTTTTAATCTTTAAGGAATTCACACACAAATATTAGAAGTTTCACTTAAAACCCTGTGGGTATGAACTAATTACTGGCCAAATGCTAAGGGAGTGTAGAAGCAAAACTGTTATGGTATCCCTTCATTGGATCAATGTACACTTCAGGCTAAAATATTTCACAAGGAGGTGAAGGCAGCTATAATATGATTCTAAACCTGGAAGAACCCTCAGATGTCTAATCATCCAACATCCAATGTTTTAACCAACAGCATTGCTTCCAGTGCTGCATAGGATTTTCAAGAGACTGATGTTGGAGGGACTCGAACTAATAATAGGAAACTGACGTTTAGTTCAAACTACTCATACTGTTTCTGGAATAAACAAACTACGATAGATCAGGTGAATTGAAGATTTGCAGATGGTTGAGGAGACCTTGAAGGTGGGGAATGTTTACTCTGATGTCTTTTGTATTGTATTCCAGGTCTTTGATTGTATCTGGAAACCTGGTTTGCTGTTTAAAATTTGTCATAATATCTTTAAAAAATCTTAGTAAATTTTCACCTTACAGGAATAATTACAGGGTAGGGAATAATTTAGTTATAATGACATTGCAATTGACATAGCATTCTACATACTTTAGACGAGAAATATACTGTTAAAGTATATTTCGGACCAGTGTCCGAACCTCCACTGCAGTGTCTCTTGGACAGAGTCAATGACTGAGCCAGTAGGGCTTAAAGCTAATTGACAAGTCACCTCCTTTTATATTTACTAAAAGGGCAGAGAGACAAACTGTCTTCACAATCAATGGGCAGATAGTCTCAAACAGCTGACAGGTGAAACACCTAACGGTAACACTGAGGGCTAAACTGAACTGGATATCCCATATAACAAAAATTAAAGATGAATTGGAAATCCAGTATAGAGGACTAGAAGAAGGAGCAATGTTCGTTAGTTGTATTAGTTGGAACATAAAAAGGAGCTTATCTCTTTTTTATTATTTTGGTTAAATTATAATACTTTTATCATATCTATAAAAAGTTACTATATTTGTATAGTAAAAGATAAAACTGGACTATTCACAACAGTAGTGATAATCTTATTAATGCAAGTTTAACCATAAATAAGTATTCAAATTTTGAAATAACTACATAAACATTTGTAGTTAAGTTTGGCTCCCCAAAAAACTTAACACTAGAAATATTGGAGATTATTGGAACAGTATTCTGAGAAATTTGAATTAAGGCACAATTAAAATAAAAATATTACTGTCAAAGAGAAAAACACAAAAGGAAGATAAATTGTATATAAAGGTAAATAAAAACTAGAAAAGGTATAACAATAACCTTGTGACATTTGATTTTTGAGAATTTTATAATACTTGTTTATTAAAAGTAGTTAATAATAAAGTAATTTTAAGATAATATTCAAAATAACATGGTACAGTATATAGTTATTAAATGTTTTATGTAGAAAAATAAGGAAAATAAAAATGAATTGCTTTTTACTTTATAGTAAAGAAATTGTTTCCTTCATCAAATAATAGGAGTATAGAGAACCATGTAACAAGATTTGCTTTGTTTCAAGGGTATCAGATTTCAAAAGCCATCTTTAGTGTTTATTCCACTGAAACACTTTAAAACCCATTGAATAATTTGTTTAGTAAAGCTAATACATTTTTAAATATATTTTTTCTCCTGGATGAAAAGTATTATATTATTAATGTTATATGTATTTTTTATAAATGTTAAATAAGAAAATTAAATTTTTTTTATTACTACCCTCTATAAAACTTGCCAAACTTATAAATTAAGTAATTTTTTTGAAAACCCCACATTAATATTTTCGTTTACACTTGGCTATCTTCTGGTGTGTGTCACACATACTAGATTTATATGGTAAAAAAACATTTTGTCGCAGCAAGTTTTTCCAAAAAAATGCTTCTTATAAGTTTAGCAAGTCATTATTTCATGTAATAATTAATAATTAAGTTAAAGTTTTGCTGATTGTAGGGGATAATGAAATCCATAAGATTAAATTGACAATGTAACTGCAAAAATACATTGATAGCTCTTAATATCTAGCAATATATTTAATCTGAATTCTACTTTGTTTCCAACTTTGTACTAAAATAACTGTATTTATTTACTGTAACAAAAATTAAAATAATTTTATTGTATACCTGAAATATTGAATTAGTCAGAAGTAACAATGCCTTGAAGAGTTGATTTTTGTTCAAACTAAAAATATAATTAAATAATTTGATGAAATCTTATCCAAATAACAAAAATAATTTAATAGCTAACATGCCTTACCGTGACGCACCTTCTTGTTTCTGTGCCTCTATAGGCGGGTTTACTGTATGAGAGAGAGGCTGATTGCTTGATGCAGTGTTACCTGTGAACAAAAGTATAAAAATATCGTTTTAAAAATCTTTTACTTCAAGTTGTTATTTACTTAACCCCATATTCATAAGCACTTGTCTTTGAGATGATAAGAGTTTTGGAAAATGTTTATTTTTATAATGGTGCCTACTTGGCCAAAACTGCCATTTACATCTAATCCTTGATCCCATTATCCCTCTACCTTTTTTCATTATTTTCTTGTCTTTCTTTTCTACTAGTGACCAACGGTCAATGCGAAGTTTTTGTGCAATATAGGGTCAATACAATTATGATAGTTGATGTAAGTAATAATAGTAGTGATGATGTTTAAACTATCTGGACGAGGAAAGTTCAACAACATATGACAGAAGTTTTGAAATGGAAACTGATCCTGAAGAATAACAGAAGTGTCAGACTGACTTGCGAAGTGAAAAATGTCAATCTAGTTACTTGAGGGGCTAACAAAGATGTTGTCAAAACTGTCTGAAAGTCATATATAATACTGATTATAGAATATGGTAGCAAAGTAACAGTCACAGCCATTAAATTTACCCCAAATTTACTTGATTTAGCTCAAAACACTGCCCTAAGGGGGATAACTGGTGCTGCCAAATCCATCTCCATTACTGAAATGGAGGCTAAAAATGAGATTAAACCGCTGTAAGTATGCAGGGAGATTTCCTCGATGTTTCTGGGAGCGATTTAAACAATCAATCAAATCTTGGATCACACAGATAGATTCTAAACCCAGCAAACACACCTTGTCTGCCAGCAGGACCTTTATAAAAGGTTTGGAGTCACAGAGAACCAGCTTTGCTTACTGTTTATTGGGACTACTTTCACGGGTTCCCTGAGGCAGCAGAGTTCTTCCTGACAGACCACAACTTGCCAGGTACATCCTCAGATTAGGAGTTTAGAAGTGCAGCCCTCCCAACTATCAATAAAAAATACCCTGCACCAGGATGGCCCCAAATTTATATTGATCGATCATTGTCAGTATGATGAAGCAGGCTAAACAGGTTCTACATACTACTGCACATATTTTCGAGGATTCTCTGTCGTCGGGGTCCTCCTTTGCAACTACGATTTTAAGGTAGCTGCCATACATGCTGCAAAAAATAAGCTTGAGAACCAGGTAAAAAAATTGTTCTTGTTGACTCTAACCTGAATCTCTCTGGGAACTCACAGATTGAATGTAAAAGAATTATAAACTGTAGAAAAGACTAAATACTCTCATAAATGCCGGAGCGGGATACTTAATTTCCAGTGGATCCTTAGTCACGTAAACATCACTGGCAATGAAAAAGCTGACTAACTAGACTAGCAGAGAACAACCCTCTCCAACCCTGAGGATCTGAGTTAACTCCAGTCCTCCAAGTCGCTAATTAAGATTACCACAAAAAATAGATCCTAGTTCGATTGAGGAAACTCTTGATGGGAAATTGGTGGACAAGTCTTGTCTCCGAGGGACTAATTGACCAAAACTTGCCCCGAGCTGTTAGCGTTGCAGCATTTAGGATGAAGACGGGTTATGACTACTTCGCTGCAAACCTCCACCATATTCATGTGTTATCAACCCTGGAGTGTCTGCTGTGTGGTATAGTTTTTTTTGTTTATATTGAGTATGTCAATGTTCATGTTACACTTGGTAAATAAAAGTTTTTTTAAAATGAATCATTGGCACATATATATAACAATTTGGGTGAATGGTCTACTATATCGATATTCAGTGTTTGAAACAAAGCCCCCCTCAAGTGTAGGTTATACGTGGACATGTCTGGACCAGTCCTTAGTTATGTGAGGCTCCTTGTATCGTACTACTACTTTCATTTCAATAAAGAACAAACATTGTGACTTTTCAGGGTTCGATTTTCACAGGGAAATTACAGTATGACCTTGGAAGGAAAATATAATTGAAATGGTGGCTACTCTCTCCTCCATAACAAACTAACATTTTACCACAAGAACAAAAATTTGTATCTGTATTCTGTGGTTTGCATTTTCCCTGCCTTTTAAAATATATCTTTATTCCAAGTTGTCTTCTAAACCTAATTTACTTGAATGTTTAATAAATTTACACTTTTGTTGTACTTTCCCAGTTTATCTTAAAGTTGTTTGAAAAATGTTCTGAAATGAATTTGAGAAAAAAAATATAATTTGTAAAAAAGTATGTAAAATCACGTTTATGACTTAATATTATTTTTGCCTAATAAAGATGACTACAATACCAATTATAATCCAAAACTACTTAGATGATGAGAATCATTAAAACTTGCATTAAGTGAAATCTGCTGTTTAATTTAAAAGGTTTGCTTAATTGATGCTTTGTAAAAGTACAGAAAGTGACAGAAATATCAGTAAAAGTAAAACTATAAATTAACTCTATAACAATATTAATGTATTAAATGGAAATAACGGAAGATAATAAAGAGTTGAGCAGATTATAAACAGGTTAAATGAAATTTGTTAGACCTATACCAGAACCAGAGTAAAAGACTAAGATATAAGAGGGTAAACAAACGAGAAAGGTTAAAAAATCCAAAAGAGAGAAACTGAATTGCATTTGTTCAGACAAGTGAATTTAACAAATATGTTAAGAAATGGAAGAAGGAGGGACAACACATAAATAAACCTATATTACTAGGTGGGTAAATTACTTAGGAAGAATCACAGAGAGGCACAACTTGTATCCCCTTGAAAATAATAAATGAAAGGAAGAAAGGAAAAAATAGAAGCTTAATATAGAACCAATATAACCACAGTTCTACAAAATGTTAACTGAATTATTGAAGTAAATAGAATAAGTTTTGAAATTTTTAGAAACCTATATAAATCTGTATACACTTATCATGACATTTTGTTAAACTATTGTTATATTTTACTAGCTTTTAAAGTGTGTACACTAATTAACATGCACTTAGTAATTGTTAGCTTGAATATTCATAAATTCCATCAAAATTGCTTTTAATATTCAAGTGCATTACATTAAAATATCTTAATACTGAAGTCCATTTTGCACCAATTTTAGAATATACTTTTTTAAAAATGTTTAACTATGATGTATTTTTAAAATTTAAAACAAAAAATTCATCTACTGAACTTCTAAAAAAATATTTTAGACAAATTAAACTACTGTAAATAAAATACATTGCATTCATTGTAATAATTTAAAACAATTATAAATTATTGCTTTATTATTTTATTTTTTTGTTTACTATGACATGGTAAGCATATTTAGTGTTGTTTTGGATGGTTCTCAATTCATCAATAATTTACTTCGTTTCCACTAAACATGGTTTCTGCCTACCTGTATTACAATATCAGTATTTTCCATTAAGTTATAAACAATTACAGCGGTGCACCCAGAATTTTGTTATAGGGGGCCAAGGACATCAACAACATGGATGAGACATCAACTGTGATGTAAAATTCCTCCAAATCATTCAATTTACTTTGATACATACTTTGTTTTACTTTAGGGCGCCAACTCAAAAACTGTGTATTTTTAAGAAAAATTCTTGAATCTGTTCTGTATCTAAAATGTCTATCGTTTTGTCACCTTGGGCCGCAAAACATTTGACTTCATTCACTTCTTTGCCTATATGTATTAAAATAATTTCGTTACAGCTTTTATAATTTGATATTGTACATTCCAACTTGTACAAGTAGTGTTTTTTGCACACGAATTTCTAATTTCTTATTAGAAATTACCTGTGCTGTTCTAAAACCTCATCTCCGCATTGAGCTTTAAATCTCAATAGTAGGCCTACTCTAAAATTTCCTTCAATGTCTGGATTTTCTGCTGCAAGATCAAGCTGTTCTCAGTGCTCGTCCAAGGGAAGCTTTAGCCACTAGCACATGTGCATTATCAGTTTTTTAAGATATTTTAAGGTTATTCAAACTAGAATTTTTTGTTAAAACATATTAAAAATGTACATTACCTTGTAATTGTCATTAGTGTTTTTATTAAAATTTCAGCATGTATGGGAAAACAGTTTAGACTTTTAATGGTGTTTATATATTATTTGAAGTCTATTTTAATTGTTATATTTATTTAAAGTGCTTAGTGTGTAAAGCTTATTATTTCTTTTGTTTAAATCACCAAATATATATATAAATTATTTAGTCATCCTTATTGACTTATATCATTGGTTAGCAACTCAACCTTGTAAACTATTAAATCCTGTTAAAGCTCAAGTAAATGAAAATCAGACTGTTTACATTGAGTGACTTCATAAGAAGCTAAGTCTCAGCATAAAACTTTGAAGGATTTATTCTTAAACACAGATACTGTCATTGTTATGCAGAACTGTTGGAGTAGAAACAAAAAGTGTAAAAATTGAAACAAAAGTTTTCTGTCAAACATGTTCTCTAGCTAATAATTTTTTTGTTTAGCATGCAATAAATAATGTTTTGTTTTAATAATTTTAACTGTACTCATACACTAAATACAATAGCTCTGCCATCATGATAAATAATCAGGTTTAGACAGGTAGGTTAGCAGATTTCACAAAAACCACCACTTTCTCATATAATTTTTATATAAATTTGACTAAACACTTTTTAAATGTTTTAAACTTTCCTATAGTAGCACTTACTTTGCTTGTTGAGGACGGTCGTTTTGGGAGATGTGTCCCTTTGTCAACTCAGACCGTAACTGATCTCAAGGTTTACATAGGTTAGGGTGGGGGTGGGATATTTTGGTGGTGTATGTGTATTTTGTGTGTATTAGAAGTTATGATGTCAAAAAGTGCGTGTGAGTTGTAATGTAATTATGTATTGAGTATGTGCGTAGGGTGTAGTTTGAAGTGCCTATATATTTCGTATTGTTTGGTTGTGTCGCGTTGGTTATTTCTGTGTTGTTTATGAAGAATTTATAGGTTAGATGTTATGTCTATGTAGTCATGTTTTGTGCAGTTGAGATGATCGGCGAAGTTTGATTGGTAGTTATTGTTTTTTAGTGCTTTTATATGTTCTTGGTAACGTGTGTAGAATGGCCTCCCTGTCTGGCCTATGTAAAAACTGGGGCATGAACTGCAAGTTAGTTTTTAAACTCCAGTGGTGTCGTAAATATCGTTGATTTTGTTGTTGAGTTTAAATTGTTTGTTGAGAGTGTTGTGTGTGGAGTAAGCTATTTTGTAGTTGTATTTTCGTAATGTGTTGGCTAGATTGTGGGTTTTGGGTGATCTGTATGGTATTGATAAGTATTTTATGGGATTGTCATCTTGTGTGTTTGTATTTGGGTTATTATGTTTATTTTTTAGGCGGTTGTATAATTTGTCAATCATTGTTGGGTTCTATCCGTTCGTTTGTGCTATATATTTTATGGTGTTTAACTCCTGTAAGTGTTCATCTTTGTCTAGCGGTGTTTTAAGTAGGCGATATATCATGGTGTTGTAAGCAGCTAGTTTATGTTGGTGTGGGTGGTTTGAGGAACTGTGTATGATTGTATTATTACTGGTGGGTTTTCGGTATATGTTGAATTTATGTGTTTGTTTGTCTGTTTCTTTAATTGTGAGGTCTAAGAAGTTGAGGGAGTTTTGTTGTTCTGTTTCGATGGTGTATGTTAGTTTAGGGTGTATGGAATTTAGGTGTTTTAGAAATATGTGTGCTCTGCGTGTGTTGCCTTTATATAATGTTATGATGTCGTCGACGTATCTGTACCAGTAAATTATGTTATCTGAGTATTTATTGTTGTGGTTTTGTTCAATATGGTGTATGAATATTTCTGCTAAGATGCTAGCTATCGGGGAGCCCATAGGTAGTCCATCTTTCTGGTTATAGAATGTGTTATTGTAGGTGAAGTAATTATGAGATGTGATTAATCTTGTGGTGTGGATGATTTCGTCAATGTGTGTATGCGGTGTATTTGTGTCTATTAGCATGTTTTTGAGGATGTCGATGGTTTCTGGAATGGGGATGTTTGTATATAGATTTTAAATATCAAAAGAGACTAAGGTGGAACTGTGTGGGATATTTACGTTTTTTTATTTTGTCTATTAGATTTAGGCTATTTTTTATGCTACAATGATTATTAAATTTTATATGGTTTTGGATAGTTTTGTCGAGCAATTTGGCTAGAAGATGAGAAGGGGCGCTTATGTGGTTGATTAGTGGACGTATTGGGATGTATGTTTTGTGACGTTTGGGCATGGCGTTTAGTTTAAGGACTATTGGATTTATTTGTTTTAGGTGATTTTTGGTGTGGTGTAGGATTATAAGTTTTGTTTTGTTTATTGCTTCTTTGATTTGAGCGTTGTATTTTGTTGTTGGGTCTTCTTTTAGTGTAATGATGTTGTTATTTTGGATGAAGCTGTGTACTTTTTTGTTGAGGTCACTATTGTTAATAATTACCGTTATGTTGCCTTTGTCAGCTTTGGTAATGGTTAAATTTTGTTTTTTAAATTTGTTTTTGATGGATTTGGCTACTTTTAATTCTTGGGTGTTTGTTTTGGGGGGTTTAATTTGGGTTATTTTTTGTTTTATTTGGTGTCTGATTGCATCTTGTTGTTCTAACGGTGTGTTGTGTTGGATTGTATTTTCAAGATCTATTATTAGGGTTTTGGTGAAATTTTGTTGGCTGTATTTAGGTGTGATGTTATGTTTTAAGCCTTTGTCTAATAGGTTTAATTCATTAATTGAAAATGTTGTGTTGGTGAGGTTTATAGTTCTGGGGTGAAAGTTACGGTCTGAGTTGACAAAGGGACACATCTCCCGAAACGGCCGTCCTCAACAAGCAAAGTAAGTGCTACTATAGGCAAGTTTAAAACAATTAAAAAGTGTTTAGTGATTAGTAGTAGCTCACGCGAAGATGGAATCAACAAATGTTATAAATTTGAATTTAATTTTTAAGGATTTAAAAGTGGAGAAGATATAAAATCATGAACACATTATTTTAATTTATTTGAATATGTGGAATATATTTTACCAATTTTGAGTACCAGTTGTTACCAAGGCTTTTTCAAGTAATACCGATATACTGTTAGTAGCAGCACAATAAAACATATGTGGAATACAAAATCCCGCCAAGTGTAATCATAAGCTTTTATTTTACCAAAATGATAAAGCACTTCATCATCCTCTTCTGATATATCTTTTGTATTTTGAGAAGATTTGTTGCTGCTCAAGACAGATTCATTTCTGGAAGCAGGAGCAGCTAAAACATGTCAAATACTTTCATAATATATAAACTTGAAAATTCAACAGAAAAATGTAAAATTTATTTTTAAATTTTCAATGTAAGCTACATATAAGTATCATTACTAAGCTATTTAGAAAAATGAGCCTATGGTTCGGTCTGATTTTAAATTAGAATGAGTTACATAAATAATTAAACAATAGATACTTTAAATAAGTTTTTAAAATTGACTTATGTTGCACATATAATTTAATTTTGTGCTTTAAGTGAGCAATCAAGCTCATTATTATTACCTAATAAGGGTAACAGGTATTGTGAATACAAACAAGGTTGAAGAAAGAACATAAAACTATTAACATAAAACAAAGATAAACTACAAGCATCAGGCGTATACAAACTTAACTGCGACAAATGTAACAAACTCTGTATTGGATAAACAGGTCGCAGCTTTAAACAAAGAGTCGAGGAACACAAACAGAACACCAACTCAG
The DNA here is from genome assembly GCA_036971475.1 of Prosapia bicincta. Lineage (NCBI taxonomy): Eukaryota > Metazoa > Arthropoda > Insecta > Hemiptera > Cercopidae > Prosapia > Prosapia bicincta. Next base: position 129,932,926 of record JBAIZL010000004.1, read on the forward strand.
AATTTTACAATCACATAAAAGAAACAGAACACAAATACGCAGACATTTACCATAACCTAGAAATCCTACTCATCAATAGGAAAGGATCACATCTCAACCCACTAGAACAATATGAAATTTACAGAAACACAAAAACACAAAGTACAAACATATTAAACGAACAATCACAATACAAGTCACACACACTCTTTGATACTATCGAAAACCTGCCTTTAAAACCGTCACCACTTGACCCGACATCTCCAGCAGAAGACACTCATGAAAATCGCCACATAGCGATCGAAAACGTTCTGTCTCGGTAATTTTTCACAAACTTACAAAATTTAAAGTTTGGATAGACATATGCTAATGTTAAAGTGATTAAATAAAACTATAATCTAAAACTATGACTGAGGTCAGTATAGTGCTACTTGAAATTTTGACAGTAGTTAAGAAAGCTTCAAGAAAGTTATATGGTGAAATTTTACCTTGGTGTACTATCTCTTCTTGGGGGTGAATTAAAATAAAAACTAAATGGCGGCAGAATCAAAAGAACAACAAATTCTATGAAATTTGTCTATGCTAAATCATTACTTTTTGAGTAAACTATTCTTTTTTTAAATCGTCGGTGGATTTATTAAAAACATGATTTTGAAACAATTTAATAACTCGAAAACATAAAGTTTTATGAAAAACATTATAGTGAACAAAAATGAAGTTTATAAGAAATTATTTTCAACGTTGTAGATACTACATCATAATAACTTATGAGGGTATATTTTTGAAGGAGATATTTCACTAAAAATGTGTTATTCAGTGCTTAATACATTTGAAATAATCAATTTTACAATGAAAACGTATCCAATATTTTTTTAAAAATTGGCATAGGCCTACTTAGAATGATATTTGAACAAAATTTTAGTTAAAAAAAAACTAAATGAGTTATTATATAAATATAAGTAATAGCTTATTTTGGTAACTATTAAGACTAGCGACTACCGCTCCGTCGGAGACATTTTTTTCCTGATCAATTTGACCTTGCTGAACACAAATCTGAAGTTATTTTTAACGGCAAACATATATTTACATAAAATAAACTAAACTAACCTAACCTGACCTGACCTTGGTGCTTACTAACGCTCTGGTATCGCGAAATATGTTTTATTTTCGAGAAAAAGGCACAAATCTTAGCGACAAACCTACATCACGTGACCGGCAAGAAACTTTCCGATTTCCCGACAGATACCACGTGACTTTTCAAGTGAAAATGGCGCTAATCTGTGTCATTTTTAGCGGCATCTTAAATCACGTGATTTTCAAAATACTTTCCGATTGGCCGACAGATCCCGCGTGACTTTTCAACCTACAAGCGCGTATTTCGTGTGTGTGTGTGTGTGTGTGTGTGTGTGACGATAGGCTGCGACGGATCTTGCTACACATTATTTTTTTAAGCATATTTATTTGATGAAAAGCGGGTAATTGAGACTTTATGTTTGCATAACGTGCTCCCGACGAAGATAAGCTGTTTATAAAGTGCGGTAATACGGTAAAGCACACGGACAACTTCAAGTTTAGGTGCGGAAAGATACTACTAAGGTAAGCACCTAGGTTAGGTTAGGTGAGTTTTTGTTAGGTTAATATATGTTTGGCGTTAAAAATAGCTTCAGATTCGTGTTCAGCAAGTTGAAATTGATCAGGAAAAAAAAATTCGCCAATCGGAGCGGTAGTCGCTGATCTTAATAATTACGGTTAGGTTAGACGTTAATTTATGTTTGCCGTTAAAAATAACTTCAAATTCATGTTCAGCATGGTCAAATTGACCAAGAATGAAAAATTTCACCGATCAGAGCGGTAGTAGCTGATCTTAATGATTACCGGTATTTGTGTGATCAAATTTATAATTTAGGTGTTCTGTGTTATGAATTGAAAGCAACTACAACTAGCAACAAATAATGAAGTTGTCCAATATGAGCAGATGCCACACCAGTTAAAACTTGCAAACACAAACCAATCAGGAAATAGTATTCTGGTTTACTTTAGTTTTACATTACATTTATGCGCATAAACCATCAATAGTTGATCTTTCTTACGCACGGGACTAGTTTTACTTTTAGTGTTAATTTTTAAGTGAAAGTGAAGGTGAAACTTTTAAAAAAATATTGCGAATAAATAAAATTAGTGTTTTCCTCTTATATACCTGGAGCAGATTTTATCAATTAAGGTAACAGTCATACTATTTGTTTACATTAAACTATTTTTTAATTCGGAGAAATAAACAGCAGTGAGGTTATTTTCCAGTCGTCATAAAGTGCCACTTTTAGTAGACTATTCTTGTAGTACGTTTTGCTGTAATATCCTTAAAAATCCTAATATTCCTAAACTATACTTTACATTCAATGCAGTGCAAATAGTTATAACCTATGAAAAACTTTATTTGGAAAATAAGCAATTAGCATTCCCTGCCAACGTAAATCCTATTGACATGCCTAACAAATATGACTAGACCGAACGTTTTTAAACGAATCGTAATTTTTTAATGAGTCTTGCACATTGTTAGGAGTAAACTTTTACTAATTTTTAAAAATTGATCCAAAGAGTGAACTGTGTTGTTTTTGTCCAAATTCTTTGTTTAACTTGTAAAGAGTAAAAGAAAATAATCTACCCATTTCTTGTAGTAATAGGAGTGTTTGATCGAATGAGGTTTCAAAATAAATCTAATTAATAGCTGTGGCTAAACAAATGAATACAGCTGTGGTGGTAACTTTTAATTAAATACATTTATTTGCTTAAATCTTACACACATTTCTTAGGCTTTTAGAAATGTAGGTCATAGGCCTATACAAATAATGTGTTGTTAAGGAATAAACTTTCAAAGTGTTATAATTAGTTAACAATAGTTAATTAGTTTAATAATTTAATAAGTTTAACGATAGTTAAAATTAGTTAAAAATAGTTATAATTAAAAACTACTTAACTACGTGAATACACAGGGCTTACTTGCTGACGCGTTTCGAAACAGCCGTTCCTTTTACGACTCAAAGTCTCTACAAGGAGAAGAGGCTTTGTTTCGTAAAAAGGACGGTTGTTTCGAAACGTGTCAACAAGTAAGCCCTATGTATTCACTTAGTTAAGTAGTTTTTAATTATATTTTAATCAGTGAATTCAAGATGTTTACATTAAGCAACTGTTTATAGTTGATTTGTTTAAACCTTAATATATTGGGAGTTTATAAAAAAATAAAATTTTTCTTCTGGAACATTTTTTCTCCTGAGAAAAATTCAAATTCATGTAGAAAAACGACAAAACTAGCCAAAACATGCTTATCCATTTAGACAAAAATTTTTGGCTAGATTAGTTTTGACTAAATTGTAGGGAATAATTTGAATATCTTGATTGAACCTCTGTAGAACTAAGATATACTCTGTAGGTGAATAAAGTTAATTTGTGGTTATTGGGTTTATTATTTAAAATATTATACTCTGTAGTGTCTACAATTCTATACTTTGCCTTATAAATAAATGAGTGATTAGTGAGACCTTACACAATTTAAGAGTAGTTGTAACTTAACGAGTGAGTGTTGGAAGTTCTGCTGTGATGTTGGTCAACATAGTTTAGAACACAGTTAACGTCGAAAAGTTGGAGTGAAACAAGAAACATAAGAGGAAGTTTCAGGTTATCAATTACTCTAATACCGCCAAGAAATCAATTTTTAATCTTTTTTATCATATTTACTTTTTTTATAAAAAAGCCTATTCTAAACGGACATTTTGTAGAGATGTTATAAAATGATTATTTTATTGAAATTTTAAATACTGCTCTGTTTTAAAAAGAACCATTTGTTTTACACAGCTTTGTATGTAAAGTTAGACCTATATTGAGGTGTTTTATTTTAAAAAAAATTTTAACCACTATTTGACACCTAAAATGATTTGTATTTTATTCAGAATCTGTTTTTAAATAACATAGACTTATATAAACAAAAAAAATTGAAGAGCCTAAGACTGTCAACTTTTTTTTAAGTATGTTCTTTTGGTTAAAATGCACATTGAGAGAACCTCCTGATATAAAAGTATAAAATTGTTCAAAAACATTCCCTAAAACCATGTCCATAAGAATTTTTTTTACACGAAAAGTTATTTTTTTATCAAATTAAAGTTGGGTAAAAATTTCAGTGCGGAGTAGTACGAAGTACTACATTCCCGTAGCAACGGCGCGCCGTACTATGTAAACGTATATTTAAATATACCTATAAAGTCTCCAGTTAGGACATATTTGGTTGTAATTTTATATATTACTATAAACCTATTTTAAAATATAACTATAAAGTCTTCAGTTAGGATAGATTTAGTTGTAATTCTATACAGCATTACTTAATTACACGTTTACTTCCGCGCACGGTATTGGAGGATTTTCCCCCAGCCAAGATGGCGGATTCGGCTTCACTATCTCTTTATGTCTATTTCATTACATGACTACTCTATTTGTATTAAGTGCTCTGTGGTGTCTACCTCTTACACCCTCGTTTGGAAATGTTAGGGGAGGCAAAGTAAATGCAGGAAGGATAGGGAAAGGGAATAGAGATTTCCTGGTACTAGAAGTAGGGGAAAATTATAGCTCGCATGATTGAGGTCATACAAGCTAAGTAGTCCTGTTGTTCACGGGGGGGGGGATTTGGTATTGTTTTACAGTATAACAGCCATTTTAGGATTAACGCGAAAATGGGACTTGTTTGGTATCCTGGGGCTACTTTTCGAAGCGAGAGGAATTGTCCTTGTCCCGACAATACTCGAAAGCCGATCATGGCAGAGCTTAACAAAACATCTGTTTTTATCTTCATTAAGAGGTTATGTTTTTAACAATTTTATCATTTTCAAATGTAACTTGCTAATTATACAGAAATATCGTATATCTGATTAAATTATTTGTTAACGTTTGATTTTATATATCTGCTGTTTGTATTAAGCGCATGTTATGTTACTTTTTATGGGTTTTTATAGCTAGTAAGTTAAATTTATAATATTTATTAATTTATATTTATTTTCAGCTTAGAGTTATCTATTTTATGATGAGACAGTAATTTTAAACTATAATAAAAGTAAACTAATAAACTTAAATATGATGATTTATAAAAATGAAAAATGTAAAGCATTATTAATTAATAAGTATGTAAGTAATCAGGCTCTAACAGATGTTAATATGTATACACTTGCATATAGTATTTAGGCCTACTTCTTGTTAATGAGGTCGGACGTGTCGAGAGATGTGTCCCATTATCAATACTGTCCTTAACTCACACTGAGTTACAGTTCGTGTTGATAATAGGACTCAACTATAAAACGGCTATCCTCACTTAAACCAAAGGTATGAGCTACTATAGGCAAGTGTTTGGTGTGGATTAAAATATGTTAAAGTATTGGGCCTAAGTGTAAATTCGTAGATAAAGTTAGAAATACACTTAGGCCCATATTATATGCCTAACGTTTGGAGTAGTCTATCCATATTTTTAAAATTTCTCAACTAATTTTAAACGTTAAAATATAGGATAAATTTACTCTATTTTGAAAAAATCTATAAGGAAAATATTATCTCTTAATGGCGTATTTTAATTTAATCTAATTTAGGCCTAATATTTTATTCATCTTATTTTTCATTACAAAAAGGTTACACTTCTATCGTATGACCCAGTGAAAAAGTGGTACCAAAATAGGCAAGTTCTATCAGATATTTTTATCTTTTTAATAAAATAAAATTAAAAGACTTCTTTTATTTTTAACTAAAACTTTTCTTCGCCTATCTTATTGGTTTGTATTTAACACGGTCGCCAGAACTATTCTCATGAATAAACTAGAGCTTAATGAAAGTTCGAATGAGATTTTTTGTAATTACTTTATAATGGTTCTCACTAGCTGAGCTCTAATTAACAATAAATACAACCCTTATAGAAAGTTGTTTATTTCAGTAAAATTACAGTTGTTTAGTTTCATCAGAAAATTGATTTTTTTAAATTTGTATTTTCGTACTGAAACAAAATAACTTTAAAAATATTTGTTTAATATCAATAGATCACTTTGTATACATTGAAATTATGCGGCACAAATAATATTCTATTTGTACACTTACAAATACTCGGTAAGGACCTATGATTTAGGCAGTTCCGATTCCATAACTATCAGAACTTCTTGAATTCTTTAAGTTCATGAATAACTGAAGCCCCTCCGAAAAATGAGATTCGACACAAGGGATATCGATACTACTGATTACAGTTTGACACACTTCTTTTTGAAAGTTATAAAATAATTATGAAATTTGTTTAAATAATTAGTCAATTTACAGCATTTTTTTAAAGTAATAACTATAAAAATTTTTAAAACAATTAGTTATAACGTTAAAAACCTCCTCGCCACGCTCCGATTTACTAACATTAATAAATCCAACTCCTACATATATATCTAACTACTGATATCTCTATGGCTCTACAAATAGTCCTCAAAATATTGCAACTAAAAGTGCCCCTGGAATTTTACAGGGGATAAATCTTGTATCACCTTAGTCCTCTCTCCTTCTACTTAGGTTTTTCATTTTTATCGCACACTCGCTCTAATGGCAAATAGGGCTTTCTAACATCAGGCTGCGTAAGATAACATATAGGCCTACACCTTTTCCTTTGGTCTGAATTTCATCCATATTAACTGTTCTTCTAATTGAGTTGTAGTTGGTGGTAGTAGATTGGGACCTTTATTCTTCCTTTGATAGTGAGGTTAAAAATGTAAACTTTAACTAAAAGAAGACTGCGTAAAATACAATATCGACATCACGGTGGTACAATATATTACAGTAAAAATATTGAAAACATCCCGATACCACAAAAATAATAAAAAATAACTAAAAGGCCCTTAACAAGTTGCCTAAGATTAAACCCTCACAGGTTTAAGGTAATTTCGATGAACATATCATCATCATCAGAGAGTCTTATTACAGAATTACAATTCATTACAACAAAATCAAGGAAAATCTAGTAACTTACGTAGTTAAAAGCCAATCGAGACAAACTAATTGCATATTTGTTGATTTTTACAGAGTATTAATTAATTTTATTAATATTATGTTATGCAATAACTTACTTTTATATTGTGGGGCCATGGTGTAAAGTATACTATTTATAGAACAAGATACTGGGTACAGAGCAGCCCTTAGGGACACACTGCGGTTTTTAGAAAATGTCTAATTAAGGTTCGACGGATAAAACCGTAGCGTGACAATGTGTGCAAAAACCTACAAGCTCTGCCACTTATATTAACGACAAATATCGAAGTTTTTGTGAAAAAACGAAATTTATATTGCGGACACGGCAAACCTGTGGATGACAACACATATTGACGACAACAGGTGTCTGCGGCTTTAGGATGTCCCGTGACGTCTGTGACATACAATGTTTATCCTTACCTTTGCAAAAGTTTGGTTCGTACAACAGATGCACTGAGTTGTAACACACGAAAATCGATGCCACCAGCACGCTTCTTCGCATGTTGTGTTTTATCTAATACCCAAGCAATGGCCGCTTGTTAGCAGCCTGTTATCAGATCTTTCAACGTATTTATCAGCGATCTTTCTGATACAGCACGTACGTTCAAACTACAAATACTTCAACTTTAAGAAAAATTAATTTCAACATAATATTGTTAATACTACGTTATATTATTATTTATGATATTTATCGCATAGGAGGATCATGTTATGTTACGCACAGATATGTTAATGTTGCGCAATCTTTAAGAGGCGTATCCAAATTATCTAAAGTACAGATAATGTTTTAACTGCTTGTTGTGGACAGTTGTGAAGCAGTGTCAGGCAGGAGGACATAAAACTATGTCAGATCGGTCATTCGTAAAGTCATTTCAGGTCAACCAATTGTGAAGCTTTGTCAAGTCAGCTGGTTTTGAAGCCGTGCCAGGTTAGCCAGTCATGAAACCGTGACGGGAAGGCCTTCTAGAAGTCATGCCAGGTCAGGCGGTCGTGAAGCTGTTTGAAATCAGCTGGCTATAAAACCATACCATGTAGGTGGTCGTGAAGCATTGCCAAGCAGACGGTCATGAAATAGTACTTGGTCAGCCGGTCGTGGTGCTGTGTGAAATCAGCTGGCTATAAAACCATGCCATGGAGGTGGTCGTGAAGCATTGTCAAGTCAGCTGGTTTTGAAGCCGTGCCAGGTTAGCCAGTCATGAAACCGTGACGGGAAGGCCTTCTAGAAGTCATGCCAGGTCAGGCGGTCGTGAAGCTGTGTGAAATCAGCTGGCTATAAAACCATGCCATGTAGGTGGTCGTGAAGCATTGCCAAGCAGACGGTCATGAAATAGTACTTGGTCAGCCGGTCGTGGTGCTGTGTGAAATCAGCTGGCTATAAAACCATGCCATGGAGGTGGTCGTGAAGCATTGCCAAGCAGACGGTCCTGAAATAGTACTTGATCAGCCGGTCGTGAAGCTGTGTGAAATCAGCTGGCTATAAAACCATGCCATGGAGGTAGTCGTGAAGCATTGTCAAGCAGACGGTCATGAAATAGTACTTGGTCAGCCAATCGTGAAGCTGTGTGAAATCAGCTGGCTATAAAACCATGCCATGGAGGTAGTCGTGAAGCATTGTCAAGCAGACGGTCATGAAATAGTACTTGGTCAGCCAATCGTGAAGCTGTGTGAAATCAGCTGGCTATAAAACCATGCCATGGAGGTGGTCGTGAAGCATTGTCAAGCAGACGGTCATGAAATAGTACTTGGTCAGCCGGTCGTGAAGCAATCACAGGTTAACTGGTCATGAAGCCATTACGTGAAATGGTACTAACAGGCACTCGTGAAGCCGAGCCACGTCAGTAAGTTATGAAGCGTGCTAGGAGGCGGTCGTGAAGTGGTGCCAACCAAGCGGTCTTATAGCCATGCCAGATAATCGACCGTAAAGTCGTGATAATTCAATACGACATGAAACTGTGCCATATCAGTTGCTCATGAAGGTTGTGAAGAAATGCCTATAGACGGTCGCTAAGCCATCCTGGGTAAGCCGATCGAAAATTTGTGCTAGGTCAACCAATCGTGAAACCGTGTCAGATAGACGGTCGTGAAGCCGTGTCAGGCAGACGGTCGTGAAGCCGTGCCAGATCAACCAATCGTGAAACTGTGTCAGGCAGACGGCCGTGAAACCATGCCAGATCAGTCATTCGTGAATGCAAGCCAGGTCAACAAGTTCAATTAAATTTAAATTGACCTATTGCCGTAAAATGACAATAATAATATAATTGATTATTTATAGGAAGAAGTAGTTTTGCGTAAGTTTAAAACAATGGGAACTTCACGTGATAAAACTGAAATCTAGTAATGTAGTTATAATAGTAATTACAAAGTAGTTGACTTTTTAAAATCTTTAAAAAAGATGTGCAATATTTTTTTTCAATTTTTCACTTAATTTAGGAAACGTTTTCGAAAGTTTTGCTTGAGCGATCATGATCTAAAATGTTAATGACACAATTTTAAACACCAAAAACAGTATACAGATTCCTCGACACAACAATACAATAATGACACAACTTTGAAAACAAAATATCAGTTTACAGAGGCCTCGAAGGCCGAATAATGGACAACGTTGAAAACAAAATATCAGATACAGAGGGCTCGATAGGCTATGAAGGCACATATTATACATATATATATCACTTACACTATAATGTGCTTATACAAGAACACAGTGTAAGTAATTGATGAATACAAGGAAATAGTGTTGCAAAGTTAAAAATAATTATATATATAGTCTATATATACTAGGCATAAATGAAGGTTATAATTAGCACTTGATATATTACGCATAACTCCGTCTTCTTTAAAGCTAGTGTTAAAGGCATCATTAATTTCTTCTCCTTTCTCTTGCACTTGTTGCCTGTAAATACAGAAGGCTGTGATTTATGTTACTTTACTGCACTAGAAACAAATCTTGGAAAATATTATTTCCCACCTAAATTTATTATACACGCTTTGAAGTAATTATTTAGGAAGCATTTGCAAATCTAAGTTTTAGGAAATATTAAAATAATTATTGTAATTAAGTTCATAACATTTGGTAATGTTTGAAGGATTGGCGAGATGGCTTCTGCTAGGTAGCAAGTAAATTTCACAGAATGCTGCTGTAAGGATAAAGGTTTTAACCCAATATTATTGAGATTGATGAATCGTCCTTTGAATGGCTAGTGGGGGAAAGCAACTCGGAAAACCCATGCAGTGGTGCTATACGCGTCCCTTATCCTCCCTTCCGAAACTGACCCTCTTGTAGCACCAACTTACTACTATAAAGCCGTGCATTGTGATACTCCCTAATGTAGACATTTGTAGGTGTGTTATGAAATTTAAAACCTACAATATAGGTTTTATTATTATTATATATATATATATATATATATATATATATATATATATATATATATATATATATATATATATATATGATAAATAGTTATTATCTGGAGTAGATCCGTTCATTCTGCAGTGCATAAATTCGCAGTTCCGACGTTTCGCCAGAATCTCATCCAGCATTGACGAGGTGAACCCAACAACAGTTGAAGAGCGAGACTTCTACTGTTGTTGGGTTCACCTCATCAATGCTGGATGAGATTCTGGCGAAACGTCGGAACTGCGAATTTATGCACTGCAGAATGAACGGATGTACTCCAGATAATAACTATTTATCATATTTTTCCATCTGTGAAGGAATACGTATCAGCATATGTATAAATACATATATATATATATATGATGAAACGCTCTTCTACTGTGGTTGGGTTCACCTCGTCAATGCTGGATGAGATTCTAGCGAAACGTTGGAACTGCGAATTTATGGACTGCAGAATGAATGGATGTACTCCAGATAGTAACTATTCATCATATTTTTCCATCCGTGAAGGAATACGTATCAGTATATATATATATATATATATATATATATATATTATTATTATTATTATTAGGTTCTCTTTTTCAATTCCTCCTATTAGATCACACTCTCCTTTATTATACCTTGTACAAATTTTCAGTCGTTAATAAAATAGGTTTTTATTCATCCAACCAAGTTCAAATACATATTAACCTATGGTGGATGTCAGTTTATGTTATTAAAATTTTTTCAAATATTTATTCATTAATTAAATTTAAAAAACTTGATGTCTCGGTTGGATTCGAACTGAGAAATTACATGTTTGAAATCCAGCACTTTGGCACTGAGTCAACTTTACCATAGCTAGAAATCAATTACATAAAGATGTAGAATACATGAAATTATAAGAGAAAGGTTCCTTGCAATAGTGAAGCATTACAAGAGGTGGATATAATGAGAAGATATAAGCCCCCATCAGCTTCATAAATTAGAAAAAAAATCCGCGAATAAATAATAATACAAACAAAATTAATAGTCTAACACCTATACTGTATAGAGAGGAAAATGGAAATTTGCAAGGAAATTCGCTTTCTATTTTGCCACTCAACATTGTAATTCTGTCATAAGTACAGTACATACATTGTGATTCTGTCATATTATAAAATAAAAAGTAACAAAAATAATTTTTTTATCAACCTCAATAGGAATTGACCTTAGAAATTTTTCTCTTCTATATTACTTATTTGTTGTAAAGCGTATAGTATTTCTAAATGCTCATTTAATATATATGACACTAAATGAAGTCTCAGCTCTTGCAAAGCTATAATCCACACATTCGCACACCACGAGCGTTGTAACTGCAAGTGGATAAACAGTGTAACTATTATTTTATCGAGTGCCCTTAGCGTGTTGTACACAAACTGCCCATTCGGCGGGAACACATGACGTACTCTGGTTGTTAACATTTTTGCAATGAAAGTGTGTGGCCAGTGGATCAAGTCCAAACATATCAACATTTAACCTCCAGTAAACTATTTTCCCAACTTTATACGCAAATTTATTCATTTATAAATCGTAACTGTATAAGAAGTTTAGAGGTTAAATGTGTTGTGCACATTATTAGATATTATGTCCCTAATAATTACAATTATCTACTAAAATTCATTACAATTATAAAGAGATACTGAATTTTTGAACAAAAGTTGGCTATACACCCAATTGGGAGATACAAGTTGTAAAAAAATGCAAACAGCTGTGTATTAATCTGATTCCCTTCGACTCACTTGAGTAGAGGTTATACTGTAGCAGGTTAAAACATAAAGTTTAACCTTAAAATTCATATTAAAGAGTGATTACAGACGCTGTCCCCGTTAAATGTCTTGAAGAAAATTGTATGGCAATCGGCATGATTTATATGTTCCCATCTCTGTATGAGCCAGGCTGTGGTTAACACGTGTTTTTCCTTTCCATTCTACGGAAATAGAACATTTTCAACTATGTGCTTTGAGGGGGGTGGGAATCTACGTAAAGATATCGTGAAAGGGCTTTAGTTTTTATAAATTGCTTAAACATATTATTCCGATATTTTCAGATGTAATAATTATATAATATTAGTAAGAACCTAATCTACTAAGACATACTCTAATGTATAATACAAACGTATTTATTTACTTAATGCTATAAGAATTAACCAATCGTTTATCGTTGCCTGTTAGAAAACCAGAAGGTGCACGTCTGCACATCCCCTGTCGGAAGTGTGAACGTAGTTGCACTGGAAGATAGTAAGGATAGGGTGCTGGAGAAAGCAATGTCTGATGAGGGATAAGACAATTATTTAAAATGAACCCCAAACATGTCCCGGTATAAACTACATCTTTATTATACCTTAGTATAGCAAAATTACCGAAACTGAAAGTTATTTATTTTGTTACACGCAAATGAAGATTATCCAAATAAAAACTATAAATTAACCATGACTCTTGTCACATTATCTCCAAATATGCCCGGTATAAACTGCAATTTTTTTACAGTTATTTATTTTGTTATTTACAACAAATTTATTTATTTTATCACACCTAACAATTGAAGATTATCCAAATTAAAACTATAAATTAACCACCACTCTTATCACAGTAACTCCAAAAATGCGCCGAATAAACCACAATGTTTTTACAGTTATTTATTTTGTTGGTTACAATAATTTTATTTATTTTATTACACTTAACAACAGAAGATTATCCAAACTAAAACTATAAATTAACCTTGACTTTTATCACGTTAACTCCAAAAATGCGTCGAATAAACTACAATTTTCTTATAGTTATTTATTTTGTTATTTACAATAAAAGAGTTCCAATAAACGTATTTTTTGTTACATATAACAATTGACGATTATCAAAATAAAAACTATAAATTAACCGTTATATTTCACCACATTAACTCCAAAAATGATTCGTATAAACTTCAATTTTCTTCTGTTATTTACTACTGTAAAAGTATTGAAAAGTGTTCCAGTAAATTTATTTCTTTGTTAGAACTAACAATTGAAGATTATAAAAAAAAAACTATAAATTAACTGTGACTTGATAAAACTGCAGCATTAAATGTAACGCTACATTTCCATGAACAGTAACTGCAGTACACTTCCAGACTTTGCAATATGTTCAGTTTTACTGTTCCGGTAGAGAACTTTGCCAATGAGCAGACTAAACATATAAAATTTTATGATAACAATATAAAGAGATATGTCGCTTAAGCAGTTCATTTTATATACAATACTTCGCCATTAAATTGCCTTACTTTATGAAATATTCTCGAGTGAATACTGTGTTTCGATATTGGTTAAATTTTGTTTGCTATATAAATATGATTTGAAATTTATTTAATTTTTATTATTGAAAAGGGATTGAATTTTCTGATGATATATATTTATTTAAACATTATTTATGGCTCTTGTGTTTCTAATAACGGCTAGAAAAATTCTAGCTACAACAGAGCTAACAGCAGTAGATAAATTCGTTTTTCTTGTTCTAACTATAATAAATTGCTCACGAAGTACATAGGTTAGGTTCTAACTGCAACAGAGCTAACAGCAGTAGATAAATTCGTTTTTCTTGTTCTAACTATAATAAATTGCTCACGAAGTACATAGGTTAGGTTCTAACAACAACAGAGCTAACAGCAGTAGATAAATTCGTTTTTCTTGTTCTAACTATAATAAATTGCTCTCGAAGTACATAGGTTAGGTTCTAACAACAACAGAGCTAACAGCAGTAGATAAATTCGTTTTTCTTGTTCTAACTATAATAAATTGCTCACGAAGTACATTGGTTAGGTTCTAAATAAACAGAGCTAACAGCAGTAGATAAATTCGTTTTTCTTGTTATAAACTATAATAAAGTGCTCACGAAGTACATAGGTTAGGTTCTAAATAAACAGAGCTAACAGCAGTAGATAAATTCCTTTTTTCTTGTTCTAACTATAATAAATTGCTCACGAAGTACATAGGTTAGGTTCTAACTGCAACAGAGCTAACAGCAGTAGATAAATTCGTTTTTCTTGTTATAAACTATAATAAATTGCTCACGAAGTACATAGGTTAGGTTTTAACTGCAACAGAGCTAACAGCAGTAGATAAATTAGTTTTCCTTGTTCTAACTATAATAAATTGCTCACGAAGTACATAGGTTAGGTTCTAACTGCAACAGAGCTAACAGCAGTAGATAAATTCGTTTTTTTTTGTTCTAACTATAATAAATTGCTCACGAAGTACATAGGTTAGGTTCTAACTGCAACAGAGCTAACAGCAGTAGATAAATTCGTTTTTGTTGTTCTAACTATAATAAATTCCTCACGAAGTACATAGGTTAGGTTCTAACTGCAACAGAGCTAACAGCAGTAGATAAATTAGTTTTTGTTGTTCTAACTATAATAAATTGCTCACGAAGTACATAGGCTAGGTTCTAACTACAACAGAGCTAACAGCAGTAGATAAATTCGTTTTTCTTGTTCTAACTATAATAAATTGCTCACGAAGTACATAGGTTAGGTTCTAACTGCAACAGAGCTAACAGCAGTAGATAAATTCGTTTTTCTTGTTATAAACTATAATAAATTGCTCACGAAGTACATAGGTTAGGTTCTAACTGCAACAGAGCTAACAGCAGTAGATAAATTCGTTTTTTTTGTTCTAACTATAATAAATTGCTCACGAAGTACATATGTTAGGTTCTAAGTGCAACAGAGCTAACAGCAGTAGATAAATTCGATTTTCTTGTTATAAACTATAATAAATTGCTCACGAAGTACATAGGTTAGGTTCTAACTGCAACAGAGATAACAGCAGTAGATAAATTCGTTTTTCTTGTTCTAACTATAATAAATTGCTCACGAAGTACATAGGTTAGGTTCTAACAACAACAGAGCTAACAGCAGTAGATAAATTTGTTTTTCTTGTTCTAACTATAATAAATTGCTCACGAAGTACATTGGTTAGGTTCTAAATAAACAGAGCTAACAGCAGTAGATAAATTCGTTTTTCTTGTTATAAACTATAATAAAGTGCTCTCGAAGTACATAGGTTAGGTTCTAAATAAACAGAGCTAACAGCAGTAGATAAATTCCTTTTTTCTTGTTCTAACTATAATAAATTGCTCACGAAGTACATAGGTTAGGATCTAACTGCAACAGAGCTAACAGCAGTAGATAAATTCGTTTTTCTTGTTATAAACTATAATAAATTGCTCACGAAGTACATAGGTTAGGTTCTAACTGCAACAGAGCTAACAGCAGTAGATAAATTCGTTTTTCTTGTTCTAACTATAATAAATTGCTCACGAAGTACATAGGTTAGGTTCTAACTGCAACAGACCTAACAGCAGTAGATAAATTAGTTTTTTTTTGTTCTAACTATAATAAATTGCTCACGAAGTACATAGGTTAGGTTCTAACTGCAACAGAGCTAACAGCAGTAGATAAATTCGTTTTTGTTGTTCTAACTATAATAATTTCCTCACGAAGTACATAGGTTAGGTTCTAACTGCAACAGAGCTAACAGCAGTAGATAAATTAGTTTTTGTTGTTCTAACTATAATAAATTGCTCACGAAGTACATAGGTTAGGTTCTAACTGCAACAGAGCTAACAGCAGTAGATAAATTCGTTTTTCTTGTTATAAACTATAATAAATTGCTCACGAAGTACATAGGTTAGGTTCTAACTGCAACAGAGCTAACAGCAGTAGATAAATTCGTTTTTTTGGTTCTAACTATAATAAATTGCTCACGAAGTACATAGGTTAGGTTCTAACTGCAACAGAGCTAACAGCAGTAGATAAATTCGATTTTCTTGTTATAAACTATAATAAATTGCTCACGAAGTACATAGGTTAGGTTCTAACTGCAACAGAGCAAACAGCAGTAGATAAATTCGTTTTTCTTGTTCTAACTAAAATAAATTGCTCACGAAGTACATAGATTAGGTTCTAACTGCAACAGAGCTAACAGCAGTAGATAAATTCGTTTTTCTTGTTCTAACTATAATAAATTGCCCAAGAAGTACATAGGTTAGGTTCTAACTGCAACAGAGCTAACAGCAGTAGATAAATTAGTTTTTCTTGTTCTAACTATAATAAATTGCCCAAGAAGTACATAGGTTAAGTCCTAACTACAACAGAGCTAACAGCAGTAGATAAATTCGTTTTTCTTGTTCTAATAATAATAAAGTGCCCAAGAAGTACATAGGTTAGGTTCTAACTGCAACAGAGCAAACAGCAGTAGATAAATTCGTTTTTCTTGTTCTAACTATAATAAATTGCTCACGAAGTACATTGGTTAGGTTCTAAATAAACAGAGCTAACAGCAGTAGATAAATTCGTTTTTCTTGTTATAAACTATAATAAAGTGCTCACGAAGTACATAGGTTAGGTTCTAAATAAACAGAGCTAACAGCAGTAGATAAATTCCTTTTTTCTTGTTCTAACTATAATAAATTGCTCACGAAGTACATAGGTTAGGTTCTAACTGCAACAGAGCTAACAGCAGTAGATAAATTCGTTTTTCTTGTTATAAACTATAATAAATTGCTCACGAAGTACATAGGTTAGGTTCTAACTGCAACAGAGCTAACAGCAGTAGATAAATTAGTTTTTCTTGTTCTAACTATAATAAATTGCTCACGAAGTACATAGGTTAGGTTCTAACTGCAACAGAGCTAACAGCACTAGATAAATTCGTTTTTTTTGTTCTAACTTTAATAAATTGCTCACGAAGTACATAGGTTAGGTTCTAACTGCAACAGAGCTAACAGCAGTAGATAAATTCGTTTTTGTTGTTCTAACTATAATAAATTCCTCACGAAGTACATAGGTTGCAGTTAGGTTCTAACTGCAACAGAGCTAACAGCAGTAGATAAATTAGTTTTTGTTGTTCTAACTATAATAAATTGCTCACGAAGTACATAGGCTAGGTTCTAACTACAACAGAGCTAACAGCAGTAGATAAATTCGTTTTTCTTGTTCTAACTATAATAAATTGCTCACGAAGTACATAGGTTAGGTTCTAACTGCAACAGAGCTAACAGCAGTAGATAAATTCGTTTTTCTTGTTGTAAACTATAATAAATTGCTCACGAAGTACATAGGTTAGGTTCTAACTGCAACAGAGCTAACAGCAGTAGATAAATTCGTTTTTTTTGTTCTAACTATAATAAATTGCTCACGAAGTACATAGGTTAGGTTCTAACTGCAACAGAGCTAACAGCAGTAGATAAATTCGATTTTCGTGTTATAAACTATAATAAATTGCCCAAGAAGTACATAGGTTAGGTTCTAACAACAACAGAGCTAACAGCAGTAGATAAATTCGTTTTTCTTGTTCTAACTATAATAAATTGCTCACGAAGTACATAGGTTAGGTTCTAACAACAACAGAGCTAACAGCAGTAGATAAATTCGTTTTTCTTGTTCTAACTATAATAAATTGCTCACGAAATACATTGGTTAGGTTCTAAATAAACAGAGCTAACAGCAGTAGATAAATTCGTTTTTCTTGTTATAAACTATAATAAAGTGCTCACGAAGTACATAGGTTAGGTTCTAAATAAACAGAGCTAACAGCAGTAGATAAATTCCTTTTTTCTTGTTCTAACTATAATAAATTGCTCACGAAGTACATAGGTTAGGTTCTAACTGCAACAGAGCTAACAGCAGTAGATAAATTCGTTTTTCTTGTTATAAACTATAATAAATTGCTCACGAAGTACATAGGTTAGGTTCTAACTGCAACAGAGCTAACAGCAGTAGATAAATTAGTTTTTCTTGTTCTAACTATAATAAATTGCTCACGAAGTACATAGGTTAGGTTCTAACTGCAACAGAGCTAACAGCAATAGATAAATTCGTTTTTTTTTGTTCTAACTATAATAAATTGCTCACGAAGTACATAGGTTAGGTTCTAACTGCAACAGAGCTAACAGCAGTAGATAAATTCGTTTTTGTTGTTCTAACTATAATAAAATCATCACGAAGTACATAGGTTAGGTTCTAACTGCAACAGAGCTAACAGCAGTAGATAAATTAGTTTTTGTTGTTCTAACTATAATAAATTGCTCACGAAGTACATAGGCTAGGTTCTAACTACAACAGAGCTAACAGCAGTAGATAAATTCGTTTTTCTTGTTATAAACTATAATAAATTGCTCACGAAGTACATAGGTTAGGTTCTAACTGCAACAGAGCTAACAGCAGTAGATGAATTCGTTTTTTTTGTTCTAACTATAATAAATTGCTCACGAAGTACATAGGTTAGGTTCTAACTGCAACAGAGCTAACAGCAGTAGATAAATTCGATTTTCTTGTTATAAACTATAATAAATTGCCCACGAAGTACATAGGTTAGGTTCTAACTGCAACAGAGCAAACAGCAGTAGATAAATTCGTTTTTCTTGTTCTAACTATAATAAATTGCCCAAGAAGTACATAGGTTAAGTCCTAACTACAACAGAGCTAACAGCAGTAGATAAATTCGTTTTTCTTGTTCTAATAATAATAAAGTGCCCAAGAAGTACATAGGTTAGGTTCTAACTGCAACAGTGCAAACTGCAGTAGATAAATTCGTTTTTCTTGTTATAAACTATAATAAATTGCTCACGAAGTACATAGGTTAGGTTCTGACTGCAACAGAGCAAACAGCAGTAGATAAATTCGTTTTTCTTGTTATAAACTATAATAAATTGCTCACGAAGTACATAGGTTAGGTTCTAACTGCAACAGAGCTAACAGCAGTAGATAAATTAGTTTTTCTTGTTCTAACTATAATAAATTGCTCACGAAGTACATAGGTTAGGTTCTAACAACAACAGAGCTAACAGCAGTAGATAAATTCGTTTTTCTTGTTCTAACTATAATAAATTGCTCACGAAGTACATTGGTTAGGTTCTAAATAAACAGAGCTAACAGCAGTAGATAAATTCGTTTTTCTTGTTATAAACTATAATAAAGTGCTCACGAAGTACATAGGTTAGGTTCTAAATAAACAGAGCTAACAGCAGTAGATAAATTCCTTTTTTCTTGTTCTAACTATAATAAATTGCTCACGAAGTACATAGGTTAGGTTCTAACTGCAACAGAGCTAACAGCAGTAGATAAATTCGTTTTTCTTGTTATAAACTATAATAAATTGCTCACGAAGTTCATAGGTTAGGTTCTAACTGCAACAGAGCTAACAGCAGTAGATAAATTAGTTTTTCTTGTTCTAACTATAATAAATTTCTCACGAAGTACATAGGTTAGGTTCTAACTGCAACAGAGCTAACAGCAATAGATAAATTCGTTTTTTTTTGTTCTAACTATAATAAATTGCTCACGAAGTACATAGGTTAGGTTCTAACTGCAACAGAGCTAACAGCAGTAGATAAATTCGTTTTTGTTGTTCTAACTATAATAAAATCCTCACGAAGTACATAGGTTAGGTTCTAACTGCAACAGAGCTAACAGCAGTAGATAAATTAGTTTTTGTTGTTCTAACTATAATAAATTGCTCACGAAGTACATAGGCTAGGTTCTAACTACAACAGAGCTAACAGCAGTAGATAAATTCGTTTTTCTTGTTCTAACTATAATAAATTGCTCACGAAGTTCATAGGTTAGGTTCTAACTGCAACAGAGCTAACAGCAGTAGATAAATTCGTTTTTCTTGTTATAAACTATAATAAATTGCTCACGAAGTACATAGGTTAGGTTTTAACTGCAACAGAGCTAACAGCAGTAGATAAATTCGTTTTTTTTGTTCTAACTATAATAAATTGCTCACGAAGTACATAGGTTAGGTTCTAACTGCAACAGAGCAAACAGCAGTAGATAAATTCGTTTTTCTTGTTCTAACTATAATAAATTGCCCAAGAAGTACATAGGTTAAGTCCTAACTACAACAGAGCTAACAGCAGTAGATAAATTCGTTTTTCTTGTTCTAATAATAATAAAGTGCCCAAGAAGTACATAGGTTAGGTTCTAACTACAACAGTGCAAACTGCAGTAAATAAATTCGTTTTTCTTGTTATAAACTATAATAAATTGCTCACGAAGTACATAGGTTAGGTTCTGACTGCAACAGAGCAAACAGCAGTAGATAAATTCGTTTTTCTTGTTATAAACTATAATAAATTGCTCACGAAGTACATAGGTTAGGTTCTAACTGCAACAGAGCTAACAGCAGTAGATAAATTAGTTTTTCTTGTTCTAACTATAATAAATTGCTCACGAAGTACATAGGTTAGGTTCTAACTGCAACAGAGCTAACAGCAGTAGATAAATTAGTTTTTCTTGTTCTAACTATAATAAATTGCCCAAGAAGTACATAGGTTAAGTCCTAACTACAACAGAGCTAACAGCAGTAGATAAATTCGTTTTTCTTGTTCTAATAATAATAAAGTGCCCAAGAAGTACATAGGTTAGGTTCTAACTGCAACAGAGCAAACAGCAGTAGATAAATTCGTTTTTCTTGTTCTAACTATAATAAATTGCTCACGAAGTACATTGGTTAGGTTCTAAATAAACAGAGCTAACAGCAGTAGATAAATTCGTTTTTCTTGTTATAAACTATAATAAAGTGCTCACGAAGTACATAGGTTAGGTTCTAAATAAACAGAGCTAACAGCAGTAGATAAATTCCTTTTTTCTTGTTCTAACTATAATAAATTGCTCACGAAGTACATAGGTTAGGTTCTAACTGCAACAGAGCTAACAGCAGTAGATAAATTCGTTTTTCTTGTTATAACTATAATAAATTGCTCACGAAGTACATAGGTTAGGTTCTAACTGCAACAGAGCTAACAGCAGTAGATAAATTCGTTTTTTTTGTTCTAACTATAATAAATTGCTCACGAAGTACATAGGTTAGGTTCTAACTGCAACAGAGCTAACAGCAGTAGATAAATTCGTTTTTGTTGTTCTAACTATAATAAATTCCTCACGAAGTACATAGGCTAGGTTCTAACTACAACAGAGCTAACAGCAGTAGATAAATTCGTTTTTCTTGTTCTAACTATAATAAATTGCTCACGAAGTACATAGGTTAGGTTCTAACTGCAACAGAGCTAACAGCAGTAGATAAATTCGTTTTTCTTGTTGTAAACTATAATAAATTGCTCACGAAGTACATAGGTTAGGTTCTAACTGCAACAGAGCTAACAGCAGTAGATAAATTCGTTTTTTTTGTTCTAACTATAATAAATTGCTCACGAAGTACATAGGTTAGGTTCTAACTGCAACAGAGCTAACAGCAGTAGATAAATTCGATTTTCGTGTTATAAACTATAATAAATTGCTCACGAAGTACATAGGTTAGGTTCTAACTGCAACAGAGCAAACAGCAGTAGATAAATTCGTTTTTCTTGTTCTAACTATAATAAATTGCCCAGGAAGTACATAGGTTAGGTTCTAACAACAACAGAGCTAACAGCAGTAGATAAATTCGTTTTTCTTGTTCTAACTATAATAAATTGCTCACGAAGTACATAGGTTAGGTTCTAACAACAACAGAGCTAACAGCAGTAGATAAATTCGTTTTTCTTGTTCTAACTATAATAAATTGCTCACGAAGTACATTGGTTAGGTTCTAAATAAACAGAGCTAACAGCAGTAGATAAATTCGTTTTTCTTGTTATAAACTATAATAAAGTGCTCACGAAGTACATAGGTTAGGTTCTAAATAAACAGAGCTAACAGCAGTAGATAAATTCCTTTTTTCTTGTTCTAACTATAATAAATTGCTCACGAAGTACATAGGTTAGGTTCTAACTGCAACAGAGCTAACAGCAGTAGATAAATTCGTTTTTCTTGTTATAAACTATAATAAATTGCTCACGAAGTACATAGGTTAGGTTCTAACTGCAACAGATCTAACAGCAGTAGATAAATTAGTTTTTCTTGTTCTAACTATAATAAATTGCTCACGAAGTACATAGGTTAGGTTCTAACTGCAACAGAGCTAACAGCAATAGATAAATTCGTTTTTTTTTGTTCTAACTATAATAAATTGCTCACGAAGTACATAGGTTAGCTTCTAACTGCAACAGAGCTAACAGCAGTAGATAAATTCGTTTTTGTTGTTCTAACTATAATAAAATCCTCACGAAGTACATAGGTTAGGTTCTAACTGCAACAGAGCTAACAGCAGTAGATAAATTAGTTTTTGTTGTTCTAACTATAATAAATTGCTCACGAAGTACATAGGCTAGGTTCTAACTACAACAGAGCTAACAGCAGTAGATAAATTCGTTTTTCTTGTTCTAACTATAATAAATTGCTCACGAAGTTCATAGGTTAGGTTCTAACTGCAACAGAGCTAACAGCAGTAGATAAATTCGTTTTTCTTGTTATAAACTATAATAAATTGCTCACGAAGTACATAGGTTAGGTTCTAACTGCAACAGAGCTAACAGCAGTAGATAAATTCGTTTTTTTTGTTCTAACTATAATAAATTGCTCACGAAGTACATAGGTTAGGTTCTAACTGCAACAGAGCTAACAGCAGTAGATAAATTCGATTTTCTTGTTATAAACTATAATAAATTGCCCACGAAGTACATAGGTTAGGTTCTAACTGCAACAGAGCAAACAGCAGTAGATAAATTCGTTTTTCTTGTTCTATCTATAATAAATTGCCCAAGAAGTACATAGGTTAAGTCCTAACTACAACAGAGCTAACAGCAGTAGATAAATTCGTTTTTCTTGTTCTAATAATAATAAAGTGCCCAAGAAGTACATAGGTTAGGTTCTAACTGCAACAGTGCAAACTGCAGTAGATAAATTCGTTTTTCTTGTTATAAACTATAATAAATTGCTCACGAAGTACATAGGTTAGGTTCTGACTGCAACAGAGCAAACAGCAGTAGATAAATTCGTTTTTCTTGTTATAAACTATAATAAATTGCTCACGAAGTACATAGGTTAGGTTCTAACTGCAACAGAGCTAACAGCAGTAGATAAATTAGTTTTTCTTGTTCTAACTATAATAAATTGCTCACGAAGTACATAGGTTAGGTTCTAACAACAACAGAGCTAACAGCAGTAGATAAATTCGTTTTTCTTGTTCTAACTATAATAAATTGCTCACGAAGTACATTGGTTAGGTTCTAAATAAACAGAGCTAACAGCAGTAGATAAATTCGTTTTTCTTGTTCTATCTATAATAAATTGCCCAAGAAGTACATAGGTTAAGTCCTAACTACAACAGAGCTAACAGCAGTAGATAAATTCGTTTTTCTTGTTCTAATAATAATAAAGTGCCCAAGAAGTACATAGGTTAGGTTCTAACTGCAACAGTGCAAACTGCAGTAGATAAATTCGTTTTTCTTGTTATAAACTATAATAAATTGCTCACGAAGTACATAGGTTAGGTTCTGACTGCAACAGAGCAAACAGCAGTAGATAAATTCGTTTTTCTTGTTATAAACTATAATAAATTGCTCACGAAGTACATAGGTTAGGTTCTAACTGCAACAGAGCTAACAGCAGTAGATAAATTAGTTTTTCTTGTTCTAACTATAATAAATTGCTCACGAAGTACATAGGTTAGGTTCTAACAACAACAGAGCTAACAGCAGTAGATAAATTCGTTTTTCTTGTTCTAACTATAATAAATTGCTCACGAAGTACATTGTTTAGGTTCTAAATAAACAGAGCTAACAGCAGTAGATAAATTCGTTTTTCTTGTTATAAACTATAATAAAGTGCTCACGAAGTACATAGGTTAGGTTCTAAATAAACAGAGCTAACAGCAGTAGATAAATTCCTTTTTTCTTGTTCTAACTATAATAAATTGCTCACGAAGTACATAGGTTAGGTTCTAACTGCAACAGAGCTAACAGCAATAGATAAATTCGTTTTTTTTTGTTCTAACTATAATAAATTGCTCACGAAGTACATAGGTTAGGTTCTAACTGCAACAGAGCTAACAGCAGTAGATAAATTCGTTTTTGTTGTTCTAACTATAATAAAATCCTCACGAAGTACATAGGTTAGGTTCTAACTGCAACAGAGCTAACAGCAGTAGATAAATTAGTTTTTGTTGTTCTAACTATAATAAATTGCTCACGAAGTACATAGGCTAGGTTCTAACTACAACAGAGCTAACAGCAGTAGATAAATTCGTTTTTCTTGTTCTAACTATAATAAATTGCTCACGAAGTTCATAGGTTAGGTTCTAACTGCAACAGAGCTAACAGCAGTAGATAAATTCGTTTTTCTTGTTATAAACTATAATAAATTGCTCACGAAGTACATAGGTTAGGTTCTAACTGCAACAGAGCTAACACCAGTAGATAAATTCGTTTTTTTTGTTCTAACTATAATAAATTGCTCACGAAGTACATAGGTTAGGTTCTAACTGCAACAGAGCTAACAGCAGTAGATAAATTCGATTTTCTTGTTATAAACTATAATAAATTGCCCACGAAGTACATAGGTTAGGTTCTAACTGCAACAGAGCAAACAGCAGTAGATAAATTCGTTTTTCTTGTTCTAACTATAATAAATTGCCCAAGAAGTACATAGGTTAAGTCCTAACTACAACAGAGCTAACAGCAGTAGATAAATTCGTTTTTCTTGTTCTAATAATAATAAAGTGCCCAAGAAGTACATAGGTTAGGTTCTAACTACAACAGTGCAAACTGCAGTAGATAAATTCGTTTTTCTTGTTATAAACTATAATAAATTGCTCACGAAGTACATAGGTTAGGTTCTGACTGCAACAGAGCAAACAGCAGTAGATAAATTCGTTTTTCTTGTTATAAACTATAATAAATTGCTCACGAAGTACATAGGTTAGGTTCTAACTGCAACAGAGCTAACAGCAGTAGATAAATTAGTTTTTCTTGTTCTAACTATAATAAATTGCTCACGAAGTACATAGGTTAGGTTCTAACTGCAACAGATCTAACAGCAGTAGATAAATTAGTTTTTCTTGTTCTAACTATAATAAATTGCCCAAGAAGTACATAGGTTAAGTCCTAACTACAACAGAGCTAACAGCAGTAGATAAATTCGTTTTTCTTGTTCTAATAATAATAAAGTGCCCAAGAAGTACATAGGTTAGGTTCTAACTGCAACAGAGCAAACAGCAGTAGATAAATTCGTTTTTCTTGTTCTAACTATAATAAATTGCTCACGAAGTACATTGGTTAGGTTCTAAATAAACAGAGCTAACAGCAGTAGATAAATTCGTTTTTCTTGTTATAAACTATAATAAAGTGCTCACGAAGTACATAGGTTAGGTTCTAAATAAACAGAGCTAACAGCAGTAGATAAATTCCTTTTTTCTTGTTCTAACTATAATAAATTGCTCACGAAGTACATAGGTTAGGTTCTAACTGCAACAGAGCTAACAGCAGTAGATAAATTCGTTTTTCTTGTTATAAACTATAATAAATTGCTCACGAAGTACATAGGTTAGGTTCTAACTGCAACAGAGCTAACAGCAGTAGATAAATTCGTTTTTGTTGTTCTAACTATAATAAATTCCTCACGAAGTACATAGGTTGCAGTTAGGTTCTAACTGCAACAGAGCTAACAGCAGTAGATAAATTAGTTTTTGTTGTTCTAACTATAATAAATTGCTCACGAAGTACATAGGCTAGGTTCTAACTACAACAGAGCTAACAGCAGTAGATAAATTCGTTTTTCTTGTTCTAACTATAATAAATTGCTCACGAAGTACATAGGTTAGGTTCTAACTGCAACAGAGCTAACAGCAGTAGATAAATTCGTTTTTCTTGTTGTAAACTATAATAAATTGCTCACGAAGTACATAGGTTAGGTTCTAACTGCAACAGAGCTAACAGCAGTAGATAAATTCGTTTTTTTTGTTCTAACTATAATAAATTGCTCACGAAGTACATAGGTTAGGTTCTAACTGCAACAGAGCTAACAGCAGTAGATAAATTCGATTTTCGTGTTATAAACTATAATAAATTGCTCACGAAGTACATAGGTTAGGTTCTAACTGCAACAGAGCAAACAGCAGTAGATAAATTCGTTTTTCTTGTTCTAACTATAATAAATTGCCCAAGAAGTACATAGGTTAGGTTCTAACAACAACAGAGCTAACAGCAGTAGATAAATTCGTTTTTCTTGTTATAAACTATAATAAAGTGCTCACGAAGTACATAGGTTAGGTTCTAAATAAACAGAGCTAACAGCAGTAGATAAATTCCTTTTTTCTTGTTCTAACTATAATAAATTGCTCACGAAGTACATAGGTTAGGTTCTAACTGCAACAGAGCTAACAGCAGTAGATAAATTCGTTTTTCTTGTTATAAACTATAATAAAGTGCTCACGAAGTACATAGGTTAGGTTCTAACTGCAACAGAGCTAACAGCAGTAGATAAATTAGTTTTTCTTGTTCTAACTATAATAAATTGCTCACGAAGTACATAGGTTAGGTTCTAACTGCAACAGAGCTAACAGCAATAGATAAATTCGTTTTTTTTTGTTCTAACTATAACAAATTGCTCACGAAGTACATAGGTTATTTTCTAACTGCAACAGAGCTAACAGCAGTAGATAAATTCGTTTTTGTTGTTCTAACTATAATAAAATCCTCACGAAGTACATAGGTTAGGTTCTAACTGCAACAGAGCTAACAGCAGTAGATAAATTAGTTTTTGTTGTTCTAACTATAATAAATTGCTCACGAAGTACATAGGCTAGGTTCTAACTACAACAGAGCTAACAGCAGTAGATAAATTCGTTTTTCTTGTTCTAACTATAATAAATTGCTCACGAAGTTCATAGGTTAGGTTCTAACTGCAACAGAGCTAACAGCAGTAGATAAATTCGTTTTTCTTGTTATAAACTATAATAAATTGCTCACGAAGTACATAGGTTAGGTTCTAACTGCAACAGAGCTAACAGCAGTAGATAAATTCGTTTTTTTTGTTCTAACTATAATAAATTGCTCACGAAGTACATAGGTTAGGTTCTAACTGCAACAGAGCTAACAGCAGTAGATAAATTCGATTTTCTTGTTATAAACTATAATAAATTGCCCACGAAGTACATAGGTTAGGTTCTAACTGCAACAGAGCAAACAGCAGTAGATAAATTCGTTTTTCTTGTTCTAACTATAATAAATTGCCCAAGAAGTACATAGGTTAAGTCCTAACTACAACAGAGCTAACAGCAGTAGATAAATTCGTTTTTCTTGTTCTAATAATAATAAAGTGCCCAAGAAGTACATAGGTTAGGTTCTAACTGCAACAGTGCAAACTGCAGTAGATAAATTCGTTTTTCTTGTTATAAACTATAATAAATTGCTCACGAAGTACATAGGTTAGGTTCTGACTGCAACAGAGCAAACAGCAGTAGATAAATTCGTTTTTCTTGTTATAAACTATAATAAATTGCTCACGAAGTACATAGGTTAGGTTCTAACTGCAACAGAGCTAACAGCAGTAGATAAATTAGTTTTTCTTGTTCTAACTATAATAAATTCCTCACGAAGTACATAGGTTAGGTTCTAACAACAACAGAGCTAACAGCAGTAGATAAATTCGTTTTTCTTGTTCTAACTATAATAAATTGCTCACGAAGTACATTGGTTAGGTTCTAAATAAACAGAGCTAACAGCAGTAGATAAATTCGTTTTTCTTGTTATAAACTATAATAAAGTGCTCACGAAGTACATAGGTTAGGTTCTAAATAAACAGAGCTAACAGCAGTAGATAAATTCCTTTTTTCTTGTTCTAACTATAATAAATTGCTCACGAAGTACATAGGTTAGGTTCTAACAACAACAGAGCTAACAGCAGTAGATAAATTCGTTTTTCTTGTTCTAACTATAATAAATTGCTCACGAAGTACATTGGTTAGGTTCTAAATAAACAGAGCTAACAGCAGTAGATAAATTCGTTTTTCTTGTTATAAACTATAATAAAGTGCTCACGAAGTACATAGGTTAGGTTCTAAATAAACAGAGCTAACAGCAGTAGATAAATTCCTTTTTTCTTGTTCTAACTATAATAAATTGCTCACGAAGTACATAGGTTAGGTTCTAACTGCAACAGAGCTAACAGCAGTAGATAAATTCGTTTTTCTTGTTATAAACTATAATAAATTGCTCACGAAGTTCATAGGTTAGGTTCTAACTGCAACAGAGCTAACAGCAGTAGATAAATTAGTTTTTCTTGTTCTAACTATAATAAATTGCTCATGAAGTACATAGGTTAGGTTCTAACTGCAACAGAGCTAACAGCAATAGATAAATTCGTTTTTTTTTGTTCTAACTATAATAAATTGCTCACGAAGTACATAGGTTAGGTTCTAACTGCAACAGAGCTAACAGCAGTAGATAAATTCGTTTTTGTTGTTCTAACTATAATAAAATCCTCACGAAGTACATAGGTTAGGTTCTAACTGCAACAGAGCTAACAGCAGTAGATAAATTAGTTTTTGTTGTTCTAACTATAATAAATTGCTCACGAAGTACATAGGCTAGGTTCTAACTACAACAGAGCTAACAGCAGTAGATAAATTCGTTTTTCTTGTTCTAACTATAATAAATTGCTCACGAAGTTCATAGGTTAGGTTCTAACTGCAACAGAGCTAACAGCAGTAGATAAATTCGTTTTTCTTGTTATAAACTATAATAAATTGCTCACGAAGTACATAGGTTAGGTTCTAACTGCAACAGAGCTAACAGCAGTAGATAAATTCGTTTTTTTTGTTCTAACTATAATAAATTGCTCACGAAGTACATAGGTTAGGTTCTAACTGCAACAGAGCTAACAGCAGTAGATAAATTCGATTTTCTTGTTATAAACTATAATAAATTGCCCACGAAGTACATAGGTTAGGTTCTAACTGCAACAGAGCAAACAGCAGTAGATAAATTCGTTTTTCTTGTTCTAACTATAATAAATTGCCCAAGAAGTACATAGGTTAAGTCCTAACTACAACAGAGCTAACAGCAGTAGATAAATTCGTTTTTCTTGTTCTAATAATAATAAAGTGCCCAAGAAGTACATAGGTTAGGTTCTAACTGCAACAGTGCAAACTGCAGTAGATAAATTCGTTTTTCTTGTTATAAACTATAATAAATTGCTCACGAAGTACATAGGTTAGGTTCTGACTGCAACAGAGCAAACAGCAGTAGATAAATTCGTTTTTCTTGTTATAAACTATAATAAATTGCTCACGAAGTACATAGGTTAGGTTCTAACTGCAACAGAGCTATCAGCAGTAGATAAATTAGTTTTTCTTGTTCTAACTATAATAAATTGCTCACGAAGTACATAGGTTAGGTTCTAACTGCAACAGAGCAAACAGCAGTAGATAAATTCGTTTTTCTTGTTATAAACTATAATAAAGTGCTCACGAAGTACATAGGTTAGGTTCTAACTGCAACATAGCTAACAGCTGTAGATAAATTCGTTTTTTTTGTTCTAACTATAATAAATTGCCCAAGAAGTACATAGGTTAGGTTCTAACTGCAACAGAGCTAACAGCAGTAGATAAATTAGTTTTTCTTGTTCTAACTATAATAAATTGCTCACGAAGTACATAGGTTAGGTTCTAACTGCAACAGAGCTAACAGCAGTAGATAAATTCGTTTTTTTTGTTCTAACTATAATAAATTGCTCACGAAGTACGTAGGTTAGGTTCTAACTGCAACAGAGCTAACAGCAGTAGATATCATCTAACGGTGAGAATCCATCTAACGGTTAGGAAGCGACTTTGGAACCTGGACACCGATCATCTAATTTGAAGCCAGAGCGCCATCTAACATGTTGAAGGTAGTTTTTCCGCAAAAATCAATGAATTTTCAAATAGCTGACATTAAGACCAACCGTCCCTGTTTTTGAGTGCTTGGGGGGGGGGGTGGCAAGGGCTGCTCGTAATCTAATCTTAGTGTCCACCTTTGTTTTGAGTTCTGGGGGAACCATAACACCACGTAATCTACAATAACCTTCTCCTTTTCTTCGGACTGCCGGAGGGGACAGGATTCCGCAAAACCTAACCCAACCGTCTCCTTTTCTCTGGAGTGCTGGGGGGGGGCAAAGTCTGCGAGTAACCTACCATAACCGTTCACTTTTCTTCGAACTACGGGAGGGGGTAGGATTCCGCGAAATCTAACCTGATCGTCTACTTTTCTCTGGAGTGGTGGGGGGGGGGGCAAGCTCTGCGAGTAACCTACCATAACCGTTCACTTTTCTTTGAACTACGGAAGGGGGTAGGATTCCGCGAAACCTTACCTGGCCGTCTCTTTTTCTTAGGAGTGTTCAGTTACCACCAGGTTTCGTCTTGATATCCATCGTAAAACTGCCCAAAACCGAAAGTGTTCATCAACAGTAGTACGACGACTCACATTCCTATGCTCCACTTAATTGCTCATCCTTAGTGATAAATGTGTGCTTTAAATGGGTCTTATTTACCAATATTACTAATAAAGTTTTCTTATCAGGGACAACATTATAGCACAAATAACCAAAAAACGCAACCAAAGGATTTAGGTAAAAGTAAATTTATTTTGAGGTAATATTATTATTATTATTACTAAAACTCGGAGGGACCTTATCGGTGTAGAGCACTTAGCTGCAGCCTTTGTACTCTTTTCCCATTACTACCACAGGACTAGCTTAGTGGATACCTACCTCTTTGCAGAAATCAAGTACCCACCTGATGCTAAATCTTCTGATATCTTCTGGTGCTCCCAAAGCAGGGCAGTCACAGAGTACATGGATTGGGCTTTCCTCTTGGTCCTCGTCGCATCTCTTGCACACAGGTAACCTAGATTTTTCCAATTTTGTATTAGAACCCCCTCAGATTCCCATGGCCTGTGACCAGCTCTACATTAACTCTGAATTGATGTCTACTGAAGGAGAGTAGTTCTTTGCCCCACAAATCTCCTGAGTAACCCCACAGTACCTGGGATTTGTTACACCCCAAGGTTACATTCCATTCTTCCCTGCACAGACTGTCTATATGTGCCGTGATCCTCTTGCGCCCCTCCTGAGGCGGCATGCCCACTGCCCTTAGCAACGGTCCTTGAGTTATACACCCTTGTTTTGCTAAGGCGTCAGCTCTCTCATTCCCTATCCAGCCAAAATGTCCTGGAATCCAGGTTAGGTTGAGCGAATTATACTTACTCAGCTCTGCTAGAGAGGCTATAGTCTCAGCCACCAGCCTAGAGCTGGTACTAGCCTTACCTAAAGCCTTCAGAGCTGCCCGACTCTCCGAGCAAATTGATTTAGGTAAAAGTAAATTTATTTTGAGGGAATATACGCTTGATATAATTTTCAAATAACAAATGTTTTCACCTAATTTTTGCATTGGTAATGTTTTTAATCGACTAATTAAAATTTAAATAAAACTCTACAAAATATACAGTGGTCTATACAGAAAGGAGTCGAGTGGGCGGTTCCTTCTGAAATTTATAAATTTGATCATTTGATTTACAAATTTGACTAAAATCATGAGGTATATTGATACTTAAAGTAGAATGTTTAATAGTAATTCAAATCAATAGTAAATCAAAATCAAAGCTAGAAATTATCATTATATTTTGAGTGATTTCATAAAAAATAATTAATTTTAAATGATTTGTATTATTTGTATCTCAATACTTGTGTCTCGTAAATTATATACTTGTTTTTTACAAATGTTTTAAATGAATATTTGTAATACTATACAAGTAAACAACCGGTTTCAAAAAAAATCAAAATTGAAAAAAAACTTTTTAAAATGTTTGGTAGAAGACTAGAGTTGAATCAGATCCTTTGTACGCCAGTGTAATATACTAAATAAATTACAAATTGTATAAAGTTAAGTAATTTACAAATTTCAAAAACATATATTTTTAACATGATTTTTGGAAAAAATTATTTTTTACCATAATTTTTGATTAAAAATATCACTCGTCACATGTACGTATACAATTAAGTGTGCTGGAAGTAATTAGTAACAACAAATATTGTTAATATAGACTTTATTAAATGGAAACCTCTAGACTATTAACATTATCACATAATATTAAGTGAATATATACTATAGTAAATTATATCATTAGAACTATATATTCATTGTTTTTTCGACTGAAAGAATTTTTCTGGGTATTTGATGAACAGTCCTAAACACACATCGGTTGGGTAAACAGTGAAATCTGTAACAGACGTTTATTAGAGCGATACATATTGCGTACATCTGTAATAGTTTTAAGAGGTCTAATTATTTAATCTAGCAATAGTTAACTGACTTGACTGTTGGCACAATGTAGGCAACAATCACATTTTTATCGATAGAGTAGGGCGACCTATGCAGATTCCATTGAACGGAACTTAAATGGTGACGCTGGATTTGTTTTAAAATATTGAATAATTTGAAACCAAAATGAAGTGTAAGTTTTGCAGGAGGCATGAAGGAGTACAAGAAGGACGATCTATATTTAGAAACGGTATCTTAGGTAGTCACATGGATATGTATCGTGAAGGACCATGACTTGCATACGCATCTGAACATTCTTTGGATAGTACTACTCTCTGACAAACTGACTAGAAGTATATTTGGGTATAGCGATGTGATGGGGGGGGGGGGAGTCAGGTGGAATTGTGTTAGGATTTAGGTAAGTGGAAATAAGCCAAGTTATAGCTAGGATATACCATCTGAGACGTAACCGCTGACCAAAAATCGGAAAGCTCAAAGCAGAATGATGAATTTCCAGAGAGAACGTAAAGGATACGATTATAGCAAATTGTTAAAAGGGAACCGAGTTGAAAGAAAATAGGTCACAGACATGATGTATTTGAAGGCGATGGAATTTAATATACGAAGTATGTTTCTGTGCGAAGTTTTATGGAGAAAAAGAGCATGACATTGCTTAATCTCCCACACTTCTCACAGTATGGCACTGCTTCCTCACCCACGCATCTCACTGCTTGTTCAGTCCGAATTATACTGTATCCACACCTACGGTACTCACCGTATGACACTGCTTCATCTTCCCCACTACATACCTCATGACACTGCTTCCTCACTTATAATACTCACCGCATGATAAAACGTCTTCACCCACGTACTCAGTTTTTTAAACTAAATCCTCACCCATCCTTCTCAGCGCGTGACACATCCTCCCCAGTTCTACCCCTGCATGACTTTTCTTCCTTAACCAAGATACTCACACTGCATGACACTCATTCTCTACCCACTCTTCTCGCCGCATGATACTCCTTCCTCATCCACGTCATCACGGCATGGCACTCTATCCTAAATTATGGTACTCAGGGCACGGCACTGCTTCCTCGCCCACGCTACTCATCGGTCACCACTGCTTCTACATCCACCTACACACACACACACACACACACACACACACACACACACACACACACACACACACACACACACACACACACACACACACACACACACACACACACACACACACACACACACACACACACACACACACACACACACACACACACACACACACACACACACACACACACACACACACACACGTGCGCGCACGCTAATAACTGCTTCGTCATCCAAGATACTCACGGAATGAGAAAACTTCTTTACGCACACTACTAACTACATGACCCTGCCTCTTCATCCATTCTATTCACCGCATTGCTCTGCTTTCCCGCCCAATCTACTCACCGCATGACGCCGGATCTATTCCCAAGCTACTCACCGTATTACAATGCTTCGTTATACACACTACTCACCGGATGACACTGTTACCTCAACCAAGATACTCCCAGCATGACATGGCTACCTCACTCAAACTACTCACCGCATGGCACTGCTTCCATACCCACGATACTCACCGTATACAATGCTTTGTTATACACACTACTCACCGGATGACACTGTTACCTCAACGAAGTTACTCCCAGCATGACATGGCTACCTCACTCAAACTACTCACCGCATGACACTGCTTCCATACCCACGATACTCACCGTATACAATGCTTTGTTATACACACTACTCACCGGATGACACTGTTACCTCAACCAAGATACTCCCAGCATGACATGGCTACCTCACTCAAACTACTCACCGCATGGCACTGCTTCCATACCCACGATACTCACCGTATACAATGCTTTGTTATACACACTACTCACCGGATGACACTGTTACCTCAACCAAGATACTCCCAGCATGACATGGCTACCTCACTCAAACTACTCACCGCATGACACTGCTTCCATACCCACGATACTCACCGTATACAATGCTTCGTTATACACACTACTCACTGGATGACACTGTTACCTCACCCAAGTTACACACAGCATGACAGGGTTACTTCACTCAAACTACTCACAGCAAGACACTGCTTCCTTACTCAAGCTACTCACATCATTAATCTTCTTCCTCACCAAAGCTACTAAGAGCATTACACCTACTTATTCACCCAGGGGATAATGCACCATGATAGTTCTTTAGGTACTACGGAAGAAAAGTAGCTAAAAGAAAACGTTTTGGATGTACATGAAACAGAAATCGATCCCGGTGGTGAATGAGCTGTGGGAGTTTAGATGTGACTAGACATAATAGGTGTATAAATATTCAACTTACAGTGAATGGCTAAATTAAATTTGTGAAGTTACTTCATACTAGACGTAAAAGGAATAGCTAAAGTTAAAGAGATTATCTAAAGAGAATGTGCGAGGTTAGATGAGGCTAGGTGTAGTAGATTATACTTAGAATGGTAGACTATAAAGAAACAATGAAGAACAAACTAGTAAAATAGTAATACTTATTGATAACAATTGGCAAAAAAACCACTACTTATTAATATTTTTCAGCAGACGCGTTTCGCACTAGGTCAATGCATTGTTCAATTCTGTGAACAGTCTTGTCCGTGACTCACAGCATTGAGGTATACACTGACCGAGCGCAAACACGTTTACTAAAAAATATCATTAAGTAGTTGTGTTTTGGCCAAGTTATATCAACAAATATATATTTTTAAAATAACCTCAAGACATACGGGACAAAAACCACAAGTTTTAATCAAATAAGTTACACAACCATTTAATTATCTTTATAGTAATAATTTCTATATGGAAATATTATTGGTTATATTCATTAGTTTTTTTTATAGTTATTGTTCCTTTTTATTTAAAATATTTAGTATACATGACACATTTTTTATCAGTTTTTAAAAAGACAGTATAATAGATACATTAACAGTTTTTTTAAAAATCGATTAAAAATTAATTTTAGACTAAAATTTTACCATAAAAATAATGAAGCTTTTAATGAGTTCTAAGCAATATGTACTTACTTGAAAAATGATCAACGTTAAACAGGTTCATTTTGCATTGATTCAGAAATATGGTGTATCCTAGTGTGGCGTCTAAAGCGCAGACGGGGCTGGGCTCATCGTCACAGGCGTAAGGAGACGAAGAATTGCTCCAGGGGTCAAATCTTAGACCGGAATTGCTTGGCTGATCCTTCCAAAAACGGCTGCCGATTGAATTGTCTGAAAAAGTTACAGAAAAATAGTCCTCTGTAGTCGATACTGCAAACATTGCAAAATTGTAATTGATTTGTTAGTCTTTCAAAAATTCTTCTTTTGACATTTAAACCAGGACAACTCCTGGAACCTATACAATAGGTAAATATGATATCAGGTAAATAGGTAATTCTCGACCAGATATTATCAAAGCATTGTTTCTTGTACAGGTAGTCAGATTTAGCCTGACCAGTAAAATGGGTGGGGGGAGGGGGCACGACAGAAAGACGCGAGTGGGAATTGCTACTACTAGAGATATAAGTAGTGCAGCGTGTATAGAATACTATTCAGTTTACAAGATTCTGTCTTCACAGACTTCAACTCAAGTGCTGCTCAAAATCTCATTTACCGGTCAGGCTAAACCTGACGACCTGTACAGGAAACAATACTTTAATCAACTCTGTTCGAGAATTACCTATTTACCGGATATATATCGTTCTTACCTAATGGGGATGTAACACTGGGTGATCATTTTGTAACATTTAAGGAGGACTAAATGTGGTCGTGTTACAAATTGATTAGAAATATTGATTTAAAATTCATTCAAAACTAACAATTCAAATGTTCTGTGGGCCTGCGTTCTTTCAGGCGACTGTAAAGTCTGCTCACAATTCTGGTCTACAAATCACGGTCATAAACTGTAGTAAATTTTTGGGGTTGTAATTTCAAACCCATAAATTGTTATTTCCCAAATTTCCTTCCATTTAAGCTCTCATTCTTCTGATATCTTTGGGTATGCTTAGACCACTTTCGAAAATGGTCACGTAGGTAACAAAACGTCATTTCTAACCTTATAAACCAAGATTTATTTTTAATATTTGGATCGTGTTGGTTGCTTCTGCCGGATATTGTGTATACTGATGGTCAGATAATGGTCTGCAATCTAAGATTAGATCACGCTAAGATGAACTTTGTCAAGGTCGATCCTAGAAAATTTTGTGAAAATGCTTACCTTTAAATGTAGGAAGATCCTTTTGCTTTGCGAACAGCTTCCAAAGAACTGCAAACAAAATTTTATTTTGATTAAAAATAAAACAATTAAACTGTAAAGAATGTATAAAATTACAGAATGTGTTCTCTGAACGCCTACATTAGGTGTAATGCCCGGTTTTGTATTCAGGTGTTACAGTGATGTAGTCAAGCAACGCCGAGGCAGGGATATATCGAGTTAGCACCATTCTATGTGAAGCGCATTCATTATTCTTCCAAAGACACTAGCTGAATCTAGTCACATCTATTATGTGTTTCTTTTCACTTTTGCTACTTATTCTTTCAGTTTAGACAAAGTTCGCTACATGTTGTGTCCTTCTGAAATAAATTAATAGGGAATTATTGTTCTTAGAAAAGAACAGTGTTAACATTTTTCTTCTTACAAAACACATTGATTTTAAGATAAGTGTATAAGAAGGGAATAATGAAGGGGAATAGATTCCGATTGAAATTTTAACTGGAAACACTCGTGTTAGAATTCGCCTCAATGTTTACCTTCACCATGGCCACTTTTTCTCACTAAATGTAACTTTATTTCTTACGAGTTGTATAATTTAAACAGTGACTCAATTCAAACAAATAATCATAGAAGAGAACATTTAAAGCAAGCGAGCCCAAGCGGATTCTGAATGTAACTTGAAGCTTTTGGTTTTAAGTTTACAATTTGACACCACTGGTTGGTCAAAATGATCTTACCAGTCTACAGAGTAATTTTGGTTTGAAGTTTGCAATGGTTGGACACACCAGCATTCAGATAGTACTTCTGAAGATGTTTACCATGTAATCGAAATGACAATACAACAGTATAGTTAAATGAAACAAAATTATAATGTATTTAGTTTTTTTTATTTATTCGGTTAAAATTCGTCCACAGTGATAAAGAAATTTATTAATTTAAGGGCAAATAAGAGTTTCAAATTTTCCAGCTAATTGGACGCTTTTATCATTTATGATTGTCTGCGTTTTAGGCAGTACTGGATATTTTTGTCGAGCTCCTAACTTTTAAATGATATAAAGGTAACTTCCGGGCGGTATTGCGGACGGATCTTGAAGTTAGACAATGACACGGATATTTTGGTTTCATAGTCTCGACGAAGCGTGACGGCTGTGGCTTTTCCCAAGTCGCTATGTTTGACTAATGTTTGGTTGTTGGTGATCGTGAAGATTAGACGAGTAATAACTATGGCGTTTAAAGGTGTTAAAATGTTTTGTTTTGTGAGCGGTTGGTTCTTGTTTGGTCAGGATCGTTATAAATTCCTGCCTGGGATAAGAGTATTCTATAGCCCATCTAGATTCGTAGCGCCCAATAGGATTTAGCGACCCTCACACACACATTCGCACCTGACCCGGCCCAAAGCCCTACCTGCCGTCGCTGAATCACCTAGTAGGCTCTACAATAATAACATTTTCTAGACTGTACCCTTTAGGTAATTCTTATTGAAATTTTTTAATTATTCATTTTATTGCTTGAAAATTAAGTCCAAACATGGCGTAATTCTATACCTCCTACAGATAATAGACAAGATAACAATAATTAAATGCCGATATACGATTTTTATTAAATTACATTGAATATTCATTAAAATTTAATATAGACATAAATACGTCGTGTGTTTACCTTATTTGTAAAGAATAATATGTAAAACCCAAAAGTTTAAAATATTCTAGTTTTCCAGCCTAGTAGGTTTCTCATGGTAAACCAACAGCGACAGGTTAGCGCTTGTGTGTGCACGCATGGAGATTCGAGGGTCGCTTAATCCTATAGGACTCTTTCGAATTTGGTTGGACTATAGTCTATACCATTCATTGCATATAAAGGTTACGTTTAACAAATGCATTTTTCCTGATTAAAGAGACGTTGTTATATTTCTCCACTTTATCCAAGGGTTAATTTGTGTGGTAAAGTGTTAAAAAAACCACCTGTGAATTTATAATAAATAACATACTTTCAGAATAGAATTTATTTTAGTGTCACAAAACGCATGTGAATACAACATAACATGTAGGCTAGTCAAATATCCATGACATGGATATATTTATCAAATAGTATGTTTGTAATAATATATTTATATAACAAAAATAAATTGAATTCAACTAATACTGTACACAATTAGATACTTTTTACATCTTAAAGGAAAAAAGTTATTTTATTTTATTTATAAAAACTTTCAGAACCCAAACATTCGTATTTAATATATATATATATATATATATATATATATATATATATATATATATATATATATATATATATATATTACTGATATAACTAATACATATACTTTATAGCGCTTCTGCGCACAACTGCGTCCCAAGGACAAACATAATTTTTCTAGGCTAGTATAGATACTCTCATGAATTAAGTAAGAAGACGCAGAACACGTAGGTTTCGCACAACGAAATCGT
>JBAIZL010000004.1:129977231-129997231 GCA_036971475.1 Prosapia bicincta
AGTCCTAGCTACAAAGTTAATACCAGTAGATGTCACTCAATCTTTAAATACAAGGCTATTTCTACTGCCGGAGAAGACCTCCAACTATAACGTTTATACCAGGACACATCACACATAATCCTTGAATACAAGGCTATCTACTACAACCTGGGACGCCCCTAACTATAAAGTTTATACCAGGACACGTGACACATAATCCTTGAATACAAGGCTATCTACTACAATCGGGGAAGGGTCCTAGCTACAAAGTTAATACCAGTAGATGTCACTCAATCTTTAAATACAAGGCTATTTACTGCTGCCGGAGAAGACCCCTAACAACAAAGTTTATACCAGGACATTTCGCACATAATCTTTAAATACAAGGCTATATACTACAATCTGGGACGCCCCTAACTATAGAGTTTATACCAGGACACGTGACACATAATCCTTGAATACAAGGCTATCTACTACAATCGGGGAAGGGTCCTAGCTACAAAGTTAATACCAGTAGATGTCACTCAATCTTTAAATACAAGGCTATTTACTGCTGCCGGAGAAGACCCCTAACAACAAAGTTTATACCAGGACATTTCGCACATAATCTTTAAATACAAGGCTATTTTCTACAGCCGGAGAAGACCCCTAACAAAGTTTATACCAGGACATTTCGCACATAATCTTTAAATAGAAGGCTATATACTACAATCTGGGACGCCCCTAACTATAGAGTTTATACCAGGACATGTCAAACATAAGCCTTGAATACAAGTCTATCTACTACAATCGGGGAAGAGTCCTAGCTACAAAGTTTATACCAGGATATATCGCACATAGCCCTCATATACAAGGCTATCTACTACAATCTGGGACGACCCCTAAAGATTATACTAGGTCATGACGCACATAATCTTTAAATAAAGGCTACCTACTGAAATTGGGGGGGGGGGACGCCATTAGTTTAATTTAAAAAAGAATAGGATTCTGCTTAGGTGGAATCGACCAGAGGGAGTGGGATCACAGCCGTCTGAGCTAATAGGAAACTCACAACTTGCTCCGTGGGTGAGTCTTGTTGAAAATTCGAAGTTAAACTTCCGTTCGTCGCTCAGTGACATCGTAACTGCGGTGGAGTGATTTAATAGTGGTGTAGCTTGCTTCGTTCTGCATTTTCAATCGCTGGCAGTAGCGGAGTGACTCTCAATACGTTCGAATTGACAACATCGCATCACTACCAAACCAGAGATCCACTCGTATTCTACTTTAAATCAAAGTATAACTACAAAGTTTATACAAAGACATGGCGCACAATATCCTTGAATACAACGGTATCTACTACAGCTTGGGAAGACACCAAACTACAAAGTTAATACCAATACATTACGGGCAAAATCCTTAAATACAAGGCTATCTATTAAAATCGGGTTATGACACACATAACACTTGATTACAAGGATATCTACTGCAGCCTGAGAAAAACACCTAACTACAAAGTTAATACCAAGACATGACGCCCATAATTCTTGAATACAAGGGTATCTACTACAGCTGGAGATGACCCCTAACTACAATGCTAATACTAGGACATGATACACATAATACTTGAATACAAGGATATCTACTACAGCCGGAGAAAAACGCCTAACTACAAAGTTAATACCAGTACATGACGCCCATTATTCTTGAATACAAGGGTATCTACTACAGTCGGAGAAGACGCAGAACTACAAAGTTAATACCAGGACATGACGCACATAATCCTTGAATACAAGGGTAGCTACTACAGCCAGAGAAGACCCCTAACTACAAAGCTTATATCAGTACATGTATAACATATCCCTTAAATACAAGGCTATCTACTAAAATCGGGGGACGAACCCTAACTACAAAGTTTATACAAAGACATGGCGCACAATATCCTTGAATACAACGGTATCTACTACAGCTTGGGAAGACACCAAACTACAAAGTTAATACCAATACATTACGGGCAAAATCCTTAAATACAAGGCTATCTACTAAAATCGGGTTATGACACACATAACACTTGAATACAAGGATATCTACTGCAGCCTGAGAAAAACACCTAACTACAAAGTTAATACCAAGACATGACGCCCATAATTCTTGAATACAAGGGTATCTACTACAGCTGGAGATGACCCCTAACTACAATGCTAATACTAGGACATGACACACATAATACTTGAATACAAGGATATCTACTACAGCCGGAGAAAAACGCCTAACTACAAAGTTAATACCAGGACATGACGCCCATTATTCTTGAATACAAGGGTATCTACTACAGTCGGAGAAGACGCAGAACTACAAAGTTAATACCAGGACATGACGCACATAATCCTTGAATACAAGGGTAGCTACTACAGCCAGAGAAGACCCCTAACTACAAAGCTTATATCAGTACATGTATAACATATCCCTTAAATACAAGGCTATCTACTAAAATCTGGGGACGAACCCTAACTACAAAGTTTATACAAAGACATGACGCACAATATCCTTTAATACAACGATATCTATTACAGATTGAGAATACACCAAAATACAAAGTTAATACCAGGACATGACGGGCAAAATCCTTGAAAACAAGGGTATCTACTACAGCCGGAGAGAAGCCTAACTACAAAGTTTATACCAGTACATGACGCACATAATCCTTGAATACAAGGGTATCTATCTACTACAGTCGGGGAAGACACTTAACTACAAAGTTTTATACCAGGACATGACGCACATAATCATTGAATACAAGGGTATCTACTACAGCCGGAGAAGATACCTAAATACAAAGTTTTATATCAGGAAATGACGCACATAATCCTTGAATTCAAGGTTATCTACTACAGCCGGAGAAGGCACCTAACTACAAAGCTTTACATCAGGACATGACGCACATAATCATTGAATACAACGGTATCTACTACAGCTGGAGAAGGCACTTAACTACAAAGTTTTATACCAGGATATGACGCACATAATCCTTGAATACAAGGGTATGTACTACAGCCGGAGAAAGCACCTAACTACAAAGGTTATACCAGGACATGAAGAACCTAATTTTTGAATACAATGCTATCATACAAGGCTTACATTAGGTATAGACAAACATAGTCCTTGTGCACATGGCTTTCTATTACTCTAGCAGGACATCCCTACCTACATACGTTTAAAGCTTTATATAAACAATGGTTTTGGAATCCAATAAGTGACAACGGCTAGTTCGATAATAAGGAAGACATAGATGATAGATCTTTTTTACTCAAAGTCTGATATTTTAATATCTAGTTTAATGTTTTCTTTTGTGATTTGTTTTGTTGATACCTGTATATGGTCGTTACGCATGACAAGTGTAAAAGGTCAATGTAAGAGAAATGTTGTTGAACAAATAAAACATACAAAAGTCC
The DNA here is from genome assembly GCA_036971475.1 of Prosapia bicincta. Classification (NCBI taxonomy): domain Eukaryota; kingdom Metazoa; phylum Arthropoda; class Insecta; order Hemiptera; family Cercopidae; genus Prosapia; species Prosapia bicincta. The sequence goes on from JBAIZL010000004.1 coordinate 129,980,639, forward strand.
GTGTTATTCTTTAGTTTTAACAATGATAGAGTAGAGTTCATTGGTTGAGATGGGTCACTTTCAAAGTTTTCTTATGAAAAACTGAACTTACGTTTTGTAGCATAGTCGAGAGAGGCGAAAAATAGCATGAAAGGACTGAGAACGACTTTCCATAGTGAGTGGAAGAAGCGGAGAACTGCAGGTTTGTGGTCCGGCTGTTTATGGTCGGTTGCAGGCGTCGCCTCACCCACAGACAGCTTTGCTGCGAAATCATAAACACATTTAGTATTAGGGGCATTGATTTCATATAGTTTTAGCGAAGCCTAAGCTGTTCTAATTACTTTTCATCTTGGGGATCTCTCCATTATACATATGCATGTTCCCAATGCAATCCCCCAACAATAAACAAGAAAAGAAGGAATACGAGCTACAAATTCCCTAACACCACGCTATAACTATTAGCTTCATGTAGGAAAACAGGAGTTGATTTAATAAAATGTAAAAATCATGCTTGAGTTATTAATTAATATTTATTATATAACAATGATAGTAAATGTTTGTTTTACAAACTTTGCTGGCTCGAAACCAACTGTTAGTATTGGCGCAATACATTACGTAAGCTTTGGGACAGATTGTATAATGTCAGCTCTTGCTTATCTGAGATAGAAAAGCGATATTGTTAATATCGATCGCATTATTTCTTATATAGGGGGAATGTGTAAAAGCGTATCTCCCTCTCTCTCGCTCTCTCTTCCTCTCTCTCTCTCTCTCTCTCTCACACACACACACAACAAATACACACACACACACACACACACACACACACACACACACACACACACACACACACACACACACACACACACACACACACACACACACACACACACACACACACAACATTTGATACAATTCAGGAATGTTAATGTATTAATGTTTTGGAGTTTTTTGTTTTAAAAGTTTTCTGTTTTAGAAAATATTATCAAATTTATAGAGTTGTTTGTTTGTAGAATATTTGTATGTTTTTGGAAATATAAACACACTCTTCCTCACAATCTATCATAACATAAAAATTGATCATGTGAAATTAATTTGATTTCTTAGTTTTTAAAGCTTATTTGAAAAAATCATAACTTAAAAATTCAACAATCTTTTTGTTCAAACTAAAATGTATTGAAGTAAAGGACGACAATATTTATTTTTTAATGCGAAAAATTGTGGTCATTGAGGGGAAAATGGATATTTGTGGTTTTGCGTTTTAAATAAGTTTATCTTTAGAAAGTTAAAAAAAATTGAAGTAAAAATAAATTGTTTTTATAATAAGTTACACAAAAATAGGCAACTTCAACAGAAGTGAGACAAAATCCCATTAAGTGTCAACAGAAACGCATGCGCATTGCAAAACTCGGCAGCGAGATGATATCGGTTGGGTGAAAACACTTTTATAATTAAAGCTAAAACAAACGTTTTAACCCCGGGGAAATTAAGCTTTGTTGCCGCAGGTTTTGTTATGGTTAGCTGAAAGCCTATTGTGATAGCCGTCATAGATAACCGATAGTAACTCGCTTCATTACAAAGTGCATTGTACACTATGGAATATCCCAAAGTTTAACAATTTGCTAAGTGAAAAGCAACTGTCCGAATAATGTTTCGAAAACGAACTTACATTGAGCTAAAGGCATTGGGTAGGTTATCAATGTGTTGGAAATAAGATTAGGACATTGAGGGCAGAAGTTTTATCTTTAAACCTTATACGTTTAAACATAAAGTTTCGCCAGACAACAAAATCCACAAGAAGTTTTAGATGTGGGACAAAGACAGTGCTACCTTCCAGTGGTCACTACTATTGTACTTTCGTGAAGCGGGTTTTATGTCGAGACTCTTCTCATTTATTAGCTTCCAACTAAGCTTAAACATGCAGGACGGTTGTTACATTCCTAGAACAGGGACTTAATAGAACAATGCAGGGGAAGGGAAAAGAAGCTGACTGAGATCATTAGGGGAATAAAAGAATAAGTAGGAGGCGAAGAGAGGCTGACTGAGATCATGAGGAGTAAAAGAAATATTATGAAGGGAAGGGAAGTAGACTGAGATGATGAGGAGAATAAAAGAAAAAGGAAGAAGGAAAAGGAAGTAGACTAGGGATAGTGGAGTAGAAGTAAGGATAAAAGAAAAAATAAGAAGGAATGAGAAATAGACTGAGACCGTAAGGAGAATAAAAGTAAAAGTAGGAAGGCAAGAGAAGTTGACTATGATGAGGAGAATAAGAAAAAAAGTAGGAAGGGATGAGACGTTTACTGAGATCATTAGGAGAATAAACGAAAAAGTATTTGTATATAAAATCAGCATGTGTATTCAATGCGACCTCTGGACATATACAGTGCCTCTCTTTGGGGAAACAGTAATTTACTGCACCTTCGACAGATATTTGGTCAAAAGTTACTGTTCATCAAATACCGCAAAGTGATCTATTATGATTGTTGCATTTGCGGTTTCGTTTTAGAATTTGATCATGGAAAATTTTGGGTTCAGACGAAAATACGTAAAGGAAATATAAAACTCACTGAGGAATTACGTTGATTTTGCAAAGTTTGAGTTTCATGCATGTTCTTTAGGCAGAAAAGGTATTATTAACAACATTTTGCTCACAGATCAAAATACAACACTTTGGACCAAACAATATCTCTGTCAGGTAACGTCCGGGAATAGCATTACAACAATTGCCTAGTATTGCAGATCTCTACTGATTTTGGCATTGGAAAGTTAGCTGGAAACATTCTAATGGAGATCAATAATTTTCTGAGAGGAAAACAATTTTCAGTAACTGACAGATTAGTAAATGTGCCGAGATTGTTTTGATACCTTTGGTCACCCATGAGTCATTGCTGGACATCAGTAAATGAACCATTTTTGTATGTGGATAATATTGCCTAATTATAATGAAGATTGGTAGTTTACCTGTTGTGCCGGAAAATACCAAAAAGTTTTATAATACAAGGAATTTATTAGAATTCTAGATTTGAATTTAAGATGTAGCCTTACTATTGTTACATGGTCCTTGGGCGTTGCAAAAAGCTATAATACGATATACGTGGTAGACACATAAAATCCATCACAGAGAGATTGCACTTGCATCATTTGTAAGTGATTATTTGTATGTTACAGAGACATTACAGATGTCATCACTGACAGATTACACTTGTATTACAGAGACATTACACATGACATCACTGAGAGATTACAATTGTATTATAAAGACATTACACTGACATCATTGACATATTACACTTGTATTACAGAAAAATTGCACATGGCATCGCTGAGAGAATCCACTTGTATTACAGAGACATTACACATGACATCACTGAGAGATTACGGTTTTCATCATATAGAGATTGCATATTGCTTTGCAGATACAATAAATATTGTTATCAGAGAGAAAATTAACATTACATCATATAGAGATTGCATATTGCTTTGCAGATACAATAAATATTGTTATCAGAGAGAAAATTAACATTACATCATATAGAGATTGCATATTGCTCTGCAGTTACAATAAATATTGTTATCAGAGAGAAAATTAACATTACATCATAGAGAAATTGCACTTTGCATTGTGATAGTTAGTACAAACTGCATACATAGTTATTACAAACTGCATCACAGGGAGAGTATAAATTTCGTCATAGAGATATTACACATGGAACTGGGAGAGATTGTACAAAGTAAATCCGAGAGATTATGTTACAATGTAGGCTACGTCTTTATGTCTGGGCAAAATTAATGTAATGAAAGACGGGAAAGTTTGGACATTTGAATACTGAAATAAATTTGAAAATTATAAATACCTTAAAATTATTAACTGATTAGAATTACATTATCCTCTTGAGAATTTGTTGATTAGAAATACTTTAAAACGATTAACTATTTACAATTATATTATCCTCTTAAAAGTTTGTAGATTAGAAATACCTTAAAATTATTAACCGATTACAATTACATTATTCTTTTGAAAGTGGTTAGAAATACCTTCAAATAATTACTAAGTACAAAGAAATTAACTTCCTGAGAGTTTATGTTTTCAAAATTTAAAAATTTAGGAATTATACTGTGAAGTTAATTTTTTAAAATTTAAAACAAAAACATTTAAAATGGTTATTATTTTGTATTACATATTTGTAATTAACTTTGTAGCTGTCTCTAAACGAGCAGCTCTTAAAGCCAGCTCTGTCTTACAATATTACATTTAATTCTTAAAGTTTAAGATAATATAAACTTCTTTAGTTGATATATATTTTCAGCATTCATTACCTCATACAACTGGTTTCGAAAGTTGCCATCATGGGGTGCATAAAATAGAATTAAATGAATTGAAGTACAGTTCTAATTTTAGATTTATTATACCGCGAGACTGTCCTAATGAACCACCCTATCGCTGCCTAGCGAGGAAAACTTGTGGATTGTAAATAATTTTTAAAATAACGCCAATTAAATTTTTAGTAAAATGATGATTTAGGCGTACTGTTGTATATTTTCCTTAGCCTTAAAAATAAGCATTTATAAGTACACTTTTTGGTATTAAGCTGAGCAACAGTCTTGCCCGTGACTCACAGCATTGAATAATGGGCTGACCTAGTCCGAAACGCGTCTGCAGTAAAATATCAGTATGTAGTGTTTTTTTTTTATGGTAACACCAAACGTGAACTTATAGAACACGTGTTACTTCCCAACAACCTGCTTCCTGAGACTAAACATGTCTAGTTTCTCATCTAGTAAAACCGACTGGTACACAACAATGATATCAAACTCTATACATTAGCGCCCCTTTCGGACAGAACAACTAAAGCAACATATTTGACATTATAATACTAGCGTCAAAGTTCTTTTACACTAAGTTTTATAACACTCATTTTTATTATTACGTCTTGAACGTGTCTAAGGCAATTTAAATTCTAACGTAAACCAAATTTTTTTGCCAAGGAAATACTGAGTTGAGTGAAGTGAGTCGGTGTTGAATTTAATATGACTTCATTTCGTGGTCAAATTAATAGACATTTATTTTTAAAACTGGGATTTCTAGTGAGGCATTTTCCCCAGCACTAATTGTAAGATTATCTCCTGAATAAAGCATGTTGTCTGGAAATAATGTTTTATAAAAGACCAACTATAAGTTATCTTTACACCTTAAAAAAAATCACAATTTTCCTTTTGTAAAACTTCTGGTTGGAAAATCCCAAATTGAAAACTTAAATATTGTTATTAATTAGGTTTATCAATATATCATACAGTAGCCATATTGAATTATATAAGTTATTATTATTTACATTAAAAAACGTTTCTAAATACCTGACAAAATAACAAATCCAATCACAAGCAAACAAAATTTAAGGTGCTTCATTCTTGGACGCTATACGCTATCTTGTTTTTAGTTTATCTGTTAGATTATTAAAATGACAGTTGTAATCGGTGATATTAATCGCTTGCTATCTGAAAGGGGTGATTCATCTGTGTTCCACAACGAATCGCAAGAAGGGTTTTTCCGGAAAGTTTCTTATCTCGATAATAAGAGATATTAATTTGGCGCAAAATGGTCGTATTTAAGAAAAAGTACATAATGGGTACAAGTGAATAAATGTATTACACTGTAGCAGTATAATAGATAGTAAGTACATTGAAGAAAGTTGGTTAAATCTCTATTTTGTAATGGGGGTTATATACCAAAAATATAAGCGTAACTAAACTTATTTAGTAAGCCATGATTCAGAACCAATGTTATACAAAAGTAGTCTTTTAAACAACATACATTTTTGGTTATCCTACACGATAATGAGATCATATATAAAGCTACTGAGTAAGAAATGTTTTATTATTTTCAGCGTTAAGTAAAAGTGTAAGCATATCCAAACCTACTGAGTAAGAAATGTTTTATTCTTTGCAGTGTTAAGCTAAAGCGTAAGCATATTCAAGCCTACTGAGTAAGAAATGTTTTATTCTTTGCAGTGTTAAGCAAAAGTGTAAGCATATCCAAGGCTACTGAGTAAGAAATGTTTTATTCTTTGCAGTGTTAAGCAAAAGCGTAAGCATATTCAAGCCTACTGAGTAAGAAATGTTTTATTCTTTGCAGCGTTAAGCAAAAGTGTAAGCATATCTAAGCCTACTGAGTAAGAAATATTTAATTCCTTACAGCGTTAAGCACATGCAAAAGCTTATTTAAGCCAACTGAATAAATAGTGCTTTAGTCTTAGCAGCTTTGTGTAAAATTGTAAGTATTGTATATTCAAACCATCTGTATAAAGAGTGCTTTAGGTTTTGCAGCGTAATGCAAAAGTGTAAGCATATTCAAACCAACTGTATAAAGAGTGACTTAGTTATAGCAGCATTATGCAAAAGTGTAAGGATATTCAAACCAACTGTATAAAGAGTGCTTTAGTCTTAACAGCTTTGTGTAAAATTGTAAGTATTGTATATTCAAACCATTTGTATAAAGAGTGCTTTAGGTTTAGCAGCGTAATGCAAAAGTGTAAGCATATTCAAACCAACTGTATAAAGAGTGACTTAGTTATGGCAGCATTATGCAAAAGTGTAAGGATATTCAAACCAACTGTATAAAGAGTGCTTTAGTCAGTTTATCTAATGAAGATAGATGAATTTTTTGCATATTTGTGCAATATCAGTACAATGGACAATACAGTGCCTACAACACTCCGCAACAAGCACTAATACGACTCACGGTATCTTACACACGACTGACGGTATACCGCTCCGTGTTAGATAGAGTACGCTATGTACGAGGTATGACAAACACAGTAGACACAGCACTAGGTTTGAAGCACCGTTACGTGTATGAATAACCGTGAAATTCTGTGATACTATTCACAGTATAAATCACCGATCAGTGTTACAAATACTATAACAGTACTATCAGTAAATAATTCTTCCTTAAAGGCTTTCAGGAGGGTGCATTCATTTACCACGATGCGGTGAAGGCATGTAGGACCTATTCGTTTTTACACGTCTCCAACATATCTCGCTGCAAACATGGGGGGAAGTGTGTTTGTATATAAATAGCATTTTATCACAAGACAGAAATCTTTTTTTGGACTTAAAAAACCACAAAGGTCAATCGCAAAACAGGTACTTTTAAATTGTATACTGAACTCGGCACAAAATATACCATCGTCAACTAGAGTTCACGATGGAAACCGTTTGCAGAAGTAAGAGATTGGAGAACACCTGTGTTGCACACAATTGCAACAGGTTTCGCTGTGTAATTACAAGCCTCTGTGTCATCAGGCATCTAATCACACTGAAGTGGAGGTTCGATCTCTTAATCATGGAACGTAGTAACTCTTGTGTACTTATGGACAAAGCTCTAGCATCATTTGGGCAATGAGTTTACTAGTAATTTAGAAGAAACTGACAGTAATTCCTAATCGATCAGCATTATGAGAAAAATACCAGGATGCTAAGATACTGCATACAACCATGTCGAAAAAAGGATGAAACTTAATAGAGGCAGTGAACCACTTGAGAGAAGAAAAATAAGGGCTACTATAAAAGATCAAAGGACAGACGAGGAAAACGTCGACCTGGACGATGACAAAGAAGTCGAACATTGACGGCATACTATACATTGAGTGGGTGTTGCAGTATTTAGGACAACAGAGCTCATCTGCAGTGGGCATACGTTGTCTTTTTCGCCTTTGCAATAAAGCTTCCAGACATTGAGTTACAACAGAGAAAGAAGTTAACCAAGAAATGTTTTCATCAGGTTTAACTTCATCTGTTTGGAATACCCATTGTTCATTTTAGTTATTTTTTTCTAAAAGATGTTACTTTATATTAGATATTCAGTATTAGTAATGTTATATTTAATGTTGTATAAAGCAAAGCTAAATGATGTCATAAAGATTTGTAGACTTTTGTGAAATAAATGTTTGATGTTATTCAGTTTTAATGTTTTTTATAACCGAGAATCTTATAGTCCAACTTGTGCTGAGTTATGGAGGTTCTACTGTACTACAATGGATTTCACTAGTACTAACTAGAAAGCTTTGTAAGTGATGGATTCCACTATCACATGAACGTTCTTCCAACCTTTGTATCTACTATATATCTACACTGGAATTCACTCATGCTATTTACAACGCTATGGTTACAATGAGGGATTCCACTACCCCCTGAAAATCCATCCACTCTTTGTATATAGTATACTTCTACTCTGACATTCACTCGAGCAATCTATAAAGCCGTGGTAGCAATGCAGAGATTCTACTATCACCTGAATTTCCTTCTACTTTTTGTATATAGTATACTTTTACACTGGCATTCACTCATGCTTTCTACAAAGCTGTGTAAGCAATGAGGAGATTCGACTATCACTTGAAAGTTCTTCCAATCCTTGTATCTACTATATATCTACACTGGAATTCACTCATGTTATCTACAAAGGTGTGGTTACAACGAGGGATTCCATTACCACCTGAAAATTCATCCACTCTTTGTATATAGTATACTTCTTTCTACTCTGACATTCACTCGTGTTATCTATAAAGCTGCAGCAGCAATGTAGACATTCTACTATCATTGAATTTCCTTCCGCTTTTTATGTATAGTATAATTCTACACTGGTATTCACTCATGCTATCTACAAAGCTGTGGTAGCAATGTAGAGATTCTACTATTACCAGAATTTCCTTCCACTCTTTGTATGTAGTATACTTCTACTTCACTCGTGCTATCTAAATAGCGTGGTTCCAATGTAGGAGTTCCGCTACTACCTGAACTACCTTCCACTCTTTGTATATAGTATACCTGAACTCATGCTATCTACAAAGCTGTGGTACCAAAGTAGAGATTCCACTATCACCTGAACGTCCTTAAACTCTTTGTATTTAGTATACATTTACACTGGCACTCACTCGTGCTATCTACAAAGCTGTCATACCAATGTAGAGATTCCACTATCACCTGAACGTCCTTAAACTCTTTGTATTTAGTATACATTTACACTGGTATTCACTCGTGCTATCTACAATGCTGTGGTAGTAATGTATAGATTCCACTATCACCTGAACGTCCTTAAACTCTTTGTATTTAGTATACATTTACACTGGTATTCACTCATGCTATCTACAATGCTGTGGTAGTAATGTATAGATTCCACTATCACCTGAACGTCCTTAAACTCTTTGTATTTAGTATACTTCTACACTGGTATTCACTCATGCTATATAAAAAGCTGTCGGCCAATGTAGAGATTCCACTATCACCTGAACGTCCTTAAACTCTTTGTATTTAGTATACATTTACACTGGTATTCACTCATGCTATCTACAAAGCTGTCATACCAAAGTAGAGATTCCACTATCACCTGAACGTCCTTAAACTCTTTGTATTTAGTATACATTTACACTGAATTCTCACTGATTTATATGTTTGCAATAAAATACTCAGTATTCCTCAATGAGTTGCATATTTGGAATAAAATACTCAGTATCAATCTCTAAATCCGCAGGGGGGTGTGGACTAGCTGCACCTACGAGGGTTTTGGCGTCCCTCGCGGTACCCTAGCCTAACACTACACCACTCACAAAGCACACAAACACACACACAAGCACGCACACATGCATACACATACACTAACATCTTCACTTAGGGAACTTGACTGGTCAGAACCGTTGCGCGTTGGGAGTACTGAAAACTCTGGTTTGGGACGCTGATGTGAGCTTGCTCTGCCTAAGACGTAAGCGCGGTTTCTGGTCTGCCAGCCGCTTCGGTCCTTGGTCAGGGAGTGTCCGCGGTGCACGGGTGTCGGAGCCTGTGCACAGTATTACGAGTTCTTGACTGATGCCCATCCAGTCGAGCTAAGGAGAAAAGCTATAGGCCTCAGAGTTCTGAGGGTTGGAAATGATCTTAATGTGATCTAAGGGTGTACCCGTTCCTATAGTCTCCCCCGTAACGCTTGACACGAGGGCTGGCTTAAAAACATTTATGGATTTAAAAACCCCGTCAATTAATACTAGTCTAAAGAGGACACGCCAGGATTCCCCTGACGATCCTAAAATTATCGATGCGAGTAAAAAGTTGATGGTGGTAACGTGACAGACATTGCCATCACCAAAATATTTAATATTTTCTAGTTCTGAGGAGGGGAATGATCTGTCAAAAGTTTCTCCTTTTCTTATCAACAAGGCGATAGCTGCCGGTGCTGGAGGTCCTGTTGTCTCTATCAAAAAACTACGAAATGGGACAATGCTGGTGGCAACCTGCAATGAGAAACAAACGAGAACTCTTTCAAAAAAGACCTCTTTTTTCGATCAGGTTATGGTATCTGTGGCCTCCCATAGATCCTTGAACTTTTCAAATTGGGTCATCACCTGCAGAGATCTATTAAACGTCACTGTCGACGAAATAAAATTAGAACTGTTTTCTCAGTCAGTAATTGATGTCGTGCCTGTTATGAACACAGACAAAGAGGCGAAGGTTGCAACAGCCATTTTAAATGCCGCTGTAGAGACCATTCCGAAAACCTCTGCGCATCCACGCCGACCGCCTGTGCCGTGGTGGAACGACGAATGAACAGAAATCCTCCGTTTTATGACGAAGAGCTTTAAGGAGATTTAAGCGTAACCCAACAAGTGACGACCTTCAGGAATATAAAATACTCCGTGCGAAAGCACGGAGGATAATTGGGCTGAGTATAAAGAACTCTTGGGAACAGTACATTAGCACAATTAGACGAACAACTTCATCATCCACAGTGTGGAGGAAACTAAGATCAGTTTGTAGTACTTCCATTCCGTTGCCAGCTATTGCGCTGAATCAACCGATTGGAAGATTGACCACGGACAGTGATAATATTGCTAATATACTGGCAAAATCATTTTCTAATTTTTCTGCTACTACAGCCTATAACATAGTATTCCAGAGACATAAACTGAAGGAAGAAGCAATACCGTTTACTGTTGGGTTGTCTGCCGACTCACCTTTGAACACTCTTTTCTCCTTAAGGGAATTGGTGTCAGCTCTCCCGTCAACGAGGGATTCTGCACTAGGTCCTGATTCCATTGTATACTCCATGATGAAACATCTACCATCATCGGCGAAACTTTTCCTCCTTCGAATATACAATCGGCTATTCGAGAAGCAGTCTTTCCCCGATGCAGGTTAGAAGCGACAGTAATTCCTATCTTAAAACCAGGTAAAGACAAAACCAATCCCAGTAGTTACAGGCTTATATCTCTATCAAGCGTCTTGTGCAAACTACTGGAGAAGATGGTCAACCGCCGTCTTATCTGGTACCTAGAAACCTACAATTTTCTTTGTAACGAACAGTGTGGTTTCAGACAAGGACGATCATCGGTTGACCAATTGGTTTTGTTAGAATCTGCTATTCAAGATGCCTTTCTCTTGCGTCAAACACTCGTTGCTGTTTTCTTCGACCTTGAGAAGGCGTATGATATGGCATGGAAAAGAGGAATTCTGAACACTTTAAAATCATGGAGTATACAAGGGAATATCCTAGCATTCATCGCTAACTTTCTTTCAAACAGATCTTTCCGCGTTCGACTGGAGGTACGTATTCAAACAGCTATACACAGGAGAATGGTGTACCGCAGGGCAGCGTGCTGAGCGTCACGTTATTTGCTGTTGCAATAAATAGTATCACCAGCAATATACGATTTCCGGTACACTGTTCCCTTTTTGTGGACGACTTTTGTATATATGTGCCTGCTCGGTGTATGGCAACAACGGAAAGGTCTTTGCAGTTAGCAATGTACAGATTAGAGGAATGGTCAAAAACTACAGGTTTTAAATTCTCTGCTTCGAAGACCCAATGTGTAGCATTTAGTCGTCGTAGGCAACACCAGGAGCCGATTCTTTATCTTGATGGGATTCAGCTTCAAACCACGGATAGTGTTCGATTTTTGGGTCTTTTATTTGATAGAAGACTCTCATGGATTGCACATGTTCGTGATTTGAAGGTGAGATGCAGCAAGAAATTGGCTATGTTAAGAGTCCTTAGTGGTACGAATTGGGGAGCTGACAGAACTAGTATGCTTCGATTTTATCGCGCAGTCGTTAGATCGCGCATTGATTATGGCTGTCAAGCCTATTCATCCGCACGACTTACAGTTCTGAAAACTCTTGATACCATCCACTACTCTGGACTTAGACTTGCTACTGGTGCGTTTAGAACTAGCCCACTCCCTAGTCTTCTTGTCGAGGCTGGGGAACCTGCCCTTTCGAGACGACGTCAGATGCTACAAATATCTTACATTTCTGGTCTTCGTAGCAAACCAAATCACCCGGCATTCAAAATTATCTTTAACAACATCCATAATCAAGATTACGATGCACGTCAACGTTCGACCGCTCCATTCGGCATACGAAAATTACGAATAATGGATAACCTTGGGTTGCAACTACCTAAAGTGTTTGAACGATCAATGTGCTATATATGTCCATGGATAATAAAAGCGCTGCACTTCGATTTCTCACTGTCCAGTTATATAAAACATAATACTCCTGATGTGGTCTACCACCAGGAATTTTTATTTATTTATAAATCTCATCAACAGAGTGAAATTATTTTCACCGATGGATCTAAACTGGACAATGGAATTGGGTGTGCGTTTCATGCTTCGGGATGTAGTTACACGTACGGGTTGCCCTCGGCTTGCAATGTTTTCACGGCAGAACTATTTGCCATTATCAAGCGCTAACCATCATTCAATCTCGATCTTCCCATTATCTTTTGTGTTCGGATTCTAAAAGTGCTTTTCAGGCTCTTCAGGATGTTTTCTCTGTCAACCCTTTAGTTGGGGACATTTTGTGTGCTGTACACAGGCTTCAATTGAGAGGTGTGGGAGTAACGTTAGGTTGGGTTCCTGGACACTGCGGAATACTCGGAAACACAAAAGCGGATGAAGCGGCGAAGAATGCTACAAGTTTGGTGCCTATTACTCAACGAGTTATGGCATCTGATTATGTGTGTTTTGCAAAACATTTATTGCTCGCTGCTTGGAATGACGAATGGCATGCCGTGATTGAGAATAAGCTGAGGGAAATTAAAGATACCGTCCGTCCATGGAGGTCTTCAATTCGTTCAAAACGTAGGGAGGAAGTGGTGGCTACACGCCTTCGCGTTGGCCACTCTTTTGCAACACATGGATATTTGATGCGTCGTGAAGATCCACCAATATGTCAGTACTGTGGTGATGTGTTCACTATCAAACATATTCTGGTGGATTGCGTTCGTGTAACTAATATTCGTGCTCTTTTTAATTTAGAAGGGAGTTTGAAGGTGGTGTTAAGGGACGATGCCTCGGCCATTGACCGAGTCATCGCTTTCTTACACCACTTGAACATATATTTTAAAATTTAATATTTAAAATACATGTTTTTATAGTTATACTTACATTTCTTGTAATTATCATCTACGTATATTTTTTATTTATTTATATTTAGTGTATTTAATGTTCTTGTTATTGTACTATTAAGGTTTACTTATTGTTAACTTGTAGAATATTGTTGTTTTAAATATCGTTATTATTTATTCACTGTTATATTGTTCGTTGTTGTTATTTTGTTATTTATAGCTTTATATTTTTTATTGTTATAAATTTATTGTTGTTTTTTGTTATTTATTGATGTTTTTTTAATTGATGTATATTTATGGTTATATAATTGTTTTATGTATTGCTACTATGTTTTGAACTTTCTGTTTTGAACAAAAATGTTTTTGGAATTCGGTGTTATTTAAATTATTGCGTTTTCTTTCAATTTTTAATTGGCGATAATAACCACATTTGGTTTTTCGCCAGGAAAAAATCAATCTCTGAGCTACATCTTAGCAATAAAATACATACTATTTTTCACCGAGTTACATCATTGAAATATAATACATAGTTTGCCTTAACAAGTTACACCTTTGCAATAAAATACTCAGTGTTCCTCAATGAGTTGCATATTTGGAATACAATTCTCAGTATCAATCTCTGAGTTACATCCTTGCAATAAAATATATAGTATTCCTCAGTAAGTTACATCTTTGCGATAAAAACATATTTTTCCATACTTAGTTAGGTACATCTTTACAATAAGATACTCAGTATTCTTCACTGAATTACATCGTCGAAAAAAATATATACTATTCCTCACTGAGTTACACCTTTCTAATAAAATACATAGTTTTCTTCACTGAGTTACATCTTTGCAATAAAATACATACTATTCATCACTGAGTTACATTTTGCAATAAATGGTTAGTATGTTTCACTGAGTTACATCGTCGAAATAAAATATATACTACTCCTCATTTAGTTATACCTTTCCAATAAAATACATAGAAGTCTTCACTGAGTTACAACTTGGAGATAGAATACGTAGTATTTCTCACCGAGTTACATCGATGCAATAAAATAATCAGTAGTCCTCATTGAGTTACATCTTTGCAATAAAATGGTTAGTATTTCTCACTGAGTTACATTTTTGCAATAAAATGGTTAGTATTCCTCACTGAGTTACATCGACGCAATAAAACAATCAGTAATCCTCTCTAAGTTACATCTTTGCGATAAAATGCATAACATTTTAATTGAGTTACATCGTTCCTATAAAATACGCAGACATTTCCCCGTTATCTACACAGGTTATGCTAACGTTACAGCTGATTGCTCTAAGTAATTAAAATTTATTATTTTGATATGGTTTTACTGAACTCATTCCTTTCCTTCCATATACTTTCCAGGCAGTTACACTTAGTCCTTGCTTCCTCTGCGCAAGCTCTTCTCACCTGTTTACAAGGCAATGTAGATTGGGTGTTATTGAGTTAGCAGCCTTGTTATGCGAGCTGCATTCATTACCCTTGTGTCTGTTATTTTCAGCAGTAGTTCTTTGTATAAAATAATCTTGTTTTGTGAGATTCAGTTAAACACACCGCATATTGTGTTTGTTCCTGTGTATTTGCACATCTTTATTTGAAACACGTGCGCTTTACCGGGTCATGGCTATCTGAGCCTCCCGGACTCTCCTTACTTATTTTGACCCTATTCAGAATTGAAATGCTGTAGGTTTTTGAATTAAATATATATAAAAAGATGTAACATTACAGTTGTCTAAAAACGATTGTGCAATCTATTTCTGTTTTTATATTTTTGTATTATGTCTCTCAGAGACAGGGCCTTTGCTCTACCTTTACTGGAATACTGTCGTAGCTCCATCATAAGCAAGAGGACAGGTTTTACAACAAACCTAAGACAAACTGACAAGTTAAAGGAATAGAGATGTAAAACGTAGTCTTAACATTATGTAATAAAATTATGTTGACAAAATAGATCTGTTAGTTTCGAAAACTAAAAATTACATAAGTTTCTGTGTTAACTTTTAGCATTTGTTTTACAATCAGGAAGTTATAAAATACATGGAAAATGTTTTAATGTTTATTTACTGTTTGTACATGCACTCGCAAAATTCAAACTATGAAAGGATGAACAGAAGCAAAAAATACTTTTCTAGCTTGCGCTTGGCTTTACCTATTAAGCCAAAGATACAAACCCACCATCACTACATACACTAGCAAAACCCCGAAGATAAATACACTGTAGTCGGCAATGCCCGCTTTCAGCCGCTGTATTGTTGTCAAATTACTGGCGTCCTCGAACACGTCGTAATGCATCAAAACCCCGTCTTCATTGACGTCAGCTGTTCTTTGCTCTTAGAGCTCGTCTCGTTTCTGAGTAGCGCCTGTGCGAAAAGATAGACAGGGATGGGTTAGCTACAAGACCGTTAAGCCGGAGATAGCCTTGTTAGTTATACTTTAACCTTTGTTGCGTGAATACTTGTACACAAAAGACAGTCATTGGTGTATTGGAATAGTATTTGGAACACCTGAATAGTCCCTCATAAACACGTCCATTGCTCAGGAAGCGTTGCAAGCCCTTGTCTAAATCCACATCCCACTAGAGATAACACACACACACACACACACACACACACACACACACACACACACACACACACACACACACACACACACACACACACACACACACACACACACACACACACACACACACACACACACACACACACACACACACATACACACACACACACACACACACACACACACACACACACACACACACACACACACACACACACACACACACACACACACACACACACACACACACACACACACAGATGGCTGCAATGTCAAACTGTGTAAATTTTGATTTCACTTTTAGTCGTACTTACTTCCTTAGGTCATTAATATCCTTAATTAATCATAGCCTCTGCGCATCTCCCACTTTAAGTCATACGGTCTTCTACAGGCAACTACGATCCTCCATTGCCTGTTCAGGTCCATTCAATTTTGGTCTTATCTCTTTCTTAAGCCACTACTATCTTCCATAAAACATAGCCTCTGGACATTTTCTCACGGTCTTCTACAGGCCACTACGACTCTTCATTGCCTGTGTACGTTTATTCAGTTTTTTTCCTTCCTGAAGCCTCTACTATCCTCCATAATACATAGACTCTGTAGATTTTCTCACTTTGAGTCGTACGTCCTTTCACAGGCCACTACGATCCTCCATTGCT
>JBAIZL010000004.1:130004731-130239731 GCA_036971475.1 Prosapia bicincta
AAATATCACCAGTCACCCCATTGCCAAGAATCACTGGTCACCACCATTTCCAAGAATCACGAGTCACACCACTACCAAGAATCACTGGTCACCCCATTGCCAAGAATCACTGGTCACCTCACTGCCAAGAATCACCAGTCATACCACTACCAAAGAATGAGATCAAAACATTTCGTGAACACAACAGCTGTATAATCTAATGTGAAATATTTAAATTCTTTTGTATGGCTTTAAATAACGTTTTTAGCTTACATCTAGAAAACCTGTACCAAGTTTAAGTTGTAGAAGGTAATATATTTGATCATACAGTTTTAAAAAACCTTGTTTTATTACATAATTACTCGTGAATAAGGTGTATTCATATGTAATTCAAAACAACGTTACCTGTTCTTTCTCTAACTAAAACATAATATATTTCATTATCAATCAATTAGTCTGTTAGTAAGCACTGACCATCATAAGCAATTAAAAGATACAATAAGTAGAATTTGAGCCTAAATGTTGCTTTGGTGATCCCTATAAGTAATATATCAAGTAAAAGTTTATTTTTTAAATTGGTATTACCCATGCTATCCAATAAAGTTCGAAAAAGAACACCAAGTGTGTTATATGCCTGGCAATGTTCAAAGCCAGATTTACATGAGGCTGTTGTATCTCTTGCAAAGGTATCTGACTGTATTGCGAAATGTTGTAGGTTACCTTGTTGTAAGAAAACACAACTGGTTTGAAGACGGTTTTAGACATTGTGAGATTTTGTGCGGGCAATACGCCTATACTCGACAATAGCGCTGCTATACGGGAGAGAGTGGACCTTATCAACCGTGCAACTGGAACACACGATCGGAAATATGTATTAAAAGAATTTTAAAGGGATTAAAAATTTTAAAGTATAATTTAAAAATTTATATAGACATATTTTTTTCAGTCGGAATAAGACCTAAATTTTAATCAACCTTTTCAATAACTTTTTAAATAACTTGTATTCATCAGGCAACAATTTTCTATTTTGATCAACTTCGTTTATCAATTGCCTTAAGAAGAAACTGTAATTTAAATAAAGGAATCATAAAGAGTAAGGCATTAAACGAATGTAAAACGATAGGTATCAAAAAAGATTGTCAGAGATTCTCAAGTCAGCTTTCGAGAACTTTAATTACGTGGCCTCATTTTCGAATATCTCCTGAGACTGTTTTAGAAGATGCTTTAAGTAAGATTTTTGTTTAAATAAATTAAAGTGTAAGTGAATACAAGGAAGCAATTCTGCAAAGTTAAATGTATATATATATATATATATATATATATATATATGTCACATTATTAATGGAAAAACAATAAGCAGGAAGAGATAGGAACCTGAATACAGTGTAAAGCCTATACGACTGAACGATTAAGAAATGAACCTGTTGACAACTACATCTATAAGTGTCTTCCTCAGGATAGTAAAAAAAAATTAAAAAAAGAGAATTTCATTGAAGTAAGTTAATTTAAGCACTTTGTGGAATATATTAACGCATACAACAGCACCGCATTGTTTACAGCCCGTATGCGTTTAGAACTTCGAACGCAATGTAAACCATAGCGAATATACAAAGTACAGACATTATAACTACTAATTCTAGAGTACGAGGCTTAGCTGGTGGTGCTTGAGTTGGGCTAGTACCTATTACGTCACTGGTGGTGACGTCACGTGATTCCACTGTACTAACTGGCGTTGTAGTGGTGACCTCTTGATGGCTGTCGGCATTCTCCTGAGGAACAGTGGTCACATTGTGTGATATTCCTTCAGTAGTAGTGTTTGTAAAGTTAACAGTTTCGTCATCTATTGTTTGATTGTTGGAACCTAAAATTAAAAATGTCAAGTATTAGAAATTTGGTAACTAGGTGGTTGCAGCAATTACAAAGTTTCCACAGTTAAAGACAATTATAGCTAAACTAAAATGCTAGGTGCACTAACGCATATTAACTGATCCCAGAAGGCGAAGCAACGATTGGCAAATACTGCCTTTTGATTGGTTGTATAGATCCTCCCACTGTCAAATTCGTATAGCCTTTAGAAAAAATTATTTCGGGCTCAAACATGCAAGCCTCAAAATAAATTACATGGGCCTCAAATACTAAAAATATGATGGAAATAAGGAAAACAAATTTTGAAATTTGCTTAAGAACGTTTAATTGCGCCTGTTTACGAAATTTCGTTGAATTTGGAGCATTCTAAGGAAAATTACCCAAAAGCCCTGCACGTACCGGAAATGAAGTGTTTATATTAATATATTTTAAAATTGGTGTGTTTAATTCAGGCAAAAATATTATATTTGTATTTAAACCATATATTTGAAGAATTTCTTCCTCCATCATTTTATAATGATAATTTGGTGGTAGGCAATCCATAATATTTTTGACAAGAATAAAAGTAGAAAATACAAAATATTTGTTCAAGATAATAACTTTATAATACACAGCACACGATATAAAATTAAACATAAGTCACGGAACACGCGTTGTTGTTATTGTAACTAATGTCAAGATAGGTAGAAGAAATAATTTATAGATATTTCATGTACAGGGGAGCTACACGACCAATTAAAAGGCAGTATTTGCCTTACCTTGCTTCACCTTCTGGGATCAATTAATATGCGTGCACCAACAGATAATGTGTGTAATAATACACTTTAAAAGGGGCTTCCTATTACCTTGACAAATTATCTGACTAGTATGATCTTACATTAAAACATTTTAAAAATAGAAATTCAAACAGTTTTCCCTTCTTTTCAAGTTCAAACTACTTTCTATATTCTATTTGATTATGTCGTAGCACTTGAATTACAATAAACTTCAAACACTACAACTAGAAATGTAAATTTAGTGTTCTTAAACCATAACTCAAGCAGTGGCGGCTCCTGTCCAATTACATTGGTGGGGCTCATGACAAGGGGTCTCCCCAGATTTACGAGGTGCGGAGACAATTTTGAAATTTTATACCCATTTAACTCGTTTTACATTCTAAGCACCTATAACTTTTATTAAGTTATATTTATTGATTAGTATATTAACATTGCTATAACTAATAGACGTATTACGGTGTGATTTACGAAATGTTGCTAGGTTGGGTAGTTAAGTGATCGCCTATTGGTTGCTAAAGCGTCGAGTACTCAACGAGTATTCTCTAGGCTATCTTGGTAATATCAGAAACGTGTTTTATTGCACTATGTAACGTCTTTAGCTTACATTTACTTTTACTGAGGTTAGCCTTAATGCGTTTTGTTTTGTTGGAATTGTCTTCTTCGGAATTATGCCACTGTCGCTAATTACTTTAGTAAGAAAATAAATAAGTTTGTAAACAACGTCTTTACGCATGCAAAAGGTTCTTCTAGGTAGCTTTAAAGCTCCAGCAATCTCTGCAAAATGTTACAACAGCGTTTCTATCTTGACGTCTCCTTTGCACAGTTTCACTTTGCACAGTATTACATTTGGAGTTTTATATTTTTTTAATAATTTGTTCTTTGTTATTAATAATCCAATTGTTTGTTTCGTTTCTCTTTTAATAATTTGTAATTTGCAGTCTTTGTTCTCCAATAACGTGCATACCAATTCTTTAAACAACCATTATACTGTCGCAAAACTGTTCTGTGATTGGTCGTAAATTGTTCCTTCCAAGAAATTCCTCTCCTCTTTCTCGTAATGTCTCTTTCGTTGGTAATCTATATTACCAAAATCGGGAACAAAATTATTAAAAGTTTTTGATACTAACCATAAACCGGAAGATTCCTAAGAATAATTTGTAGTAGTCATGTTTACCATTTTGACTACCAACACAAACTAACCTCTTGGTTATCGTAACAACTTTTAAAGAGATAGTAGACAGCTGCTAAACGTCGACAAAAATAAACAAACATAGTCGAACATAACATTTTCCCCCCAACTGAGCCATAGTAAACTGTTCCATCTCAAAGTAGGGATGGTCGATCCAGTGACATTAACGGATCTGTGATTTTAGTGACAGTACCAGGTTAGTGATTTTTACTGGGGACTTAAGTACCGGTGACAAGGGATACTGAGACTGCACTGTATGTGCAAATAACTTGTAGGTATACTATACTGGTGAAATGATTCCACATCTTGCTTTTTTTGGAAGGCTCATATAATTTAAAAATGAACTCTTATGAAATTAGGAATAAACTACCGAGTGGAAATAACGTCTACCGGGCACAACATTGTCACTATCTTGAAACCTAACACATATCGACCACCCACACACAACGTGAATGGGTAGAACCAGTGACAGCGACAAATCATCCAATGACAGCCGTGGTAAAATATCAGTAACATGAGGGATACAAGATTTGGTACTTTATGGATTTCCTCCAGGAAACTATAATTTTTTTTTATGCCTTCACTTATACTTCTATTATCATTAAAATTGTCTGAAATATTAAACTCCCGTGACTTTGAAACTTCTTTCTTGAGCCTTTTTGACATCTAACAAACCCACCAATATCGACTCATTTTTCATATTACGACTTGACTAAGCAGAATATTATTATCTAAAGTAAATTTCTCTTGACATTTTTTTATATATAATATGAATTATCACAGTATTTTAATGATTAAGAATATTATACTTACTTACTTAAGCTACATTTATTTGACTCTTAGAAAGAAATTGTGTATTCATCGTCTAGAAAACATCAGACACTGTTGTCACTCTCATCGGGGCCAAAAATCTCAGCCTATCCATCCCAACCCTTAGACAATCCTATAAAAATGCTCCGGTGATCGCCCTTTTCACATTGGTTATTTATACTATACATTAAAAGTATTAATAAGTAACCAAAATAATTAATCCTTTACACACTTATAGGTATTAAAACTTAATTTTAGTTGAACCTCCAATTGAAGTTAACCGACCCACATAGGATACAGAAATAAAATATTTAGGAAAACGTTATTTACTACTCAACTATATCCAATGCTGTAGTGTGATCTCGATATCAGTCGCATGTACATTGGTAAAATGATTTGGTCTGGTCTACAAAGTAATTCTAGCACTATAGAAATCCTTGTTTAAAAAATTAGCCTGTGAGTTGATGTTTTTGAAAATAATCAGTGAGCAGCACCACTCTCTTTTTGCCGAGGCCTGCAGCCCCAAAATCAGCTTATACAATTTGACCTGTAACTATAGATGGTTTAAAGGTCTTTTGCAACAATTGTGGAAGGGCTATACAGGTGTGAAATGCTCATGTATGAATAGATGTTGGGGGCACTGGAGGCCTTGCATGTAGGTCCCTCTAAAATCTCAGATCCAAGACAGAATAACTTAATAATAAATATGGGTTAGATAACCCAGTGAAGCAAACTGATTGGAAACCAGTCATGTGGGGGAGGGGGTATGCTGGGGAATTATCTAAAACAGCTTAAATACCTGTGTCATTTATTCTTGAAACTTCTTAATAGTTTTCCTCTTCCCTCATGTGACATTTTGCCCAGTCACAACGGAGATAACGCCCTCTCCCCTTCAGTCAACGACACCTCACGATATCGGCGCAGTTAGTCGAATGGTGAGAGCAGAGCCATTGAAGTAATCCACCAAAGATAGCCATTTCAATCAGTGATAGCGGTAAATCAAGTAATGACAGCAGTTTCATCCAGTGACTGCGACATTTTGCCCAATCACAACAGAGGCAACTTCCGATCGATCCTTTGTCACTGGAATTGGCATTTCCTAATATTTTGTTACTGGTGCTCCCAGCGATAAACGAATATCAGTGATAAGTCACCATGACAGAAAATATCGTCCATCCCTATCTTTAAGTAAGCGTTAAAACTATGTAATTTATGTTCGATCATACAGTTTATATTTTCTCAGCTGAAACACCATTATCGTTTACATAACCAAGATACTACCTCGTATCTTCTTGGATCATGGTGCGTACCTAAATTATGCGTCCTAACCAAGTACTCTAAATGTTTAACGTTTTCTCGAACGTATTTTAATCATATTGCCTATCTGTCACTTATTTAATACTACTTAACGTTTACAGAGGCAAGATAAAATTGTCTGTAGCTTTCTGCGGTAATATTGTTCATCTACAAATTAGTTTAGGCACCAATAACGATTACAGGTCCAGTAAACTGTTACTTTAAAACTCCATGGATTATATTGCGTATCTGTGGCTTTGATCCATGCCTTTAAAGTTTTCAGTTGCATATAATGTATTTGGATCATTTTGTTTCATTTTGGATCATTTCAAACGCTTCCATATGCATCATAAGTTATCATAACTACAGCTTTACAGGGTAATGAGTATACGCCCTGCAGAAACTTTCATATGGTCCGTACGTTTCTAGATGAGGCACCACTGCAGGTTAAAGGCCTTTACATTTTACATAAGTTGATGGGTACCTTGTTACTGTAGGGTGATGAACCTACTCGTCCCGCACAAGTTTGTGTATGCATCATAATTAAGTGCGACGCCTTTTGGCTCAGTGAGTGTGCATATTTGTATCTTAAAGGCATTTAACAAGTTGTCTTATATGTTTGTTTGAGTAATTTTTTTATTATGTTTAATATTATAAAAGTTTATTTAAAAAATTACTTCTAAAACCTACAAGCTATTACACTATTCCCGTCAGTTGTTTAGTGCCTCTACTTCACAAGTTTCAGTATCAACTGTAATTAAATTGTTGGAATCAAATTACAGAAGCAGCTGGATGTTGTTAACAATACACTCGGTCTGTGGCTTACCTCCTCTCTTCCTCTTTCACTTATGATAATCTAACCTCAACACTGTTTCAATTCAAATGTATTAATTAATTAAATGTACTGTCTACTGTTGCAAACATTACTGGGTCCAACCTTGTCTGGAGTTGGGTGCTTAGTCCACCATACTTCGAATACAATAAAATTGATTTTATAATTACTTTTCTTCATTCAAAAATATATATTCGCAATTTTCATTTAATTCTCATTAGTATTGAAGCTATTACAAAATATTTTGCATATTCTGAAAAAATTTAAAAAAAGAAACAAACAAAATATATTAAATTTAGTAAAGTTTCTTCAAATCAACATTTTATTTACATAAGCAATGATGAAATATACCAAACCGATTCCCCCGATATCTAGCGACGAAAGATTGAACGGATTGATAAATAAGTTTTTCTTTATGTTTAAAACATTTACTTTTTATAGCTTTAGTGTCGTCTTTAGAATTGCAGTTTCTAAAAGATTCTTCGTTAAAGGGAACTTGAAAACATCATAACCTGATTAAATGCCTGGAAGTACATAAATTAAATTTTCAGTTTATTCTGTTTTAAATTGTTTTTCTCCTTCAATTTGGGCTACTAGTATGCAAACACACACGCGCGCTCAAAAATATATATTGCTTTAAATATTTGATAATATTCTAATAAAAATGACTCACACCAGACACACACACACACACACACACACACACACACACACACATATATATATATATATATATATATATATATACATATACTGACACACACACACACACACATATATATATATATATATATATATATATATATATATATATATATATATACATATACTGACACACACACACACACACACACACACACACACACACACACACACACACACACACACACACACACACACACACACACACAATCAAACACACACACACACACACACACACACAATCAAACACACACACACACACACACACACACACACACGCTCGAAAATATATAGTGCTTTAAATATTTGATAATATTCTAATAAAAATGACTCACACCAGACACACACACACACACACACACACACACACACACACACATATATATATATATATATATATATATATATATATATACATATACTGACACACACACACACATATATATATATATATATATATATATATATATATATATATATATATATATATATATATATATATATATACATATACTGACACACACACACACACACACACACACACACACACACACACACACACACACACACACACACACACATATATATATATATATATACATATACTGACACACACACACACACACACACACACACACACACACACACACACACACACACACACACACACACACACACACACACACACACACACAATCAAACACACACACACACACACACACACACGCTCGAAAATATATATTGCTTTAAATATTTGATAATATTCTAATAAAAATGACTCACACCAGACACACACACACACGCCTGTTACGGTAGCCTAAGTAAGAGACTGTTAGTCGAGGTTTAATGCCAACCCCGCCTTAACAAACTCTACTTTACTACTACCCTAAACAAGATTTATTTTATGAGTACTAACTTTATGTCACTCGTATCTTCATTCAGTAGGCCTACTATTTAATAAGAACTAATATTTTTACCAAACGAATCTTAAATTTTTATTAGAAAACAACCTAATACCACAAAACACTGTGTTTTTGTTGAACAAACCCTATGTACATTTCTCTTGGTTATAATTAATATTTTACAATAGTGTTATAATATTGTTACTTTTTATAAATTAACTTGACCCTGATTTGTTGTAGAATATCATTGCTTTAAAGTGTATAAAGGATATATATGTTATCTGGTTATATTTTAACGCAATAATTTTGTACTTCAACTGCGTTTTGTGCAATTAATGAAATAGAGTTATTATAATAATTTTTAATTTAAAAATAATGAACTTGGTTTAGGCCTAAATTTTAGTTTTAAATTTAAAACTACTTAGTCTTGCCGGTTTTTAGAATACTAATTTAGTTTTTGAAGCTTAACGTTATATCTCGTTTCGATTTTTAAACATGAGTCCTAGCGGCTATTTAAAAATCTGTGGGACTTTATTTTGCAAAAAAACAAGATTCTCGTATTATTAGAAATTATTTTTTCGTATATATTTATTTTTTTCCAACGAAAAATTTGTAACCTGGCATTGTTCACTTACCACAGATAAAGAAACAACAGATTGAAGCTGTTACAAGAAATAGGTTCATGTTAAGGTAGCGTTATCTGCTTAACCATTTCAAAATCTAGGCCGCTAAACTTGCTTATCCCATAAAACCTACTACTACACACACGTGCAATTATTTCTAGTTTTTATTAACACTAGAAATATATAATAATGTATATACAGCAGCTCGTTTGTTAGCTCATGACCTTCAATAAAGATTAGAATCTAGTTATATTGATATCTAAACACAATTTAAATCCTCGAATATACACCGTGATTTATTAGTGTAACGAATTCAGACCTAGTTTTAATTTCCATGCAAATTATGCCTATATGGAAACCCCAAATATACGTGTAAAGTACAGTGAACAAGTATAGATATTATAGGGACGTATTTTACTAGAAAATATTTTTGAAGAGTGCACAAGTATCTCTAATTGACGAAACTCAAAAGAGCCAAGAAAATTAGCAATACATTCTTTTATAACAATATTACGAGGAGAGAACTTATTATATTATCTTACTCTTCTAAGCCATTTACTTCTCGCAGAAGAAATCGAGCTAGCATTAAAATTTTTCATTAACGGCGGAACTAAAAAACACAACATTTATCAAAATTAGAAATATATACTTTGTATTTTATTGTTTTCTGTTTTTTGTATCCTAATATAGTCAGTACTTTGTATCCCATGGTTGTGATAACTTTGTATGCTATTGTTAACACTTTGTATCATATTGTTGTCTCTACTTTGTATCCTATTGTAGTCAGTCTAGTATTTATGATATCTTGTTTTTCGGAACCAATAACGCTCTCTGTGGAGCTACTGGCGCTTGCATCAGTATTTCTGATGGACGGCAGAACTTAGAGGCATACAACTACAAAAAACTAGTAAATATATTGTTTCCTTTTAATGTCAGGCTAGTATTTATTTTTTGCTTTTTAGAAACATTTACTGCCTTTGATAACTACTCAAGCTTGCAACAGAATAATAGTTTGTACCATAGAATCACCTGTGACCTTCGCAAGCCTCATGTTCTCTTTCTTAATATTAAGCTTCACAGTGCACGATAAAACCAGGAGCGCACCCACGGAGGGGGCTAAAGGGGCTGTAGCCCTCACCCCTTAAGAAAAAAAAGAAAAAAAATACATTCAGTTTTTAAATCCGCCAATAGTAGATACATCGCATACTGAATACTGGTTTACGAGAGTTACATTTCACTACAACTACGAAATAAATGATCACGCATGGAAGTGACCTAATATTAATTTGCTTAAATTATTTTGGGTTAGATTAGAGAGCCTGATCGGAAGAAATTGGCCAGTCCTGCTCTTGATGAAGCTGGTACTTCAGCCGCAAGCTCCAGTCATACATCGGACAATGTCAACATAGAATGCAGCAGTAATATGGACATTTCTTTGTACAAAAATAAGTGGCTCTCAGGCACAGAGAAGTTTCATGTTTTGGAAAACTTGTGGGCTCCATCTTCCAACTACAAGTTCCCAGCAACGACTCATGGAAAGCAGGAGAGGAAGTTTTTGTATTCCTGGTTGCAATAGTGGTTGTCATACTCTGAGATAGAAAACCGGGCTTACTGCACTTATTGTGTACTCTTTGCTCCAACTGAAGTGGGTATGAGATCATCCCAGAAAACAGGTCAGCTTGTCCAAGAAGGATTCCAAAATTGGAAAAAGGCTATTGAAAAATTTGAGTCACATTCTCATTTACAATACCACAAACATGCCATGATCGATTTCAACAATTTGAAAACAGTAATGGGAGGGAAGATGAATCCCATAGACAGATCTTTGGATGTAGGCAAAGCCAATCAGGCGAAAGAAACTGCGGAGAGGTTAAAACCCATAATAGAAACGGTAATTTTTTATGGACCACAGGGAATAGCTCTTCGAGACCACAGAGACTATGGAGACTTCAACTTAGACGCAATGCCGGATGATAATGAGGGGAATTTCAGAGCCCTATTGCGGATGCGTATTGAAGCAGGTGATGCAAAATTAAGAGACCATTTCAAGTCATGTGGTAAAAATGCCACTTATATAAGCTGGAAGATGCAAAACCAAATCATTGATGCTTGTGACAAAGTAATAAAAAGTCGCATAATCAAAGATGTTACAAGGTGCTACTTTTTTCAGTGTGTTAGCTGATGAGACTACAGCCGTGTCGACTCAAGAACAGTTTTCATTGTCTGTGAGGTATGTCTCTCATAACACGAAGGATGGTTATAAGATTAATAAAAAGTTTTTGCAGTTTGTGCCTCTAGAGTCAACGACTGGCGAGGTGCTTGGAGAAACACTGTTGAAAGGGCTTGAAGAGTGCAATCTTGAAATAAAAGATCTGAGAGGACAAGGATATGATGGCGCATCAGTCATGGGCGGAAAGGTGAAAGGTGCTCAGGCTGTTGTGCAGAAACGTTGCCCGAAGGCAGTATATGTACACTGCGCGTCGCACAGCCTTAACTTAGCCATTACAAATGCTGCAGAGGTCAGATATATCAGAAATTGTTTTGGCACTACTGAAAAAGTATGGTCTTTTTTTAACACACCAAAGAGGCAAAATGTTCTCCAGGGAAAAATTGAAACCCTAGCACCAAAAACTAAGAAACAAAAACTCAAACAGCTATGCCCAACCAGATGGGTTCAAAGGCGTCCTCGTCATGAAGGAGCTGTACAGCCCTATCATTTCATCCTTAGAAGAAATCAAGTGTTTTGATGATAAGGACACATCTTCAGGCGCCGATGTCCTTTTGACAGCTATATGTCAATCAGAGTATATTGTAGCTCTAGTATCAGCTGAAAAGCTACTCAGCTACACTTTGATATTGTGTCAAAAGCTACAGTCAAGTGATGCGGATCTCTGGGCTGCTTTGAACTATGCTGACTATGTACTTCAGAGTCTGAAGTTACTAAGAGAAAAAGTCGATGAAGAGTTTTCAGTCTTGTTTCAAGAGGCACAAAAAATGGCCGAATTGATTGAAACTACAATTAGTGTTCCAAGGATTGTTGGGAGGCAGACACACAGAAGCAATGTCTCAGCCGAAAGCACAGAACAATTTTATAGAATTAACGTATTCATCCCTTGGATTGAAAGTTTTATTTCCTGCATCGAAGAACGTCTCTTAAAGCACAAGAACATTATGAAAGGGTTTCACTGCTTGCTTCATACTTATCCAGAGCATAGTGAAGAAAGTAAAGAGATGAAAGAGGCGTTTTTGAAGTTGATTGAAGTTTATGAAGAAGATTTGGAAAACAACAACTTAAACGTGTTGATGGCAGAAATGGAATTTTGGCAAGCTTTTCTCCAACAACACAATGCACACCATGTCGATGCAATTGATTTTCTAAATATTTGTGATAAAACAATCTTTCCTACTCAAGATTTTCATCACTATACCTGTATCGACCAGCACAGCAGAGCGCTCGTTTTCCACTCTTCGGAGAATCAAGACATACCTAAGAAACACGATGTCTGATAGTAGGCTAAATAGCTTAGCCAATCTTAATATCCACAGGGAAATTCCAGTTGACACAGACAGTGTATTATCCATACTGAAGAAGGCCAAAAGAAGACTCAATTTTGTTTTGTAAGACAGCTGATATAACAAGATTTTGTCAAAATAAAACCTAAAATCTTATTTTATCTGCTGGGTTATATCATTCATTTCTATAGTCCCTACTCAAAACTTGCACTCAAAGAGCTAAAATAAACTTAAAGTAATGCCTTAAAATACCGGTTATTCTTACGAATTTTTAAAAAGTTTTCCGTTGGTTGGCCCAGGGTCCCCCGGTTAGCCCCCCATAATTATTTTCTGAGTGCGCCACTGGATAAAACTGACCAAAATTGCCGAGCTTGACCAAGTTGTTTTAGCTTGTTTTGTCATTGTTGATTCATCTTGTATTAGGACTGTCTTCTGTGTGTAATGCCATTTCTAAACAATTGGAAAGTACTTTACTTAGAGTTTTTTCTTCATGAGTAACGTGTACAAAATGTATAGGAATTAGGTAGGGTTTGAATTCCATCGGCTGCAACATGACTCACAGAGTTACAGAGAAAGAAACGGGGGGGGGGGGGAGAGAGAGAGAGAGAGAGAGTTGAGGATACGGGTTTGCTGCTGACTCCACTGGAAGGCCTACATATTTAGCAACTTTAGACATTTGGATTATTATTTGGGAAAAAATTGTACAGTCGCAAAGTAGCAGAAAAATAATAATAAAATGAGATAGTAAAATTTGTATCCAATTTAATAACTTTAGTAACTATAAATGTCAAACAAATCAACTAACAAACCATATATTGCGTACACAAAAAGTATGTATCCAAAAAAACGGCCGGCATAATGTAAAGCTGGCCTATATTTGTATCGATTTATGTGGTTTATCAATTTAGTAAGCGATGGGAAATATTTCTTTTCATAATGACTTTTAACTTTTGGTGAAGTCCTGGCATCTCCTACAGGCCGCTTTCCTGAAAGAAAATATATAGATGAAATCAATTTTTAATGCAACGGTTTCCCAATAAAAACAAAAAATAAATGTGCAATTTGAGCAACGATAGAAATGATGCTTTCTATTAATCGCTATTTTAACTGGATTTAGATATAAGCAATCAAAATCGTAACAAAAAAGATATATATTTATTAGTTACTGTCACAGAACTAGCCTGGACTGTGTCTTGACGTCACGTGGAATGGGCGACACAAAGTCGTAATTCTGCAAACTTATGCTTTTAGTTAAAGTTGAACTACAAGTTGTACTATAGAAATTGTAGAATACAATAAGTTGTACAACTCACTTTGGTTTAAAAAAAATATTTTTATTCTTTTTCATGCAAGAAAAAATATGAGAAAAGGTGTTGGTTTTGGTAAAGTATAGTATGATTTGTTATAAGATGGCTCAAGACTGGACAGTGGTTTTAAATTTTGTTCTTCATGAAGCACCTACAACTACTAGCTGACCTTCCATAGTTGGGTTTTACTTGTTTTATCATATCCGAATCGTCACTTCAAATCTGCGTTACTTTGTGTATCACATCGTTAAACGTTTTCAGGCTATTTTAAGTTACGTACTGTAAGAGCTCTGTACTTGGAGATACTTTATGTTTAATACATAATCTTTAATTACGGAGTTCAGTATTGGGTTATCATCTTGATAGGAGTCTGGTTAATGCAGAACATATTGAAACACAAAACGTGCTGAAGTTGCCAAATTAATCGACATTGCAGGGATAAAAAAATAGCGATCTGTATATCACAATAAAATGAAGAAGCCAGGGAGACGGTTCTGCCATGGAGTCTTCTATTAGTTTGAACCCTTAAAGGGTGATAATAGTTACTTATTTTCACATCGGACGCACTTTATCAACTCACGAATGAGTGATGCAACATGAGGGTCTACTAGTACGTCAGTTCTGTGGAGGTGCCATCACAATCGACCATATGTTCTTTGAATGTGATGATTTGGCAGATAAAATCTTGAAACAAGTTGAAAGACGGTGTTAGGGACGGGGTCACGACAGTTGTCGCCTTCTGACGTTACGTTAGGGCCTGCCTAAACACGTTCAAAAAGATGTTTCACTTTTTTCCTTTAGTTTGTTATACTGTTTTTTAAACTATTGGTAAGTACATGTCGTCAGGTTTAGCCCGACCGGTGACTTTGAGATGCGCAGAATCACTTTAGTTTTTGTGCATGGGGTACACGGATCTAATAGTGTTCACGAATGAATACAATGCTTCCGCTGCCGCTGCAGCAGTTCCCATTCCGCCTTATCAGCCTCACCCCTGCACATTTCATTGGTCACATTATACCTGGCGACGCGTGACCATTTTGTTTCTTTTAGTTCTAGTCACATCAGTTTCTGTAGATAAACCATACTTTGTTCTTTGCCAAAAAAATGTAATTCTTTTCCAAACTGAACTGACAAATAGTTCACTTCGTTTAGTGACATGATAAATTCATGTTGATTAAAGAAAGTGAAATGAATGGAGTTGGTAATTTAAATTTGTTGATATGAGTGTGTTTATCATGATGCAGTTATTCAATACCACGATAATTATTACCAATGTTAGATTTTCTTTTTACTTTCTGTCATCTATTTGTCGTACTATTATTCAGTTAGATTGCAGTAACTCCTTGCTCGGAAAAGTTTTTTTATTGCTCCTTGCTCGGATAGGATTTATTATACAGACAAACGACTTTTATGTAATCAATATAAATACTTTTATATTCACATATTTTGTGCAATTTTCTTAGGCTACTATTTTTGGATTATCGAATCTCTATCCCCTTCAGTAAAACTTTATTTCTCTGCAAAAACAAATACTTTTGATTCCAGAAACAAAATAAATCACCTATTAGGATTTGGTGCTCTTGACGTAGCAGTATAATAAAGAGGAAACATTTGTAAAAGAGCATTTATTCACCAATGAAAATAAGTCAGGAAGAATAAATCTGATAGAACTCGTGAAACACAT
Organism: Prosapia bicincta; assembly: GCA_036971475.1. Lineage (NCBI taxonomy): Eukaryota > Metazoa > Arthropoda > Insecta > Hemiptera > Cercopidae > Prosapia > Prosapia bicincta. The sequence continues at coordinate 130,020,211 of JBAIZL010000004.1, forward strand.
GGCACAACACATAGAAGACAGAACTTAACCCGAACATAACAGTCCCATAATGCAAAACGTCTTTCATCTGTATATATTTGTACTTGTTAAGGTATCTTCTAAGCCTAAGCATTTTCGAATACCAATAGAGTTCATTGGGGATACCTTTGGCAAAAGATTTTCTGTTGCGAACTCGCTTGGTGCTTGTTTCTCCGGGTGGAAATGTCGTCACAGCGCCTGAAAGAAAAATAAACACTGCAGAAACTTATAACAGAGGTAGATTTCAGATGAGCAGGCTACACTGTGACATCTCTCCTTCTTATGTAGCCTACTGCCAGTGGTGGTAAGGTAAGGTATAGGTTACAGAGCGAGAGTTCTGCAGGAGACGGGAAAAGGTCTTTGAATTTGGTTCTGAAAAAAATGTTTGAATTTTCACTAAAGATTGGAACAAATTTGTTTAAATATAAACAGTAACACAGGAAAAGGTAACCGATATTCAGATAAATTAAAAGAGACCAACAACAGTTCAATTTAACGCCGCTATGTATTTACTTTCTACATTTACAATCATTTAATGGTTTACAATCATCTGCCAGTGATATTTTAGGTAATGTTTCATACACTTTTTCGAACTATTTTAAACACACACACACACACACACACATACGCACGCGCACACATACACACACACACACACACGCGCGCACGCACACACATACACACACACACACACAGACAAATCCACATACACACAATCACATACAAACACAAAACACACACACACACACACACACACACACACACACACACACACACTAAAACATATTATAAATATTACATTAAAGTTTAACCACTAAAGATGACTTAGCCTCGATTTATTAAAATTTTATAATGACTTATTCTCGAGATTGTTAGATTCGATGTAATCTTGCCCCTTTCTTTAAACATAAAGTTTGGTAGTTAACTGATTTAAGAATTTAGAAGAACATAATCTAGTAAAATTATTAACAAAAATTTAATTTAGTAAAACTCGTTAATCAACAATGTATGCAGAGTATAATATATTTTTTTAAACTTAGAATTGCCTTGAAGCTACTCGGGTTTGCTTAAAGGTGCAGGAAATGATATTGACCCGACTTCGCCTTCTCTTCAGCGTGACGTTTAGTTCCAGTGTAAAACCAGTTGCTTGGTGTTTCTTCTTCTGGCTCAACATATATTCCTATTTTATTTATCTCGAAACCAATAGCTTGCAAGTCTATGTAGTTATAACGGGTCACTCGATCGAATGATAGAAACCTGTACTAGTCCTTCCAAAAGCATTAGTTTTTGTAGTGAGTGTTGCATTAACGGCCACAGTTAAGAAATTGCAGGCGTTGCGGTCGTTTAGAAAACTAATATAAGTTACGTTTTTCAAACCTTTATGTAAATGATCTGGTTAATATGACAAATGAAATTAAATAATATTTATAGCAGTCATTCGGCCTTGTCAAAACTACATTTTTGTAGTATAAATACTATACCTTATATTATATTGTCTGTAGAACGGTCGTTTGCTTCCTCTACACTTCCACCAACCTCTAAAGTGAAGTCTCTTCTACGAGCCCCCAAGGTTACGTTCCTCTAAAGTGAACTAATCTTTCTACCCTCCGTCTTTATATCGATCGACTCTGTCGAGATTCTTCTATTTGAGAATATCTTTTCCCGTCCACCAGATCTAGTTTATATACATTTTCCGCTCCCATTCAGTGATATGGTCCATCTTCCGGCTTCTTCCAATCAGCGCCGTTCCTTGCACTCGAAATTGCCTCCTGTTCTAGATTTACCTTTCCACGAACATCCAGCTACATCTTGCATCACCCCGATAGGTTATTTCAAGGCTTGGCATAAATGTTTCGCAAAATACTACTTGTTTCTCATTGTTTCTATTAGTTAGAAATTTCCACTCATTTCTGCTTACCATACACCGAGACGCTCACTCCCCCTATCTAGACAGTTTTCAGAATTTTTTTCAAAGAACATGAACTCTAGCTAGTTTATTAAGTTATAATATTTCAATCACACCAAGCCTAGCTCCTTACAGGGGTTTATTTAAAGTTCTTGAAAAAGATGTTGACCCGAATTAGCTCTTTGAATAACGTTGCATAGGCTAGCACAATTTGTAATACAAGATAGTCGTTATGATATAGCTTCATATATATATATATATATATATATATATATATATATATATATATATTAACATAAAAAACTAAGGTTAAACTCTTGTACAATAATGATTCTTAACCAACAATTTTAAAAACTAAATTCATAACTTTTATAAAGCTAATAAATCAGTTTAAAACGTTCGAGAGAAAAGGGAAGTTTTTGTCCAGTTTCAGATTTACCAAAGAAACAATGAAGCGCCAGATGTAAGGGTGGCAACTGTTATTAAAAAAACTTGACGAAGTATAAAGTGGACATGCGTAGTAGGAGCGGTAAGGTCATAGAAGTTGATGTGTTAGAGACAAGTAGCAAGGTACCAACTCGTACTTGTTGATGTAATGCAAGACAGTTGCTCATTAGCTGGAATTTTAAAACTGAGGGGATTCTTCTTGCTTCTTTAATATTCCTCTTCTACTCCGTCTTTCCATATTAGATTGTTCAAAATGAACTTACATCTCGATCAATAACCCTGGCATTCTTGACACTTTAACATTTCCGTTACAAAACAAATTTCACCTCAAGCTTACACTGTGTCCTCAATCAACAACGTCAGATCTGATCACGGATTTGTCCTCATCACCACTTCTACATCCATTCATATCTACCCTCTTTCAACGGGTTAACTGAATAGCACATCCACGTGAATGTTGCTTAGTCACTCTCTCCTCCTCTTTATACCGTTGACGAGCACCACCGGCGCTCCTGCCGCATAACGAGAGGCTTCCGTATCTTACCACAAGTAGATCGCTTAAAGGTCTTCCATTCAATGCGTTATCGTCAATCTTGACAATCACTTTTCCGTTTCACTCCACGCTACCTCCCCATCCTTAATGGTAAACCCATCCGTGATATGCTCTTTCTCTCCTGACTCAACGTAATCCTACTTGAAACAAAACAAAATATTCACCTGCTGTTCCTATGCCCTGACGTCACATACACAGCTCGTAACTAATAGCCACAATGTCCCAAAGTGTCTCCTTCCAATCGCCATTGATAAAAACCATCTAAAGCGCCCCCGGCCCCTTTTAAACATCATCATCTGTCAATCCTCTCTCTTTCCCATCCTTACGTACCCATCCCATCTTCCGGTCTATCCTAGAAATGTGTCCACTTATTTCTGAAAAACTTTTCGGCTGAGGGAAGAGGTCTGTTTACGGCTACAAATAGGATCGTAATGATTCGACTAGCCCCCTCATAATTTCCGAACACATCCTAACCAAAGTCTTTCTCAAACCATTATAACCTCTCTCTCACACGAAAATTCTATCCTTCCTCACTCTACCTTCACCTCCTAAGTAAAAAAAGTATTCTATGCTAATCCTAGAGGGTCCATACGACCAGGGTACTATTGGCCATTCAAGAACCTTGTTTTTAGGGTTGAATACATTGAATTTGAAGCGGGATGTTTTATAAATTCTATGTATTCATCAAGGTTTGTCCGATTCCTTCGGGTATTTTTTTGGAAAATATTACCCTCACCAACCAACATACATACAAGCCTAGAAAACATAGGTGAAAAATTAGCCACTCCGGCAATGATAATTCTCGTTCGTTTCCTATCATTTAGTCAAAAGGTAACTTCTGAACTAATTTTTGCGGAACGCAATTCGATACGTTCGTTTGGCAACTTGTGCCCTCCCCCGGTGTTATAAGTAAAATCTTGTGTGAAATGGGCTTCAAACAACGACCTAACCATTGGTAATAACTAAAAAATGAAGTTCTTATGTAAAAACAGTGTCTTTCTCGACACACACAGGGAACAATTTTTGAACGTCTGGAAGCGAAATCGTCAGCTTAATAACTTCCCATATTTCTGTCGCAGGACTTCTTCACTGAAAACATATGTGATGAAAGTTTGAACTAGTTCCACTTGTAGGCTTTCTGTTTCTGGTCTGTTTAACGATCTTAAAGGTTTTCAAACAGATCCCTTAATAGTGTGTAAAGGTTTCCTCCGTGGCAGTGTCTTGATTTTTGCTTCAAAATCCAAGCCATAAAGAGCCAATGTTTTGAAAAAGTTGTGTCGAACGTTTGAAAAGGTTCACCAGGTAGAGTTTCTTTTTCTTTTTTAAAAATTCAAGTGAGCAATATGTTTTATGGTTTTATTACTTTTTTAAAGATTTTTCCACTCTGAATAATTTCGTAATAACATTTTACACTGTCAACATTTATTAAGTAAATTTATCTGATAGAAGTTTATATTTTAAATTTGTACCATTGACAACATGATATCAATTTGAAACGGAAATCCTAATCCAATGCGTTTAATTGGCTCAAATTAGTTTAGTCTTGTGACCCTGGTGCCAAACATACGTTTACAATACACTTATTACTGATAGCATCCTTTATTTTGTTAGAATTGTCTTTGTAATGTCATTGTTTCTCTATTTTAATTGATTTATTGAAGTAAAGCTGTGTGTTGATAATCCTATAAGTTCTCACCGTATAATTATCTGTTACTTGTAACTTGTATATTGACACTACGCAACACTTGAAGCTACAACTAAAGAAATTAGTTTGATAAATTCATAAACATTTTTTTTAAATTCATAAAATATATAGGCTACGTACCATTTACGTTATATTACATATTTAATTTTAATATTTCATATTTTATTTTCAAATCGGAATTTAGAGGTTTCCAGTCTGTAAGAACGAAGGTATTGCAAAAGAAGACATTTTAAACTTACTATAGTTAAGTTTTAATAAATAAATATTTGATATTTACTAAGGCTTATTCATCTACTTTATGGTCAGTTATAGTTCTGTTCTGATGACGTCACATAGGACCACATTATTTTGACAGCTGATTTGTGAGAAACACGCGTTTACTTATCTAGGTTGTGTTATCGGTATAAAGTGATTTTAATAATTACGACCTATTCTGAAGCTACATATTGTTACATATGTTTGAAAAAATTAAGGAAGGAACAACAGTTACTGTCAGAAAATGTATTTTTTGTTGTAATTCTCTCTCTCTCTAGTGTGTGGGATGGGTGAAAGTGTAACACGCTAAATAACGTGATGTATTAGTCCGTACCGGCTGTGAATGGACGAGGCATTGCCTGCAGTAGGTGTACACACGTCAAGCTTTATACGCCGAAATGCACGTGCGGCCAACTTCCATGAAGGCGTACAGCAAAACCATTATCCCCATGACTAGCGCCGAACATTGCACGCCGGCCTTATACTTGCGACTCCGCCTCACTCTTTCAACTCTTTTATACAGGTTTGGAAAATGGGTTTTAATAGCTTGAATAAGATCAGGACTCGGTGGTCTGAGGTCGTCCGTTAGCTTTGTTGGACTGGAATCCTCACTAAGAGGCGCTTGTGTTAGTTTTGGGGCTCCTGAAATACAAAAATCCAATACAGTCCCATCCTTAACAGGACGCAGTATAAATAATATTTTTCATCAAACAGTAACAAAACTAAGTACTTGTGCCGAAAGAACGTGTATATATTGGAAGAAATACTTAAACACTAAAATAAAAAACATATTTAAATTATATAGATAAAAACAACTTAATATTAAGTACAATTAGGTTTAAAGAATGTTGCGCAACACGAGGAAGTATTTCGTTACCATTCACGAGTTTGCTGACTCAAATCTGATAGTCTCGATTAGTTTTGCCGTGACGACAGCTCATCGTACAAGAACTTAGCAAAAAACTAAAACGGGGAGCTAAAAAACTACACATATTAACAAAGAACAAAAACCAAATAATTGTTTTTTTATTGTACTAAAAATTAGTCATTATATCAACTCTCAATTGGTAATTTATAAACTCTGATATGCATGAATAAACGTTCTAACAATCTCAGCTATTAGGGCGAATATAATAATATATCCAATGATTAAATACCACTTGAGAATGCTGGCACTGTATTTGGATTCGAATATAATATAACGCACTTTATAATACAATCCTGGAAAGTATTTTATAAGAACTTGGTCAAGATCAGAAGATCTCAGACGATCCTCTCGGATTGTAGTGGTTTCTTCTGGGGTGTTCAGAATGCCTGAAATACACAAGACTAATATAGTTTTGCACCTGGCTCTCTGTTTGTCTAATCAACTTAATTGGAAACTGTTAATAACTGCACCATGGGAAACTGAAATATCCCGCACAGAGGGTTGTTTAATAAAATGCAATGAATTGGTGATTGCCGACTTCTGAAGGGGGGATTTGTAACCCGTATTTAAATTCTATTTGGGCCAAAATGTGCTCAATTTTAATTAAGAATACGTACATATGTTTTTTTTCAAAATTAGATAGATAAATGATTGTATCATTTATTGTAGATAAATGATAGTTTACTTTCGCTTTACTGCCAGCTACTGACGCGAATATGAAATAACACGGTTGCGAAACCCCCAAACCATAGATCAATAGAAACAAAATTATTTATATCTAAGATTTATGTACATTGTTACGAGCGATTATTCATCATATAACATGATCCATTATTATAAATAATAATAAATACGTCAGAACCGCAACGGCCATGTGACAGTTCGCTCAGTAGCAGACAGTCTCGATTGGCCTGGTTGCAAAGAAACCTGCAACACCCAGTGACATCACTCCTAATGGAGAAAAAATCTTTGGAGGGTCCAGACCGACTGAAACAGCTAGACAGCACGGCAAGGATCTATTAGGCTGCAGACAGGCTGCAACTTCGGAAGTGTTCGGTTAAGATCGGCACCGTCCGAAGAGACGCAGATCGGCTCCGAGTTTGTTCACATTCATAGTTAAGAGTGAATTAAGTTTGTTTTGTTAATAAATAAACCCATAACCTGAGGTCTGGTGTTTTAAATAAGTAAAAATAAAATAAAATATGCCAATATATTTCCTTCAATATTTCACAAAGTATTAGGCAGTATCTAAATATTTACCCTACAACATCCCTTAAAGTTTTTATACTAACGATTTCTTTGCCTTAAAAAAACTAATATTCTTACGATCTGCAACACCCATAGGGGTTTTAGGCCCCAGTTGCTATTGGAGTCTGATCAATGCCAAATTTCAATTTTGTTTGTCATTAGACAACCAAGTCCATATCCATTAACTCATTTACAAACTGAAACAAGTAAATCACGTTGACCCCCTAATCACCCCAGCTTAGCCCAAACTTTGTCCATGTCAATGTACATACTACTAGGCCCAGCAGTCAACGTTTATTACTTTAGTCAGCCTCGTTTAATCCTACCCTTCATAAGTTCTCTGTGAAATTACAACAGCTCGACATTTTTTGTGAGCATCTGTTTTTAACACCTAGTAGAAGTTAATAATTTTGTTTACCATTTGTGTTTTCAAAAGGTTTCATATTTTTATTTGAGTTTTACTTCAACCCAATATCAGTGAGAATCTGACCGGTTGTCCTTAAACGTTGCTACTCCAACATACATTGTACGCGGAATATTCCTTATTAATATTTGTTAACCTAGAAATTATTATTTTCAACTGCAAAAGATTGTCTCATTAGTTGCAACTTTTACGTGTAGTAATCTAATATACAAGAAAAACTAATATAATGTGTAATTAGCAACTATTTATTTATCTGCAGGACCTCCTTGGTCGCCATTTTGTAAAGTGGGGTGCAACAATAAACGTAATGGGTCCTCTCTCAGGCGGAAGTAGTAGAAATTATGAACTGGCAAACAATAATCAGACTAGCATAGTGTTTTGTAAAGATTTACTTAAAACTGTTTTATAATTCAAAAAGTATATAAAAGGTGCTTATTGCGAGTAACAAAAGTACAAGAGTAGAGACCATAAAGTACATGCATAACGCTAACTGCGAAATGCACGGATATAAGCTAACACAATTTCAATCAAAACATACACCATGATCAGCGTTCCCGTGGTTAACACTGCGTACTGAATAGATTGACCATAACTGGAGAAAATACTATGAGTTTTTTTAAAAAAATTTGGAAACTTCGAATGCAGAATCTGATTAAGATCGAATTCTTGTGGCGTTGGATTTGTAGTGGTTTCCCCAGTCGCTGCTCCCGTGCCAGCCGACATCCCTGCAATACAGAATGCTGATAGAGACTGGACATAAACGTACGTTACATGCCTCATTAAAAACAATATTTATTCAGTTTTATGAAAAACAATTATTGTCATCTGTCACAAGGACATTGAAACGACAATGTCACGAGACATTGTCACGGACAAGGACAATGTCACGAGACAAGAAACAGTGAACTTCCTATTATGGACCAGCTGTAAAGTTCATACCGGTTGTCTTGGTCCCAGTCTTGGAGGAAGAATCGGAAAGGAATGATCGCAGGAGTCACTACATTTCTTTCCATGTCTTCTTTGTGCTCCCTCTTGGAGGAATGGAAGCCTAGAAGTAGTGTTCCTTACAACAGACCACTGGTAACCATTGGATAGCCATGCCGATGACCTAGATGGCTGAAATAAGAGTTATGGATAATGTACAAAAAGTCGTGAAGAATAGAAGTAGACGGTGAAAACATGAAGAGATGAATCATAGAGAGCTCTTACTGATGGGAACAAGGGAACTGTTAACAGATGTTATTCTATTACAGAATCAGCTGCTCAGAAGAGGTGCTAACTGTCTATACTTTATAGGGTACATTCTTGCATTTCCCATTGCCGTCATCATATTTTAATGCAGGGATCAATCCAATGAAGTTGGTTGCTGGAGTATATTATATGATACTTTGGATTAACGGGTCTTGCTTCTCACGACACCTTTTTCTCTAAGGGAACGGGTTAAAACATACATATTAAATCCAATAACAAATAAAGTAAGGAAAAAGAAATAAAATGTATCATGTTTTGTAGTTTGTATTTAGATAAAATGGAATTTCTATCTTTTTTTGAAATAGATATAGTACTTGGCAACGTTTTGTGTAGGGAACATTCTGTGAACCTGCGGTTATGTGAAAGCCAGTAAAGTGTGCAATAAAAGCCAATTCACTGAGTTAACTTTCAGAAACAGAATTTAAATTTCAAATGTAATCTCAAGAGTTTAAACAACCCTGACTGAAGTTTGTAGCTTAATTGTAAACATTTTCCCCCGTAAGTTTGTTAAAAGTTATAGTTTTATCGAAGAGGTAAATAATTACACTTTTAATTAAACACGTAATAACATGTCAATCATGCCTACGATACCTTACTTTCATTGTTTAACGATCGAAAGTAACGACCGACGGTAGTTTCGAGAGATGTATCTCATTGTCAACTCAGACCATTTAGGTTTAGGTAGGGGTGGGGGACGGGAAAAGGATAACCAAGGCGAGTTAGGATAGGGATATTTGTTGATTTTTTGGATTTTTGTTTATTATGATACTTAAATATTTGCATAATAATATAATTGGGTTTTGAATATGTCTGTTGGATGTAGTTTGAAACGAACTGTAGTTAGTACACGAACTAAATAAAAAAAATGCAAAGTTACTTTATAATTAATTCAGTGTTTTGCATCATAACCCCTAAAACTTTCAAAAAATCATCTAGTACCCTCAACCTAACCCACTCCTTCCTATCATCATCCACACCATATCTATAAAACCCAGAGCTCATTTTCGGTTGGTGTATAGGGACCTACAATTGAGCACATCTTCCAAAACCATTGTCCTCATGTAATAAAAGAAGTGAGCTACTATAGGCAAGCGTGTTCAAGAATATATTAATATGTGCTCAATTTTTTATGTAGAAACTAGTAGGTTAGGTTGAAGATGGAATCAAATAATGTAAATATTTGGGCTAGACATGTTAAAGAGTGGAAGGGGACAGGAGGTCTCCGCGATTCTTGGTTAATACTTGTGAAATTAATTGTGCAAAGGTTGTTAAACGTTGTGTTTGGAAAGCTGCGCCTAGTAAAAGTTTTCAAACACAAAACCTCTAGGTCGTATATAGACGTTCTATTTGTCATGAAATTATTATATTAATACTAAATCATTCACACTAAACAGATTATCATACTAAATTATTCATGGGTTGACAACACGTGCACACCTTTCTTTAGGTGATTTCTTTGTAGCCTTGTTGTTTTGGGAGTTTTATATTACGTTTAATACCCACAGTTTTTATATAAACTTGACTTCCCAATGTGTAGCCTCATATTGTGTAAAAGTATCTAGATGAAGGTAAACGTATATGTTTTGTTTTTGTAAAAGTATATATTTGCACAAGTCGGTGTGTACATCGAATGGTTAAGCAGCTTCTGCTACATCTGATTCATGTTTTATCCAGTATTTGGCCGTAGCGCTATATTCAACGAAATGTTTTATGTATTTCACAGTCTAACGATTTACAGATAAAATATGTTCCAACACTAAAACAACAGTCGTTATAGGCAATATTGTGTAAGCAATGGCGCGTTACTTATTGTGGGGTGGGCAATATATTTCAAAAATTGAAAAACAACTGGTAGGATTTGTGGTGAACCTTTCGAAATTCAAAACATTTACGAGTGACAAACATATTTTCGTTTTTAAAGAAACACTAAGAGCAGATTTGACTGACCAGAAAGTTTACAAAATTAAATCGAAGATAGAATGAAAGAATAAATAATATCGAAAGCTTATAATAAAAATGTTTTATTAAATCAGAAAGCGTTAAAAAATATGAAACAACTGGTTTATAACTTTGTACCAAACATAAACCATAAAAGTAATTTGTAAGCTTTTAGCGAAGTAACTAATCAAGGCGTGGAATCGATTTTGCGACTGGAAAATGTGTTTCATTTTGGAAGTAAATGTTCTATTCGCTCCATTTTGCGGTGACCCCTTAATCGGCGGTGTGGTGGTGTTTGTGCTGGTGTCTTCCGTTTCGGAGGCCAAAGAGCTTTGCCCTGGAATAAGAACTTTATGAGACCTGCACAGTCTATAGTAAAAGTCAACAATTTATATGTTACGATAGGATAATAATACTATCCAGCAATCGGGTTTAGTATTCTTTGATGTAACCAGCTGATAATAGCCTCTTAAAAACAACACTCAGCTGTATTATAGACGCATTGTTTTTAATTTTCCATTTAAATTTGTACCAGATAAGGTTGGGTTCGTTAGTTTATACGTCATATTTTAGGGTCCTGATGTCTATGATAGCTTATGGAGTATTTCCTTAGAAAAGTGAATTTGTTTTCTATCGTTAGACGTGTCACAATTAGTGACAATACAAAGCGCAAATTATAAGAGGGAGAAGTGGGCAAAGAACTTTAAGGAAGTTACTTTTTCTGTTTATTTAAGCAGCGTGACTAAAAATTTGCTTAACATGTTTGTTACATTTCGTCTTCAGTCGTGCACAAACTCCCGGTTAAAATGTAAAATATATTTTAAGAAGTTGTTCGATTGTTCACAACGAATGAGAAGAATAGAAGATTATGAATGTTTGAGATGCCATTTAATTATAAAGCTTATATTGGTGAGTTCGGGTTACCGACAGTTATGGCTTCGGATTACCGACAGTTGTACGCTCGGATTACTGACAGTTATGGGTTCGGTTTACCGACAGTTGTGCTCTCGGATTAGTGAAAGTTGTGCTTTAGGGTTACCGACAGTTGTGCGTTCGGGTTTCCGACAGATGGGGGTTCGATTTATCGAGAATTGTACGTTTGGTCTACCGGCTCTTGTGGGTTCGAGTTACTGACAGTTGTGCGTTCGGTTTATCGATAGTTGTGCGTTCGAGCTACCGAAAGTTGTGGGTTCGGATTACCGATAGGCGTGCGTGCGGTTGCGTGTTCAGTTTACCGACAGTTGCGCTTACGGTTTATCAACAGTTGTGGTGTACTGCGTCCGCATTAATTGCTTTAAGGTGAAAAGAACCCCGGTTGTAGAAGTAAAATATAATTATAGTATGAGTAGTGGTTGTATAACTGCCGTCAACCAGGGTTAAAGAGAGATATTACTTTCTACCGACATTTTAGTATATAGTAACTTTGGGTCTATACAAACTGGCTACATCCAAACAATTATTCACACAACAGACAAGCAGAATAAGTTATACGACTTTAAAAAAATCTTTTTTTGAACAAACTTTTATGTAAATAAAGCTAACTCAGAGCGAGTTTTAGTCTCTTTTGGTTTTTCTAAACGCAAATGCAAAAAAATACCAAACTGTTTCAAAATGTTGTCCCTTAAAATAATTAAATGGTGATAGTTTTATGTTTGTTGTAGAGCACATTAAAAATAATATTAATAAAATTTAAGATGTCGAAATACTTTACGTAGCTTTGTCTAATAAACTTAAAGACAAATTTTGTTTTTATTTCTTTATTTTAAAGTTAAAGGTGATTTATCATTTCACACGAAAATTGACATTATGACGGTCAGAACTGTACCAACTGCAATGAAAGCGAATATTTTACCAATAGCTAAAGATAAGGTGGATCTATTACTCATTTCACCTATTTCTGTGTAAGTATCATCCTGAGCCGGATAAGTGCCCTCGGTTATATCAGTGCTCTGAGTCGGATTCGTGCCTTGAGCCGCTTCTGTACCTTGACTCTGATTCGTGTCCTGATTCGTTTCTGTGCCCTGACCCGGATTCGTGTCTTGAGCCGCTTCTGCTCCCTGAACAGCTTCTGTGTCCTGCGGCACGAACACCTTTGTAACACCATGTGCGCTTTCATCAGTTTTTACATCCTCACCAGGTGGTTCCGTTGGCTTTGTGAATACTGAGATGTAACCTGAAACATAAAAATTGCCACGTGTAATTACATGTAAAAAATGTAGTTCTGTCTATCTGTTTAACCCAGTATAACAGTAACTAATGTGACGAGAAGAGTCACTCAATCTATCTAGTCAAACAAAATCGTGCAGAGAAGAAAGCACGTGGTATTGAGGTGTCTAATAACTCAGTTGCACAAGGTCTTGCCGGGAGCTATAGACGAGCTGTGGAGATAAAGCAGGCTAGATGCATGTATTAGGATAAAACATCGTTATTTTGCTGTGCTCTTGTCCAGAGCGAGTACTACCGCGTGGTAGGATTGTATTAAATAGGAATTCTAGCCGTGATCTCGAACGGTTCTCGACAAAATATAACTCTGTAACGGTTGGTCACAGATAGCCTAACCGATCACCCACTCGGTATTATTACGGAAAACAGTTTTAAATTCAATTTGTCCTCGGCGATCGGCCGGTTTCTTCCGGAATTTTGGCAAAACGCTACTCTCACCGATCACCATATATACTACAACATAGAACCAGCTGTTTTATGAAATCATATGTTATCACTTATTTCAAGTTAAATAATGATACAGAAGGACATGGACCCTTTCCTTTTCCCAGTGACATAATATATGGCAAGAGAGGTACATGTTAGTTACAAACATTGAGAAAGAAAGTCATGAACCCTTTTTTCCCAGTGACATATTATCCGGCAGAAGAAGTACGGAGTAGCCACAAGTATGAAGATAGAAGGCAACGAATACTTTCTTTTTCCCAGTGACATAATATCTGATGTGAGAGGTACTCATTGGTTACAAACATTGAGAAAGAAGGGCATGAACCCTTTCTTTTTCCCAGTGACATAATATCCGGTAGAAGAAGTACGGAGTAGCCAGAGGTATGAAGATAGAAGGCAACGAACACTTTCTTTTTCCCAGTGACATAATATCTGATATGAGAGGTACACATTGGTTATAAACATTGAGAAAGAAGGGCATGAACCCTTTTTTTCCAGTGACATAATATCTGGCAGTTGAGGTACACATTGGTTATAAACATTGAGAAAGAAGGGCATGAACCCTTTTTTTCCCAGTGACATAATATCTGGCAGTTGAGGTACACATTGGTTATAAACATTGAGAAAGAAGGGCATGAACCCTTTTTTCCCAGTGACATAATATCTGGCAGTTGAGGTACACATTAGTCACAAATATTGAGACAGAAGGACATGAACCCTTTCTTTTTCCCAGTGGCATATTATCTGGCAGAAGAGGTACACATTAGTCACAAATATTGAGACAGAAGGACATGAACCCTTTCTTTTTCCCAGTGACATAATATCTGGAAGGAGAGGTACAGATTAGTTACAAACATTGAGACAGAAGGACATGAACCCTTTCTTTTTCCCAGTGGCATATTATCTGGCAGAAGAGGTACACATTAGTCACAAATATTGAGACAGAAGGACATGAACCCTTTCTTTTTCCCAGTGACATAATATCTGGAAGGAGAGGTACAGATTAGTTACAAACATTGAGACAGAAGGACATGAACCCTTTCTTTTTCCCAGTGGCATATTATCTGGTAGAAGAGGTACACATTAGTCACAAATATTGAGACAGAAGACCATGAACCCTTTCTTTTTCCCAGTGACATAATATCTGGAAGGAGAGGTACAGATTAGTTACAAACATTGAGACAGAAGGACATTAACCCTTTCTATTCCCAGTGACATAATATCTGGCAGAAGAGGTACACATTAGTCACAAATATTGATACAGAAGACCACGAACCCTTTCTTTTTCCCAGTGACATAATATATGACAGAAGACGTACACATTAGTCACAAATATTGAGACAGAAGGCCACGAACCCTTTCTTTTTCCCAGTACAAATTAGTCACAATTATTGATACAGAAGGCCACGAATACTTTCTTTTCCCTAGTGACATAATATATAGAAGGGGAAGGACACAGTAGCCACAAATATTGTGAGAGATGCCGTAAAACTTTTTTATTTTCCAGTTACGTAATATCTGGCAGGAGATGTACATAGTAGTAGCAAATATTGACATAGAAAGTCATGAACACTTTCTTTTTCCCAGTGACATATTATCCGGCAATATGGTTACACAGTAGTCACAAATACTGAGATGTGATTCCGTTAACATTTAATTTTCACCAGGGATATAATATGTGACAGGGAAGGTACACGGAATATACAGTAAAACAAAAAAAACTTCTCTATTTCTACGACGCACATTTGGTATCCCATAATGTTTACTGGAATAGTTGTTATTTTAGATAGTGTGAATGGTTTTAAAAAAAATTAAATAGTTTTTACTTTAAATAGTTCTTCATATATAACACCTTATAATAAAATTATGGAACTAAAAAGTTTAAAGTTAATATATTTTTTAATGTAACGAAAAGAAGGGTAGATATATGATTAAGTCTCAGACCTGAGACCGATCAATCATTCGGTCGCGGTTCAATAAAGTCAGTGTTTTCAAATTGCTACAGTTTTGGCACATCAAGTCTTGCCTAAACTTTATCCTAGGGCTGGGTTTTATCACAGAGTTATATTTTATTTATCCGTTAATTACATTTTTACTTACGAAGTATATTGTTTATATGCAGTCATTATATGATTACTAATTTTATAATTTGTTATGAATGAATTAAATATATGTTAGTGAATAGATTATGTTGGCCGATTTTACGTACCTGAAGTAAGCGCAACTAGCACTATAACGTGTTTCCATATTGCAGCCATATTTGGTGTCTTGTTCACGCATGCCGCATGTCCGTTGGGTTTATCAGTAGTCACTCATAACTACAATATATTTGGTTTTCTTATATAAGAGAGTGATATAATGCTTCTATAAGGCCATTAGACGTTTAATAGTGCTTGTACTTACAAATGGGTTATAAACCACTGACAGCTAAATATACTTTTACGTAAACACTTTCTTCTATGTCAGATTTGGCGATTAGAGTTTTATTACCCTTGGGTACCAAAAATAACTTTATTTTACTCTGGTGCTTTACATGAAAAATAATTATGAGGTAGCAGAGGTAAAACATATTTTAACATGGCTATATTTGTTACAGTGTCCCGTCAGGTCAGACATCAATAGCAAGTGTTTTGGTTACAGTAAATCTGTTGTCAGACATGTTAGTAACTAAATTGGTTACCGTAGCTCGGTCAAGTCGGACATCAGTAGTACGTGTTTGGATACAGTGGCTATCTCAAGTCAGATAATAGTATAAGGTAGTTTATTACAATAAGTAAGTCAAGACATATTACGCTAGCAAGTGTTTTGGTCATAGTAGCTATGTAAAGTCAGACATATGTAGCTAGTGTAAGGCTCCAGTAGTCGTGTCAAGTCGGACATCAGTAGTACGTGTTTGGATACAGTGGCTATCTCAAGTCAGATAATAGTATAAGGTAATTGGTTACAATAACTAAGTCAAGACAGATTACGCTAGCAAGTGTTTTGGTCATAGTAGCTATGTAAAGTCAGACATAAGTAGCTAGTGTAAGGCTCCAGTAGTCGTGTCAAGTCGGACATCAGTAGTAAGTGTTTTGATACAGTGACTATCTCAAGTCAGATAATAGTATAAGGTAATTGGTTACAATAACTAAGTCAAGACAGATTACGCTAGCAAGTGTTTTGGTCATAGTAGCTATGTAAAGTCAGACATAAGTAGCTAGTGTAAGGCTCCAGTAGCGGTGTAAAGTCGGACATCAGTAGTAAGTGTTTGGATACAGTAGCTATCTCAAGTCAGATAATAGTATAAGGTAGTTTATTACAATAAGTAAGTCAAGACATATTACGCTAGCAAGTGTTTTGGTCATAGTAGCTATGTAAAGTCAGACATATGTAGCTAGTGTAAGGCTCCAGTAGTCGTGTCAAGTCGGACATCAGTAGTAAGTGTTTTGATACAGTGACTATCTCAAGTCAGATAATAGTATAAGGTAATTGGTTACAATAACTAAGTCAAGACAGATTACGCTAGCAAGTGTTTTGGTCATAGTAGCTATGTAAAGTCAGACATAAGTAGCTAGTGTAAGGCTCCAGTAGTCGTGTCAAGTCGGACATCAGTAGTAAGTGTTTTGATACAGTGACTATCTCAAGTCAGATAATAGTATAAGGTAATTGGTTACAATAACTAAGTCAAGACAGATTACGCTAGCAAGTGTTTTGGTCATAGTAGCTATGTAAAGTCAGACATAAGTAGTTAGTGTAAGGCTCCAGTAGTCGTGTCAAGTCGGACATCAGTAGTAAGTGTTTGGATACAGCGACTATCTCAAGTCAGATAATAGTATAAGGTAGTTTATTACAATAAGTAAGTCAAGACATATTACGCTAGCAAGTGTTTTGGTCATAGTAGCTATGTAAAGTCAGACGTAAGTAGCTAGTGTAAGACTCCAGTAGTCGTGTCAAGTCGGACATCAGTAGTAAGTGTTTGGATACAGTGACTATCTCAAGTCAGATAATAGTATAAGGTAGTTTGTTACAATAACTAAGTCAAGACAGAATCGCTAGCAAGTGTTTTGGTC
The DNA here is from genome assembly GCA_036971475.1 of Prosapia bicincta. Lineage (NCBI taxonomy): Eukaryota > Metazoa > Arthropoda > Insecta > Hemiptera > Cercopidae > Prosapia > Prosapia bicincta. The sequence goes on from JBAIZL010000004.1 coordinate 130,037,603, forward strand.
ATAGTAGCTATGTAAAGTCAGACATAAGTAGCTAGTGTAAGGCTCCAGTAGTCGTGTCAAGTCAGAGTAACATCATTGTGAAGTCGTGTCACATCAGTAGTAAGTGTTTGCATACAGTGGCTATTTCAAGTCAGACATTAATAGAAAATGTTTGGTTACTGTAGTTGTGTCTAGTCAGATATCAGTGGCAAGTGTTTTTGTCATAGTCAGACATAAGTAGCTCATATCAAGCACTAAGCTCATAATTAGGCTAATCTCTATAGCAAGTATTTTGGTCACAATAACATTGGTAAGACAGACAACAATAGCTAGGGTATGGTTTTATTCAGACATCTGCAGCAAGTCCTTTTTTCAGTATCATGATCCCCTGTACCCCTATCACGGTTCCGGATTATGTCAGGCGTCGATACCAAGTATTGTGATCACAGTAACATAGGCACGTCAGACATTAGCAGAAAGTGTTTGGTTACCGTAGCTCTGTCAAGTCAGACAGACGTTGATTATAAGTGTCTGGTCACAGTAACAAAGTCAAGTCATAAATCTATAACAAGTGTTCAGAAATAGTCCCTTATTCAAATTAGTTATCGATAGCATGTGTTTTTGATAGAAACCTCTGTTAATTTAACATCAGTAGCATATCTTTTCATTACAGTTGCTCTGTCTAGTTAGACGTTGTAGCTATTGTTTTGGATTACATTAGCTGTGTCAAATCAGATATTGGTTGTATGAGTTTAGGTACATTAGCTATGTTACGTCACTCATCTGTAAGAATTATTTGGTTACAGTACCATAGTTAAGTCAGACGTTGTTAGCTAGTGCTTGGTTACAGTATCTCGGTGAGGTCGAAAATCTTTAACAATTGATTTGTTACAGTATGTTTGCGAGATCAAAATTCGGTAGCAAGTGTTTTGGTTACAATAGTTGTGTGAGGTCAATAATCTGTAGCAAGTACTTTGGTTATAGTAACAACGTAAGTTCGAACATCTGTAACAATTGTTGTCGCCACAGTAGTTCTGTCAATTAAGAAACCTGTAGCAAGTGTTTTGTCAAGTGTATTGAGGTCGAACATCTGTAACAATTGTTGTCGTCACAGTAGATCTGTCAATTCAGAAACCTGTAGCAAGTGTTTTGTCAAGTGTTTTGAGGTCGAACATCTGTAACAATTGTTTTCGTTACAGTAGTTCTATCAATTCAGAAACCTGTAGCAAGTGTTTTGAGATCGAACATCTGTAATAATTGTTTTCGTTACAGTAGCTCTGTCAATTCAGAAACCTGTAGCAAGTGTTTTGTTAAGTGTTTTGAGGTCGAACATCTGTAACAATTGTTTTCGTTACAGTAGCTCTGTCAATTCAGAAACCTGTATCAAGTGTTTTGTCAAGTGTTTTGAGGTCGAACATCTGTAACAATTGTTTTCGTTACAGTAGTTCTATCAATTCAGAAACCTGTAGCAAGTGTTTTGAGATCGAACATCTGTAATAATTGTTTTCGTTACAGTAGCTCTGTCAATTCAGAAACCTGTAGCAAGTGTTTTGTTAAGTGTTTTGAGGTCGAACATCTGTAACAATTGTTTTCGTTATAGTAGCTCTGTCAATTCAGAAACCTGTAGCAAGTGTTTTGTCAAGTGTTTTGAGGTCGAACATCTGTAACAATTGTTTTAGTTACAGTAGCTCTATCAATTCAGAAACCTGTAGCAAGTGTTTTGAGGTCGAACATCTGTAACAATTGTTCTATCAGGGGATGTTAAAAAGTGATGTACTTTTTGGGTAATTACACCCAAATCCCGGATAAAGAAGATGAGAACGAGTCACAGCAGGCACGAAGAGGTTATTTAGATTACTTGGTGTTTAAGTGATTTTTCTTATCAAATATGTCTTTATTTCTAGTATGATTACAAAGTAAACACATCTTTATGGACTGAGTTTAATGTAAGAGTGATAAAATAAACGTTTTATCAGAGTTTTCATTAGAGTGAAAGAAATGCAAACTGTAAACTAGTATGGTGTTAATAAATACGAAACTATTATTATTTTTGTTTTTCCATTTTTTCACAATGATTGAGCAATGATGTGTGAGGATTATAGCGTGATTATACGCCAACTGCAACGCATTAAAGTTGCACTATTATTACGTAACTGAAAACTATGCGCTTCTTAATATTAGACACTGTTTTGAATTTTTATTATAAGCTTATATTGTTACTGTACAGGGATAACGAGTTGTTATGTAACGGTTATACAAGAGCAGTTATATAGATAGTGACGTCATTCCACAGATGGGTAGATAGTATATTATACTTGAAGAAACCCTTTCTGTGAAAGGTAGTACCTGAGAAAATGAAATTTAATTTACAATTGTTATTATTTATTGATGTTTGGTTTACAATAATTACCGGTAATAAGGGATTGGTAATATTTAACTAGGTATATGATAAGTTTATTTAGCTTTCTTTGATGCTCAAATAAGTACTCATAAAATTTTATTTTGCTCTTTATATTTTTTAGTATGATATTTATATAAAAGTATATATGTATTATTTATTTAACAGTGAAAATGTATAAATTCTAGTAGTTTTGAATAAAAGATTATAAGTTACTGATTTTTACTTCATGTAAATGTAATATTGTATTTACAGTACTTCGAATTTCTGGAAAGATGGCATATTTAAATAAGCAAAATCACGAGTATTGCATGTAGCCCGTGTTTTGCGAGGAAAGCTATCTTTCATAACATTTTGTTTATTATTACAGTAATATTTCCTATTATTTTACATTTTATTATAATTATGTTTCCTATACATTTAAATTTCATTGCAGTAATATTTTCTGTGTTTTTACGTCTCATTCAGTAATATTATCTGTGACTTAACATTTCATTACAGTAATATTTTTATGACTTAAATCTTATAACAGTAATATTTCACATTCTTTATATTTCATTACAGTAATATTTTCTACGACTTCATTTTTCATTACAGTAATATTTTCTATGAATTCACGTCTTAGTTCAGTAATATTAGCTATTAATTAACATCTCGATGCAACAATATTATCTATGAGTTCACATTTAATTAGTGTAATATTTCGTATGACTACATTTCATTACAGTAACATTTCATATGAGTTCACATTTAATTAAAGTAATATTTCCTATGACTTTGCAATTCAACACAAACATATTTTCTTTGGCTTTACATTTCATTACAGTAATATTTCGTATAGCTTTACATTTCATTAAACAGTAATATTTCCTTTGGCTTCACATTTCGATAAACAATGATATTTTCTGTGTTTTCACATTTCATTACAATAATATTTCCTTTAGTTTATCATTTCATTACAACAATATTTCCTATAACTTCACATTTAATTAAACAGTAATATTTCCTGTAACTTCACATTTCATTCAACAGTAATATTTCCTATAACTTCACATTTTATTAAACAGTAATATTTCCTATAACTTCACATTTCATTAAACAGTAATATTTCCTATGACTTCACATTTTATAACAATAATATTTCCTTTTCGTTTTTATTTCATTATAATAATATTTCATATAACTTCACATTTCATTAAACAGTAATATTTCCTATGTCTTCATATTTCGCGCAATAATATTTCCTTTGGCTTTACATTTCATTATAGTAATATTTCCTATAACCTCTCATTTCATTACAATTATATTTGTTTTGGCTTTTCATTGCATTACAATAATATTTCCTTTGACTTTACATTTCATTACAGTAATATTTCCTATAACTTCAGATTTCACTGCAGTAATACTTACTATGACTTCACTTTTCATTACGGTAATTTTTTTGTAACTTCAAATTTCGTTCTAATAATATTTCCCATTATGTCGGTTCCTTTGGAAGTACGTAGCCTATTCGTAATCGCTACAGCCTGTCATACATTGTAAATCATTACAGTAAATATAAGACTTTCCTTGCTTTTGAATCTAGTACATTTACAATATGATTCTTTACCTCCAATACCATTGTCGATAGTTTCATGAGTTCAGTTTTTTTCAGGTTCCTTGCAGTCCAAATATCTTTTCTCGTTGCTCATGAAGCATTAACCGCTCAGAGTAAATCGATTCTTCATTAGTGTTTTGGACTTTCTTGTAGCCTACGTATTACTTCTCATTCAAAAATTTATATCATAGTAACAGCAATGAACATTATAACGTAGAATATTTTATGTAATTTTACATTATATAGAAAGTTGAAGAATTCTCTGGTATTTTCCCGGCCAAGTATAAATGCAGCTTGTATCTGGTGCTGCCGGAACCATCCGAGTCGTCATCTGTGTTTTGTGTCTTCGTGTCTTACGACTTTGCTACACATATTATATTTGACTTTGCAGCATCATCGAGAAATAGACGCGGTGTGAACGATGTAAAGCAGTACTTAACATCGCTATTGCCAGAGCCAGAAGATGAGCAGATCACTGTAGCGCCGAGCACTACCGCAGTCGTGACAGCGCCCTGTACCACCACAGTCATCTGTCCGGGAGGCTGTAACTGCGAGAAGACAAATATCTACAAGCCGCATTTTATCGTAAGATTTCTCAGCAGTATGGGCCTGTTTTTCATTATCAAGACGGTAATAAAATTCTTCTTGCCGTTATTTTATGAGTAAAGAAAAACAAAATACAAATGTTTTACCAGATAAAACTTTGATTATCTTATTGTATTTTGTGTAATTTTTTCTCTTCTCTAATGTTTTTATAATTCGAAACTGCTTATTTTGTAATTATAAACTGTTATTCATAAAAACGTTAAATAAAACGACAAATCTTACATTATTCAACCTTTCCCTCAGAGTAGAGGAGAAACACGTCTTTAGTTGCTGGGACACAACAGCACATGATGAGTGCCAGGTAAGATATTACACCAGAACTGTGCGTAAAGATTTTTGTTGTTTTGTTTAATTCGAGGGAAATATTAAGAAAACGAAAGAAAAAGTCTGTCACGAGTGCAGAATTCATTTTATTAAAAAAAATAATAATAAATATAATTCGCTTTAAAACTATACAAAATATTTTATTCGCCCTATTTGAAGAGTTTAAGCCCAAGCCCACTTTCCAGTTGCCACTGTGTGACTGTACAAAGTGAAGTAGAGCCCTCTCCACTGAGTATCAGAACCATCTGAAATTAACTCCATTTCTTCTTACAAAGTAAACGTGTATCGAGATATGAGCAGCAAGGTTAGTCATCGAGGGCAGTGGAGGATTCACAAATATATTTTGGGGAGGGCTGGTGGGGAGAGGAAAAGGAGTGCCCCTGCCTGAAAATTATATGGGAAATATGGTAGGTAACGTTCTATAGGCTGGCACTTAGGGGCTCCAGGTCTTGGAGAGAGGCCGAGGACGAGGGTAGGGTGGAGGTGCTCGAGGGTCATTTTCAAAAACATCGACTCTTGGACTTCCGCTGACTCATAGGGTTGACTCAATATTTTGTTACTTATTAAAAGCTCTTAATGTATAGTAAAAATACCAACAAATGTAAATAGAGCGTTCACGGAAACGCACTAATAGGATTGTCTAAGGCGATTTATGGCCTCGATGAGGAATGACGACAGTGCCTAATGTTTTCTAGATGACGAATAGCCCTACACTTTAACATCCAAGTGCCATCTTATAAAGTTTGGCCTATAGCTATAGTGTAAACTCTAAGGGTCTTATCTGGGTAAATCGTTAGAAGGCTACTCTGTGACTTTACACAATTATTAATTAGCTTCATAGAACATATACTAAAATCTTTATATATCTTATATTATGAATTACATGAAGATCAGGCACGTGAATATTGCAGGCGCCTCATTTCAGTTTATTCTAGAAAACCACGTATTTATTTCCTTGTGGGTGGGCGTATCTACTAATGGTTATAGTACGGTATTATGGTGATTAATATGGGTTTGTAAACATATTCTACTATCTAATAAGCGTTCTAAATCAGGGGCGAACGCAAACATCGGAAATGGGTATTCATTTATAGCGTAATTTTATAGTTTAAAAACCTTCACTTTTCCATATTTGGGGAGGGGATTGAACCTCCAAACCCCACTTAAATCCGTCAATGATCAAGGGCGTCACACGGTTTGGAACTTTATAAAAAATTGTAATTGAATACATAATAAGAGTGAAACAACTTCTTTTAAATTTATATATCGACTGAAATATTTATCAGGAACTGTATATTTTTGACAATATTTACTGGTCAGTCTAGGAAGTCTGGGCTATGCTATTAGCAGCTGTTGTCGACTTAGAACTCAACTTTACACTTTGCCATTTTCTAAAAAAACCAGTTATATTTAGCCTGTAAAATATTAACGTCTTCAATAGGATAAAGAATTATAAAACAATTAGGGTCTACTTACTGAAAATTTCTCACGAAAAAATGTTTTAAAAACACACACACACACACACACACACATATATATATATATATATATATATATATATATATATATATAATAATTACTTGAGGTAAATTTATTATTATTTCAATTATTGTACATATATAATTTGTTTATGCAATGCAGTGGCAGATTAGGGATGAAATACATCATTCTCAAGCAAGAATTTAGTTTTGTGTATATAAACTGTACAAATAATTATATGACTTACAATAACATGTTGGAGTCGGGAATGTGGCATATTAAAGCATGTGTCTTCGGATTTACGGGAGCAGAATCGTAGATTACGTAACGGGAACGGAAGACACGATCTTTATTTAAAACTATTACCGTATATTAGCACAATACTTTTGTTTGCATTGTTCATTTTTTTAGCAACGTACTTAGTTGTAAACAAGTAATATAGAAAAAACATTTGTTTAAAGGCAATTCCTACTGAGGTTGACAAAGAAAAGTTTTATTTTGTTTACTTTTTATTTTATAATTACAATTAATATAAATATATATGACAAATCATAATATTAGGAGGTAAAATATATTTTAGCAAGTTTCTTTTTTCCTCTTTATACAATATATGGTGTTGGACTATGATTGTTGTTTGTTACTATTTATTTGCATTTTTCTTTTCTAATTAAGACTGATATTATACTATAACTTCTCATTTTCATTTCTTGTAATGTTTCACTTTTGCAAAGAAACCTTCTCTTATAATTTCAAATAGTATATCCTTAAGCAGTTTTGTACATGTAGCTCCACAGTTCGAATCCGATCGGGACATCAAATTGGTAAAGTTAAATTAATGAATAAATATTTGAAAAAAACTGTATGACATCAGTTATCATCTACGATAGGTTTAAAAAATTTTAATTTAACTTGATTGGATGAATAAAAACGTATTTTATTAACGATTGAAAATTTGTACAAGATATATGTAAGGAGACAGTGACCTAATAGAAGGAATTAAAAAAAAACTAGCTGATTTTCTAATAACGTATTTATAACAAATATAGGTGAAGTTTCCCCGCACTATTTGTCTAACAATCATAACATTATTTGTACTTACTGTGTCCAGGAGACATAGTGAAGAACAATTGCGCAAGACAGTTATTATTCGTAGAATTTTTATAACAAATGAAGGTAGAGTTTTCTTAATCTTAGCCTGCGGGATTTGTATCAGCTGTCAAAGGAAACAAATATCGTGCATGATAGCCTATTTAATATATAGTATATAGAGTTTATAAGACAAATTAAGGGGAAGTTTGATCCCATTGTTTACCTTCTAGGTTTTGTACCAGCTGTCAAAGTAAACAAATATCGTGCATGATAGCCTATTTAATATGTAGTATATAGGGTTTCTAAGACAAATTAAGAGAAAGTTTGATCCCATTGTTTACCTTCTAGGTTTTGTATCAGCTGTCAAAGTAAACAAGAATTGTGTTTGACAGTTAACATTTATATATACAATTTCTAAGACAACTAAGGGTGGAATTTCATCCCATTGTTTGCCGACTAAGTTTAATATCATGAGTCAAGGTAACAGGCGACTAAAACAACAAAGGTGCCAGATATTTATTATTTATACGATTTTTTATGATAAAATAAGATGTAATTTAATGCCATTCTTTGCCTTGTAGGTTTGTATCAGCTGTAAAAGTAAACAAACAGTACTGGGCGACTAAAATAAGAAATGTGCTAGATATTTAATATTTACGGTTTTGATAACAAAATAGATTCCAGGGTTTTATCAGTTATCAAAGTAAACAAATATCGTTCATTATATTTAATGTTTGTAGAATTTTAAAGATGGTATAATGTGGAGTTTGTTCCCTTTGTTTACCTCTTACGTTCGTATCAGGTATAAATGTTTTCTTTTATTCAGTCACATTTGCTTCATGAAGATCGATGTTTCACATCTTTCTGTTCTCAAATCGAAAAATAAAAATCATTTAGCTCACTAGATTGTTCAATACTGGAAGCACAACTCAACCAGTTACTCTCGATAGTTCAATATTGATGATAAATAATATACAAATAATGAATATAACATTCAAGTATATAAGCAGTATGTGTTATCGGAAGTGTGTTTTGTTGCACAGAATTTTTGAAAACAGTACAGAGCTACATGTAAACAATTTACTGTGAAGTAACTATTACACTTTAAGAAAGACAGGAGAGAATATTTTATATTTACAATAAATGCTCAAAGCAGAACTTAGTTGCGTTCCCTGAATAAACCGTACTAAAGTAAAGGGACAGCAGCAAGTTGTACTGCTGAGACAAATATACACGTGAAATGCGTGTGTACGTGCTTGAGTTTATGTACTTAAGAAATAAGATTTTACTTCTAACAAGATAACTTGCTACACGGTTAACAGAGGTTAAATGGACCGAGGAATATTCGGATAATTGGACATTTGGATAATACGAACTTTGTCAAAATGGAGATTGAAACATATGTTTAAGTACTGAAATAAATGAAGACATGGTAAAAGATGGAGAAAAGACAATATACTTCATTATTATATAAAAACATAACGTACAAATAAACATACAATAAAATATAAAATGAAAAAGACTCATTTTTTTCTACACGTTTTCCTAGAGTATATAAGCCCTATATATACATGCTCTTGGGGAGTTGAAATTGAAAACGTACTTTTACCGTTGTAGGTGTTGCCCCTCCAAAACGGAACCTAATTGCGACCCTTAATAAATCTGAGGACTGCAGGGCAACACCCCACAAAGCGGGACCTAATTGCGTCTCCCAAATAAACCTGGAGACAGCAGTAAAACACCCCACAAAGCCGGATCTAACTGAGTCCCCCAAATAAACCTGGGGACAGCAGGAGAATATCCCACAAAGCGGGACCTAACTGCGTCCCCCAAAATAAACTTGGGGAGAACAGGACAACACCCCAAAAAGCGAGACCTAATTGTGTCGCCCAAATAAACCTGGGGACATCTGGATAACACCCCACAAGGCGGGGCTTAATTGGGTACTTCGAATTAACTTAGAGGCCGTAGAACAACGTCCCACAAAGCGGATGGTCACCTTATTTTAATCCCATTATGTTTACACGTATTCGATAATGTAGCGTCACGTCGCTCACTGTGTGTGTGTTTGAACTCTTACAGATTGTAATACTGGTAGGGTAATCGTGGGATTTATTAATTTTCTGAGGCGTTGACGAAATCTTGCCGTGATCTGCAAGAAATCACTCGACGGCCTGGTGGGTATCTTGGAAATAAAATTCGTAGATGAACATTTAATATGCATTATCTCTATCAGCCTTTCTCAGAACCAGATATCTGGGAGATTTTAAAGTCCAAGTAAGTCATTGACTTAATGAGCGACAACCAGGTGTAATTTGAATTTTAATTACTATCCTTAATGCATTATTTAAATTTTAACATATTTTTCTACAGTAGTTTTATAAATGTATACTTTGTATGAGCGCTACATATTTTAGCACTGAATTGACTTGTGACCTAGAGGTTAGGTCATGCGTGTAGTAGTTGGTATTTGAACTGTGCTGTGGTACAGTAGCGATCCTGTCCTACTGCATCCCTCTTGCAATAGTTCCTTTATAAACAATAACAACTATTGATTTTGTTAAATTAACAATTTATTTTTTTACAATTTACATTTACTTATATTTTGAAAGAATATTTTAAAACAAAGTGTTGCAAAATGGGCACTGCGGGCAAGTGGCGACGCGGCGCCTGCCAGGCTGACAGCAGATTTATTGCGAATGTTTTCGTTGGGCTGGCCACGCTTGTAAAGTTTACTGACAGCAGTTTTGTGTATTGTTTTCATTTTAATTTTGTTCCGTTTCATTTAAATTGTATGTTTGTTTAAATTTAATTCCTTTGTTTTGCTTTAGCAAATATAGTGATATAATATGTCAACACTCGTCACGCGTTGCTGCGATGGCAAAAGGAATGTCAATTCCCTATAAAAGATTTCAATTTCAATTGTGTCATTTTTGTTGAAAATAGATTTATTTACACACGAAAATCGTTTCAATTACCCCAACGCGGCTTTGCCACCCAACTATTAAGTAGAAAATTAAAATCTGTGATCAAAGCTCTAACTTCTTAAATCACAGGTTTATATTTTCGTAGTATTTAAATTTGTCTACATTTATCTGTTTAAGTTATCAAATTTGCAAGTTGATACAACTTAAATTCATGTTACAAGTTTTGTTAAATTCAAGACCTATTCAATTTTTACCTTTTTTCTCGTCACGACTTTAACCGTCAACTTGTAGATAGAAAATGAAATCTGTGGTTTACATATCTTTGTCGAGTCATTAATGCATTCCATAAGAGATTATGTCTATTATAAGTGATTTTGTCGTATCGTAGTAAACTATGTCGTATCATAAGCGGCTATATCGCATCATAAGCCACTATGCCGTTTCATAAGTGATTATATCGTTTTATAAACGACTATGTTGTACCGTAAGGGAATATGTGGTATTATAAGCGACTATGTGATCATAAGGGACTATGTCGTAATGTAAGCGACTATGTCACATCGTAAAATGTCACATCATAAGCCACTATATCGTTTTATAAACGACTATGCTGTACCGTAAGGGAATATGTGGTATCATAAGCGACTATGTGATCATAAGGGACAATGTCGTATCGTAAGCTACTATGTCCTATCGTAAGATGACACATCATAAGCCACTATATCGTTTTATAAACGACTATGCTGTACCGTAAGGGAATATGTGGTATCATAAGCGACTATGTGATCGTAAGGGACAATGTCGTATCGTAAGCTACTATGTCCTATCGTAAGTGACTATATCGTATCGTAAGCGACTATATAGTATCGTAAGCGACTATATCGTATCGTAAGCGAATATGTCGTATCGTAAGGGACTGCAGTGTGTGGCATCATAGCAACTATGTCGTATCGTAAGTGACACTATATTGTATCGTAAGCCCCTATGTCGCTTCATAAGTGACTATGTTGTATCGTAAGCTACTTTGATGATGAAAGCTACTTGTGCGTTTCAGTTTTCTTTCTTGATTTTTTTACCACAAATAAATACATCATCAGAAACTGTTGTTCTACAATTACCAGAGTAACTCAGCGACTGTTTGTGCGTTGCATTCAAAAATATGCACCTTTGTAAGTGTCCGATACGCATTAATTACAATTTGAAAATTTTCGCTTCCAGGCTACATTGTTTTCAACGTTTTTAAAATTGTTTACCTACGCATTTATATTTACCTACGCATTTACATCATGTAAAATTTTGATGTTGAATCATCTCATTCGACAACAAAGATAAAAAAGTAAAAATGTTCTTGTTTTATGTTATGCCTTTTGGTCATTTTGCCCATTAAAAATTTAAATTTTGGCGTAATCCTTTTGTAGTACTTGTCTACGTTATAATACAAACTAATCTTCATAAGTTTCTAGCAATGGTTTCACTTTAAAATTGTACAAATGAATATAGGTTGCTTTCTTTATAAATAATGGGAGAATACATACTTTCCCAACTCTAAGTTTACGCGCATGCATCTGTGTGTGTGTGTGTGTGTGTGTGTGTGTGTGTGTGTGTGTGTGTGTGTGTGTGTGTGTGTGCACATATGCCTATGACACATTAACAATATTGGGTGGACTAGTAGAGAGCGAATTGTTTTGTTGCAATTTTATATTTCCCTCTCTATACAGTATATGGTGTTGTGCTATTATTTTTGCTTGTTACTATTTATTCGCTTTCATTTATTTTTAGTTTTTATTTTATGAAGCTGATGGTGTTTATAATTCCCCATTCTGTAAATCTATTCATCATTGCAAGGAACCTTTCTATTATAATTGCACATACCTTTTTAAGTAATTAGTTTTTAGCTATGGATGAGGCGGGTCAGTGACAAATCCCTGGATATTAACCATGTAATTACTCAGTTCGAGTCCAACCCTGACAACAACTTTTTTAAATTTAATTAATAATGAATTATTATTTTTAAAAACTTTATTAGCATCAAGGTCATCCACTATAGGTTTAAAAAAATGTATTTGAACTTGGTAGGATTAAGAAAAACGTATTTTATTAACGATTGAAAGTTTATATAAGATATAAGAAAGGAGAGTGTGATGTAATACTGTAGAATGCATTGTTAGCAATGCATTGTTTAACAGTGATTAAAATCAATATGAAACGGACAATTGTTGTCGATTATAATAAATTAAAACTTATTAATTATGTCCTCTATGCTAAAACAGTTGGCTTTGTGCGGCTACCCATATAATAGCTCTGAGCATTTCTTTTTAAAAGAGATATTTTTAGATTTTTTTCTTTATTTTACCCTTTAAATTATTATTTTTCTAAATTTTCTCTTACATCGCTTCTCAACTTGTATTTCCCTTGTGATCTCCCCCCGAAACATGTAGAAGAAAATAGAACATGTAGAGAACAAATTCTTTAAATCATACGTTTATTATTTTTTAAATATTAAAGCATCAGTGTCTTTATATTACTATGTGTAAGGTTAAACGTTTTTTTAAACCTCCATATAGTAGGTGTATTTTGCGATTTCTACCCTTTAAAACAAAAATGTTGCGAAATTGTTTCTTAATACTCACATAATTTAACAAGGGTTCCTCTCAAATTTCAAGTCTCTAGCTTTCATAACTTCGGCTGCCCGTTGATGATCAGTCATGGCTTTGGATTTTATGTATATAGAGTAAAAATAGGTTCGATTTGAAACATCTTACTACCGACTCTACGTCGTCTCATCTATTCACCACTATATGTAATTCAAATATTATGCGAACAGTAAAAAATATTTTCCTGATACTCTCCTCGTCCAAATGATGTTTCAAGATGGTTTGTGTTTTACATCATCGTTGGTCCGGCAAAATTCTGAAACGAAAGCGCTTTTTTTGGTTTTCCTCTTTTCAACAGTTATATGATTTTACCACTTTAACATCGAGGTTGCGGTGTAGCAGTGGCGCGACCTATTTTTACTAATGGGAAAGCGGCAGAGATACAACACATGTCTCCATGGAGCATCCGTGATTACAACACAGCCAGTAGAAAATTGTACAAAAAGTGCAACACGAAACATTAAAAAATAAAAAAAAATAAATTAAGAGAAGAATACTGATATAAAGCATCAATGTCTAAGATAAAGTTGATAAAACGGTGAGGAATATAGTGCCAACACTAGTAGTGAAAGATTTTTGTAAAGAGTGATTTATAATTACACCATGTTCCATTACAGCAACGAATACTAGGAAATATTTGATAATATTCTAATAAAAATCCTAGCTGACTCTCTCTCTCTCTCTCTCTCTCTCTCTCTCTCTCTCTCTCTCACACACACACACACACAGATGCATGCGCGTAAACTTAGAGTTGGGAAAGTATGTATTCTCCCATTATTTATAAAGAAAGCAACCTATATTCATTTGTACAATTTTAAAGTGAAACCATTGCTTAATGAACTTAATTAAACAATAGTCCTTAATAAACTTTATAACTTTAAAAGTCATAAAATGTGTTTTAATCATCACGGGTACACATAACTAGTCTGTAAATGTGTATTTTAGTAAGAAAATTTATGAAAAAATATTATAAAACTTTCATGATGATGTGCAATCTCAAAAAGATTTTGTTTTGTTGAATAAAAATACGGTTGACTCATGAGGCCAGAATACTTAATATAATAAAAATGCGGCAACGTTTCGACATCTATATTGTTGTCCTCATTTAGGCCAGGTCATCATCTTTGTACTGTTGTCAAAGATATTAAAAGCAGAAGGCAACTTCCCTTCTACGTTTTTAACCAGTTTAATAGTAAAACGTTTGTCTAACTGGTTCAATACTATTGAACGTAAGTTTGACAGAAGTTAAAATCTTTGACAACCGTACAAAGGTGGAGATCAGGCCTGAATGAGGACAACAATATAGTTGTCGAAACAATGGCGAATGTTTAATAAATTAAGTATGCTTGATTCATGAGCCAACCGTAGTTTTTTTTACATTATAAAACTTTGTTAAAATATATTGCACAACTACAATTGCTTCATCCAACCTCAAGCTAAACCTGAAGAATTCAAAATCCCTGCTTAAAACTCTAAAACAGGATTTAGAAACAGGGAGAATATAAGAACGAACGGTGAATCAAATTTATTCTGATAACTCTTTCAAGATTAAAGAAGAATTTATTTACGTTTTTATTTTCTAAGTTGGTATATTTTTATGTTGAATAGGTTTCAATTACAACTTTTGTGAAAATAATTTTTCATGTGTTTTTATTTTTAATGAAGTTCTAAGTACCGCACAATAGTTTTTACTGAACTTCCAAGTAGACTTTGCTTCTCTATTGTAAATATTAAGTTAATAATTTTGTTCAAATATGCTACAGATAAAATTTGTATTAAACGGCGTTATGTATTAAGCGGGACTAGAGGAAATAAAAACATTCTCTAGTTTATAACTTGGCTGTAAATAAGTCATTGTGTCAGTACTCGCGCATGGTGAATCGCATGTTTAAACCAAAAACACTAAGCGATACTTTAAGTAACATAGGAAACAAGACTAGCTTAAGAGTGAAAACTCACATAGTCAGTTTATGCTCTTCTTCTTATACACATCAAAATAAAATCGTACGTATATATCTTTTAGTTACATAATTAAATAAAAATGTAAGAGAATTTCATAAAAACATATCAGTGAACTATACCAAGCCATATAAAAGAACTATGCCAATTTATATAGGCCCATATGGGCCCTATAGATAATTTATATTTATATAAGCCTCCCTCTTCAACTATTGTTGGGATCACCTCGTCAATGCTACATGAGATTCTAGCGAAACGACGGAATTGCGATTTTATGCATTTCAGTATTGTACATACTGTGTTGTATATATACTATATATATATATATATATATATATATATATATATATATATATATATATATATATATATATATCAGCGAACTATACCAATACAATGAACCTTTTACAGAGTTTTATTTCAATATCTATAAATTTGTATGCACATATGTAGGCGTTGTATGTAAGAGAAAATTTGTGTTGTGTGTTGCGGCGGTCTACCTACCCGGCAGCAGATGTGACACGAGTCAGAACCTGTAACGCTGCTTGTCCAGAGAACCAGCCACTGGACTTTGATTTTAAAAACCTAACTTACTGATATTTAACCCTTTGAGTCACTATATATCGAGGAAAATTTTATTTAAAGGCATCACACAGCTCAATGACCCGATTGCAGGATTATTTAAAAAATTTTTTAGTGAAAAATAAATTTAACTCAATCGTATGTTAGTGAAAAATATCGATTTTTATTTATATAAAATATTAACTATTACAGGTATTTTACTTATTATTTAATTATATATTTAAAAAAATATTTTAAAATTCAAATTTAAAAATCTTAAATTATTGAAAATATTAACTAATAATTGTAATATTTAACGTTAGTTGTTTTCTAGCCTATAACACATTTAACAACTCAATAATCTAACCTGTAACGATTCATCATGAACAAAATATACAATAACCTCCAAAAATATGCAATATTAAACAAAAGTTTGTTTGAATTACCTTCTTTTTACTTATGTGGGGCTTTTTATCTTTCATCAATTTTCAATAACTATTTCAGTTATTAAAACAACATATATTTTATTTCAAATTTATAATCGAATCTCCCATTAACTTTTATAAATTTTAATTTTAATTTATTTTATTAAAAGATTTATCTCTAATTTACATTTTAATAATTTACGTTTAATTGAAAAATATTTTAAAAAATTCCCAAATTATTTAATCTTGGGTTACTACCAACCATGTTTTAATATACTGTATTCTTCTCTAAATTTAGTTATTTCCTTTTATTTATCCAAGTTATTTTTTATAAATTTATCCACTTTCAAATTTGATTTACTGAAATAATTTATATTAATTATACCTTGTCATCAAAACATTTCACATAAAAAAAAAATTATAAAAAACCACACATTTTGATGTGATTTACATATTTCATGTAAAAAAGACAGGAAATATCAACATTTTAAAAATTGACATACTTATAAATCTAAACATGTTCATATATATTAATTGAGAAATTATTTTCGTATTATTATAAATTTCAACTAATTTCCTTTAGTAATTTCATTTAAAGTCATTTTAAAAATATATGTTTACTTTGTAATCTCGCCTTATTGAAGCCATTAAAGAGTTTTAAAATCAATTAACATTTTCTAGTTAGACTACTTCATATTTAATTAAAATTTACTTTGAAATTAAGAAAAATATGAGTTTAAACTTTTTGTCTTGAAATTGATTTAAAAAATTTAAAACCTCAAATAAATTTAATTTATCAAAATTTAAAAATTTAAAGACAATTAAGCTAATTTGATTTGCCAGTCCCCTTCCACGGGAATCCTTTAATTGAATCAGCCCTCACTCCGGTGCTTTGGTACTAGATCTGGTCTGTAGTTGGTTCGGGGTAGTATCTCCCTCTTGCTGTCTCTCTCCTCCTCGGCTCAGCGTAGGCCCATTTTGGTTTGGCCGCACGGATGTCTTATTTGTCTTGATATAATTGTTGTAATTGATTTTATTTTTAATAAATTTAAAAAAGTCTGTTTTTTCTGTCTATCTGAATTCTTCTCCAATAAATTTGTAGAGTTTGCTTTGCTAAAATTTTATTAAACTTTTATTCTTGATTGAACGGCTCTTAATTTTTATTTCGGCGTTACAAAACCACTTTCGACTATTTACTTACTGTTAATTTTGCATCCAATGTTATTTTTATAGTTTAGCCTTCGTGTAGCAATGCGCGACACTTATGTTTTTTTAATTTTGAAAACAGAAAGCCCTTTGAACACGATGTTAAATGTTCAGTTTTAGGGCGAGTACCCCTAAAACTTACTACAGAAAAACACGAATTCTGTATTTTGGCGTCAGCCCTAGTTTTTAGCCACACATAACCTATTTATCACACAGGTCTTCAAAACAATTTCGAGCCTGACATCTCACGTTCTTCTATGTTGTTTCCAGACTGCCCTAGCCTCAACATTACTTCCGCCAGCGACCTTTGATATCCCTTACTATGCACTTCTTACAATGGTTGGCGTTACACATTCCCTCTCGTTTATCAACAAATGATCTGTTTTCACTGCAATTCCTCTAACTTAGTTTTGGTGCGACTTTTTCATATCTTTAAATTCTCTCCGATTTAATCCGCTGATTACAATGAAATGTCGATGGTGTTTCTACGTGAAAATTAGCGTTTGACATAATTAAACACGGCTTTTGTCATTGGAAAATTACATCGCGTATCTTTTAAAATAACTTTACTATTTGGTTTTAAGTTGAGAGAAAACATGTCAAATGATTTTTCTAATTATTCAAAATTAAAATTGTTAAAAATTTTAATTTCTCTTATTATAAGTTTCCACTTTTTGTGACCGTTATAGCCGCGTGTATATATATATATATATATATATATATATATATATGTATATATATATATGTATATATATATATATATGTGTGTGTGTGTGTGTGTGTGTGTGTGTGTGTACAAATTGGAGTAAAATAAAAATATGTGTGGTGAAGAAATAAGAATCTTGGAATTAGATGTAATTTACAGCCTTTGATCTAAACATTTATCACAGGTTTATAGTTAGTTACAGATTTTCCCTTAGGTTACATTATATACGAGTGCTTACGGTTCTAGCGTACCTGGAGATTGTCTTGTGAAGGCAATGATAGTGTTGGGCAAGGCAGATGATGGAAGTGAAACAATCTTTGGAATGAAGATTAATAGCATAAGTGTTACTGTAGGAAAAATGTGACCATCTCAATGAATCATCCATGATAAAGTATTTGTGATAAAAGTCTTTTTTATAATTATTTGAACGCTAATGCCGATCTAGTTATCATGGTGGGAAGCATTTGGAGCTTGCAGCTGTTAGCCTGCCTTGTGATATTGCAAGTCGGGGCGAGTATTGTGCCAAATATTGCAGGTAGGAATATTATTACCAGGTAGGATTTTTAAGTGCACTTATATAAACAATTTTGTAGGTCGATTAATACTTCAATATTGCATTGTACTTTAATAAATTTAATTTAACTTGCAATTATTATAGTTCTTTGTGATTTATGCTACAATATTTTCAATTAATAAGAGTTTGGTATTAATGTTGCGTGTCTGCAAATTCCTTCCAATCCTCTTATTGTTATATTTCCTTATGATGACACGTTTCGATGAATCCCAATCATTCAGAACATTCTATGACTTTGCATTTTATTACAGTTAGGAATATAAAGTAAAAATACACTTTTTGCGATTATTGTTAGTCACAACTGTAAGAATATCGTATAATGATTCATGAACTGGAACTGTTAAAACTGTGAACCAGGAAGAGTTGGTTCTTTCGATACAGCTATTAGCACCAATTATCCTTATCCACTTTCCCAACTTGTTACACAAAGTGTACAGACAAACTGGTTGCTAGTTTACAAATATTGATCGAAATATTTTTTGTTTTGAGTCTAATGTATTTACAATGATCATTGATTCTTTACTTTATCATAATTGGTTGACAGTTTTTAGTCAAGTTTTTATTATTATCAGCAATTCCATGTCAAAAATCTTCTATAATAAATAAAAACTATTAAATTGTTTTAGATGGTTCAACTCCTAATTTAATATTTTGGTTGCCCAATCTATCCATTAATTATCATATAGGTCTTCCTTACAGTTTTTAAAATTGCAATTAAACTTATGTAAACACTTTTGACTAATATGGAAACTTTTCCCCTGAAAATAAGCTGCATAGGTTTAGATAAGTAATGGCTTTGTATTTTTGAGAAATGTAGACAATTATAAAAGTCTCCGATGTATTCGAAATTGCTGTCTGATCCACTAGACCAGTATACTGTACTTTGTGTCCTAATGTCTTATGCTTTAAGGAATCATACTTTTTTACAATATTTGATTTTACTTTCCAGCCTCTTCGAGACATAAACGTAATTCCAACGATGTAAATCAAAAATCACCAGACCCAAAAAATAACCCGGACCCTATTAAAACAGGAGCGGCGGGTGGAGGGGCAGTAGCAGCCGCGCCCTGTACTACAGTGATCTGCCCGGGTGGAAATGCAATCCAGAATAGTCCCCCTGAAGAGTCGCATTTGGTCGGGAGATTCCTCAGAGGGA
The DNA here is from genome assembly GCA_036971475.1 of Prosapia bicincta. Taxonomy (NCBI): domain Eukaryota; kingdom Metazoa; phylum Arthropoda; class Insecta; order Hemiptera; family Cercopidae; genus Prosapia; species Prosapia bicincta. Next base: position 130,057,243 of record JBAIZL010000004.1, read on the forward strand.
TGGGGGTGGTTTACTTTGTAAAAACGATAATCAAATGCTTAATGGAGTATTACGACTAAATGAAATGCACTTACAACAGGTAGTAAATGAAAATGGAAAGTGCTATTTTGTTTTATTTTTTGTTTTCCCTAGTTTTTTATAATAGTTATTAGCTCATTTTGTATAAATTATTATTCATTAAAACAAAGAATAAAACGATAGATATTTCATTATTGCGTTGTACTTTTCCCACAGAGTAAAGAGAAAACTCGTTGTAACGATGCTAACAACGAATGTGAATCGTTATATTTTACAACGAAGCACCTAAGCTACTCTTATTGGTTTGTTCTGGGGGGAAATATTAAAAAAAGTCGTTTCCTACTTAAGTCAACAAAGGAATATTTTATTTTAGTTTCTTTTTATTTTATAATTACAATTAATATAAAAATGTATATATATATATATATATATATATATATATATATATATATATATATATATATATATATATATATATGTCAAAATAACAATATTAAGTGTGAAATATAAAGCAAATTTTCTTGAATTTGCCCTCTCTATATATGGTGTTTGACTATTAATTTTATTTGTTACTATGTATACGCTTTATTTTACGTCACTTGCATTGTATCGTATTTTCTTTTCGCTTTCCTTTCCCATTGTCCATTTGTAAAGCAATTGTTTGTTTGTTTATTTATTCTCTTCATTCATTTTTAATCCTAGAGTATCATTTATGAAATTGTGTTTTAACCATTGCAACAATTTAAGGTTATACAATGGAGGTTTCATATAGATCTTTGAAAAGTTCATTTCTATCTATGGAAAGATGGCTCAGTGCCAAAAAGCGTCAGACGTCGAACATGAAGATACTCAGTTCGAACCCTACCTTTTTTAATAATTTAATTATTTTATAAATATTTGAAAAAACTGTATTAACTTCAATTGTTATCCATTATAGGTTTAAAAAAATGTATTAAAACCTAATCGGATGAACAAAAACGTATTTTATCAACGATTGAAAATTTGTACAAGATATATATCAGGAAAGTGTGAGCTAATGGAAGGAATTTAATAAGAAGAGACCTGGAATGTATTTCTCTTGCCTTAACTCTGCAACTAGTGTAATTATTCTTAAAAACTTATAAAATTCTTTAGGAAAATAGTAACAATCGACCTCTTCATTTATCTAATTATTAAAATTTTTTAAAGTTATAATGGTAGGCGTACTTATATTTAACTTAACTATAATGTAATAATTGTATAACTTAAATAATTAAGTTATATTCATTATTTTTATTTTTAATTCACAATTTCAATTTTGTAACTTCCTTCTATTTCATCTTTTTTCTTTTTCACAAAGCGTTGCTAATCGATAACAGGGATTTGTGTGTAATAAGGTAAAACAATAGGTACGGTTTAGGGTTACGGGGGCTAAGAAAGAAACTGAAAAAGGGAGACGTAATGAATAAGAGAGTAATTTCTTCTGATTGAAAATACATTTTGCTCTACAAAGCTGTGAAACAAACATCTTGGATTAACATTTTTATCCTCTGTGAGTTTGTCGCTCTGAAATGCACAAAAATGCAAAGACGTGCTAAATAATCAAATCCGAACTCTAATACAAGGCGTTTTATTAGATAGTGGAGTAAAAACATGCTTACCAAATGAAAGCTTATTCAACACCTTGTGTTTGCGTGAAAACAAATAGCGAGGATTCTTTATTAGAAAAATATGGTGCTAATAAAAATAAGGCGGTAAAAGAACTGCACGTTATAAATTAGGATCGATAGAGTTATGAAAGAAAGATTGAACGAATGGAGGAGTGACAGAGAATTTAGAAAAGATTAGTATGTGGTAGGAAATGGGAAACAAATAAATTATTTTTAAAGGGAGGAACAAAAATCCTTAAAAGACAAACAATTACAAAAGAGACAGCAAAGAAAAAAGAGTTGAAGCGGTAAAACGCACACTAAACGCATCAAGGATATGCTGAGGCAATATCTGCTTAGAGATTAGAACTGTTCTTTACGTCATTGGTTTATTTCCACTTAAAGTCCACAACTTAATATGGATTTAGTTATGCCCATGAGGACGTATTTGGCTTCCCGGAAGGAGGAGATATCCTTTCCTTACAAAGAGGAGGAAGTAGGGAGCTTGTGAAGAAGGAGTAGGCAGCCCATGATGAAAAGATCGTTTGCCCATGAGAAAGTGTTTTTTTCCTGTGAGCAGTTTTAATAATAATTATATTATTTGTATTTCTAATGGATGGTACTATTTATTTTAGATTTGGCGACTTCCAAAATAGATAAAAAAAAGTGGGGATAAGGGCATTACTGAAGAGGGAGGGGAGAGAAGGGGTAGTAGTCAACTCCTATAGATCTAGCTGTTTGCTTTCTCAAAAGTCTTCGAAAGAGTAGTGGTTGTTAAACTTTGAATGGTTATCAATTGCAGTCTGTATGAGATATAGCTAGGTTATGTCAAGGGGAGATCGATAGACTTCTAGATAAGGACCTAGAAAGACAAGGTTGAGAACGTAGAGGATAGGTACATGATAGGGATTTTCAGAGATACAATAGGGGATTTTGACCGGGTGTGGTGGCTGGGTGTACTAGATAGGATGAGGAAACTAGGGGTAAAACGTGGGCTACAGAGTGGTGGGCAAATGCTGATAAGGGATAAACTGGGTGCAGATATGTGAGGATAAGTTGTGAGCTCTGAGGAATGTAGACAGTTACCGTGAGAAGGATGTAGTCTAGCCATGATTCGTAGCCTGCCTATGAGGAAAGAGTTTCGTACTGTGTGGAATTACAGTTACCGTGAGAAAAACATAGCCTTTTTGTGAGGGGGAAGTAGCCAGCTTATGAGGAGGGAGTTGAGTTGCGTGCTTCAGAGGAAAGTGACAATTCCCGTGAGGAGGACGTAGCCTTCCTGTAAAGGGGGATTTTGAGCTGTGAGGAATGTGTACTGTGGTCGTAAGGAAGAATTAGCTTCCTCATAAATATCTATTAGCTTTCTGTCTGATAACAACCTACTTCTTGTTGGATATATTAATCTACGTAAGCCAAGGTGTGACTTAATACAAATAACACTAAGAACTAAAACTTTCATTAACATTATATTACAGAAGCTGCCGTATAGTTTAGGCACTCATAACTTCGGTAAAATGTAGGTCCGTTTGAGCTGAACGAAATTTGCTATGTGAACCATTTTATTTCCCTTTACGGAGTTGTATGTTCATAATTTAATTGTGATTGGAGTTTAGCCACTTCCTTGTAGTCTTTATCTAAGGCAAAAGTAGACATCTTGATTGGTCGCCTTAGTACACAATGCAGTTACTAGTTATTGGGCGCGTAAGTAAGTAAACTAACACTAAAGATATTGAAGAGAATTATAATGACTGAGTAAACAAATATTACTAGAAAATGGATTGACACAAGACTAATGTTTGTTCTGTGTTTTGGTGTGCCGCTGTCTTTATCAGGGTAAAGCCCCACAATATGCGTATGCAAAGTGAAGGAGCAAGATGTAATTTGACCTCAACATCTTTAAGGGTTTACAATGAGTTACATATTTTCCCCTTTTTGTTATATTATATACGTGTGCTTACAGTTATAGCCTACCTGGAGGATGTCTTGTGGAGGCAATGAGAGTGGAGGGCAAGTCAGATGATGGAAGTGAAACAATCTTTGGAATGAAGATTAGAATAAGTCTTGAACGTTACTGTGAAGAAAAAATGCAACATCACAATGAATCATTCATGATAAAGTATTTCTGATAATACTCTTTTTTATAATTATTTAAACGCTAATACCAGTTTAGTTATCATGGAGGGAAGTATTTGGAGCATGCGGCTGTTAGCCTGCTTTGTGATATTACACGTTGGGGCGAGTCTTGTGGTAAATAATGCAGGTAGAGTTATTTTTACTAATGTAATTAGGATTCACAAGAACACTTATCTAGATGACGTCATCATATAAAAGGTATTTTAGAACATTGATTGTTAAGTTGAAAGGTTTCCTGTGAAAGATTAAATTAAATTTACAATTTTTATAGTCGGTTGACATTTCTGTTAAACTAGTTTCCACTATTAAGTAGTTGTTATTTCTGTTGGCTCTTGCTAATCCTGACATTGTCATGTTTCTTAATGTCGATAAATTTCATAGGATCTCTGTCATTTAGAACAATCTATGACTTTGCATTTCATTACACCTGTGAAATATAAAATAACATTACACTTATCGGGGTTGATGATGGTGTCATAACTGTAATAATACAATATAATAATTCTTGATTCAGGGTAACCTGAAAAGGTTTGAAATGGAATTTTGCAAAAATTAAAAAAAAGAATTTGCAATTTCCTCGTTACAGCCTCCTGTTGCAACTGTCCTTCTTCACCCTTCCAACGCTGTACCTCAAAGTGTATAAGGAAAAGATCACGTGATATCTTTTCGACAAATAATGTATTGATGTTCATTGATGAAATATTACTCTTTTAATCTGACACACACACACACACACACACACACACACACACACACACACACACACACACACACAAACACACACTCTTATGGACCTTTTCTCACTCTGCCATACTCTGGACGACCTCCGGCTAGTTCCTCTACAATCCTTGTTTCGATACCTTTCCTTGCCCGCAAGAAAGTAATGGTTTATCCCTTGACTACGAACCCTGGTTCGAGACCTGTATCTCAAGAAATAAACCTCTTGGAGGAACCAACCCCTGAATTTGTTACAAAAACCCAATTAACCTCTTATAAACCTTTTAAGCTCCTTTCAGGGTAATGGAATCTTTGAGAGACACTTTTGACCTAAAAACTACAGTTGGATACCTAGTGAATTTATTTTATCTTAAAGGAAAATAAAGCTAATAGGAAAATATAATTTTTTCATTTAACATTAGAATTTATTAATATTTAGTTTATGTTATTTTACAGGATTTATCTTCTTAAGTCTTATCTAACCTGAAATTACACTTAACCTGCCTATCTATTTTCAGGAGATAAGTGCAGAATATGTTTCCTTATTAAATCTACATTATTATTATTAACGCACACAGATATATTTAAATACACTATATTATTTTCTAATATTATCAAAAGCTAAGATATGATACTATATATACTAACATTTACACAATTTCAATTAGCATAATTAATTTTGTACATATTTTTGTCCATCCCAGTTAAACTTCACATATCTCAGAGTCTTTTTAATAATCAAAGGTTAAGGTTAACATTTTAAGGGTAATCTATCTAGTTACGATAGGCTATGCATTATAATACAACCTTCATTAAATCCAATATCAGAACCTTGTTAACATTTACCCATTTTTAGGTTACCCTATTTAGTTATACTAGGCTATACATTTAATAAAAGCTTAATTTACTTTCACTCCTGTTCATACTTATCAACTATGTTAAAAACGGATTTCCATTCCTTATATAATAAAGCCATATTTGATATTATCAATTAAACCTAACACGGTCATTTCCATTTCAGGCAAACAATTGAATGGAAAATCAATTTAGAATATTTATAGGTTAATTTCAAAGCCTCTTAGGCTATTCAATGTTTATTTAATTTGGTCTTTAATTTAATATATTTTGAAATAAAGATTTATTGAAAAGAAAACTAAATTGTTTAAATGAATTATCTTGGTCTTTGTCCCTCTCTTTCTTGAAATTTTTATTGTTCTCTTCTTGCATGGTGTCTGTAAAATTCTCCAAGTCCGGCGTTTGGGCATTTTCTTGGTCGAGATGACGTTGAGGAGTTACACTTCCCTATCACATCGAAGCACTTTATACGGTCGAATTACAACATATTGGATCTTTAACGTCGCTGATTAGTAAAATACGACCGCTTCTAATGGCGGGCCAGACACTACTTTCGCGTTACCTTGACAAAGGGACGCTTTCTTCTTCAAAAGACCAAACTTCTACGTCATTACGTCCATCTTAAATTTTAAACCAATGGGAGCTCCGTTGTCATGGTAATCATACTGTTTATTTTTAATCTTGAACCATTCTGCTTCTATTAGCTCAACTTATTTCTTCTGGACTGTTATGAAAGTCGTTTCTTTAATGCAATGTTTTACTTTAATTTTTTTTTAAACTAATTTATTCGACTATATTTCTTTTAATATATTTAATTTACTGTTCCTTTTCATATATCAAATTACGACGGCAGCGCTGTTTCTTCGGCTGGCAAGATCTTATAAAGATTCTCTCTACAAGTTTTTTGAACCGAGTCAAATATACTTTTACTCCTAACCTCAATTCTAGGCTATACCATTTTAGAGTACTATTATTACATTTAAAGTATTATAATTTTCTCTAGCTAGGCCCAAGTATTTCTCCTTACACTTCTTATTCTTATATTCACTATTCATTATTATATTTGGATAAAATTGTTGTATTATTATGCCTTTTGGCCTGGTTCCTTAGACTACACAATTGCCGTCCTATTGGCACCCATTATTTAGGCTAGCCCTTTTTAGGTTATAGTTTTGTTTAATATATCTTGCTGATCACAAGTTCTCTCTATGTCTAAATTAATCTGTCTACTCTTTCTTAGTCTATTATTTACTAGTCTGTAGTTTATTTAGTTCAAATTTAATTATTATTAGGCACTTTGACTTAGTTCAACAAACTACACTTTTGCTGTTTTATTCAAACCGGTCGATTAGGTTTTGGCCTATTTAGAGTTATGTTTGCTTATAATATATTTCAACACTCACAATTTGTCTAATTTAGTGTTAAGTAAATTTGTTTACATTTCTTTACCTTATAGTTACCATTTTTTATATCATTAATTTAAAATAATTTTAATATTAGGCACTTCGGCCTAGTTACATATTCTGTACTATTACCATATTTCTTGCTTCGATTATTTTGGCCGTTGCAACACACACACACACACACACGCACTCACACACGCAAACAAAACACGCACACACACAAACACACACACACATACACACACTCAACACACACACACACACAACACACACACACACACACACACACACACATACACACACACACACACACACACACACACACACACACACACACACACACACACAATGATGATTGGTGTTTATTGTGAATTATTGATAGTTGTTAGTTCACTCTTTATTTAATTACAAGACTCCTCTAAAAATCTTTAATATTATATACGAATCATTACTGCTTGTGGAAAACCATCACCTGAACATTATTATAATGTTTTTGCTGTGTTGTTTTTTTTTGTTGTAAATGCTATTAATATTTTTGTAAAAATCATAATTTTACCACTATCATTGTAATAATGATGAAAATATTCAAAGAAAAATAAGCTCTATAGATTTATATTTTAACTATTTTGTTTTTGAGAAATGTAGATAAATAAGACCAGAGTATATCCACAACTATTTAGAGTTGTATTGTATGTTGTGTCCTTATACTTTGAGTAATCGGACCTTGTTACAATTACATCATTTTACTTTGCAGCCTTTCCGAGATTTAAACGGAATTCAAACGATGAAAATAAAAAAGTATCTTTGACTTTTCCAGACCCAAAAAATAACCAGAACACAATAAAAACAGGAGTCGCCGCAGCGGCCGCACCCTGTACTACAGTGGTCTGCCCAGGAGGAGGTGTTATGGAGAAAGCAGATCCCCCGGAAGAGACGAGTTTCGGGTATGGATTTTTCAGCGGAATGGGGGTGCTTTTCACTTTAAAAATTGTGGGCAGATTTTTTTACCAGATGTTTGTCAGTACGCCTCCGATTTACGAATAATTGAAAAGTACTTTTCAGTACTTTTCAAACATTTTTCTCACTCTCTGTATTTGGTCTTATTTGTTGTGTGATCTAATGTTTATTTATTAGTAAACGCCTCATTTTGTAATTATTTTATAACTTAATATTCATAACATTTTAACATAAAATCAAGAAATCTTTTATTATTTATTTTAACCTATTCCTTCCAGTAGAGCGGAACCTGTTCAATGTGCCAGCTGAGATTTGAAAATTTAAACTGAAAGCATGAAAAGAATTATTGTTTTTGTTTTGTTGTTTTATTTTTAGGGAGAACATTGTGTAAAACAATGAGATGGCTTGCAACGCAAGTAAATTTATTTTCACACACAAATCGATCAAATTCACTCCAACCCTATTAAAATTTCTAAATTACCTGCATAATAGGTTTATGAGATTAGGCCAAACCCCACCTAACAATGCTTCAGGAAATATCTGTATAAACGATGGAGAGCATACGAGGAGGTAACCCTGTGCCTTCATAATAAAGCTTTAATAAGACTTACTCCGGGGGAAATAAATTCCAGACAATCCTGATTTCTCAGTTATAGTAGCCATACAGTAATTACAACACGCACACACGGACAGTATATATATATATATATATATATATATATATATATATATATATATATATATATATATATAATCATATGAAAAATTAAATTAGTTTAACTCAATGGAAAATTAATAATTTTGTAATTAGCCTTTACATAGGTGTAATATATTTCAAAAGTTAGCAAACCAAAATCTACAAGTTTTGTAAAATAAAAACACTTTTTTAATTATTTATACTCATTAAAGTAATTACGAATTGTATATATTTAAGTAGAAACTTAATAATATTTTATTGACATTTTACACCTACCTGCTGAGGAAAATGTTATCAGTTCTAACGCAAGAGAGGTAAGACTAAATAAACGGTCTTTGCAAAGTAAAATACTCTCCCATATTAAATCTATCGAGAACATAAAGAAACATAAAACTGCGGATAAGGTGGGGTTAGATAGGCCTTCTAATGAATTAAAAGAAAAAAAAATGAATATGAAAAGCAGAAACTTCAACTGAATTTTTATAAATCAGAATTGATGTTGGAGAAATTGAAATGCAGTCGGTTATCAGACATGTGTAAATTTCTGCATGAAGAACTTAAAAAACTTAAAATAATACAAAAACAATGCCCACATTAGGAGAGGTTACCAGTAAAAAAACATGTTAAGTTCTATTTTTATGCCAAAACAAATTGAAAGATTGTTGAATAAAAAATTACAAATGTGGTGGACAGACGAAGACTTCGTCACTTGTCTTAAGATCTGTATCAAAGAAAGCTAATAATTACTTAGGGCTACGCACCGTAAAAAAACCCCTACCCGGTATGGCCTCTTTGGACCAAATGGACATTTTTAATATTTGCCTGGCATACAAAAAATGTAATAAGTGTAATGGAAGTAAAATCCAAAATTATAACTGATTTTTCTAAATTTACAGTTTTATGCTTCGATGAAATGTATATAGGCAGCAGGATATCATATGATGAAGTTGAAGATAGATGTTATGGCCCTCATACAAATGTACAGCTTGTAATGGGCCGGGACTTAAATTCAAAACGAAAACAGCCTGTATATAATAACTTTGACGAAAAAATTATGAAAGACATTTTGTTTTCAATTTTGGAAGCACTTGATCAAACCGGGTTCCATGTTGTAGCAGTTTGTTTCTGACATGGGAGGAGACTTTGGAAATAATTAAATATTGGAATTAAAACAGTGAAACATAAAAAAGAGGAACAAGGAATGAAGCGTACAAAGAAAATTGTTTTATGAAGGCGAGTGAAGAGTTTTTATTAACAGTGTGCTGACGCCAAAAATGTTATAGGACACATGAAGTGTTTTCCTATTTAATAATTTTATTTCCTTGTCTTGTCTTTAAGGAACAGAATATTTGAAGCGATTCATATTGAAGAGAACAATTGGTTGAGAAAAGAAGCAGGAGTTGTGAATAGTTTGTTTATTACTTTGTGTGAACTATATCCTAACATATTTACTAAAATAATCAAATAAATCGAGTGTTTATTAAAGTAAAGTTTTTAAATAGAATGGATAAAGGTTTAGTGAGGACAACAGGAAAAAGTTAGGGTTAAAATGCTTGCGTCCTAAGTGCGTGACATATAATATCTATGATGAACAGCGTTTATTATTATTAACAATCTGTAAATATGTAGAATGAGAAACCAGGTAGTATCTCATATCATCATGTTTATGATACTAGTCTAATGATACAATTTAGATACAATTCCTATAAACTGTACCTATATTATTGAAATAAGATTATGCCAATAATCTGGTGTATACAATGAAAGTAAGATAGAATTCTAATAGGCTCAGTGACGTCACAACTGGTAGAGTGTGCGGGGGTCTGAGAAATGTACTCGGAACGGTACCACCTTGTATTCTAGCCACCTTCAGACCGTTACCTTTGTTAATTTTGTTTGAGTAGGGAGGGAAAGAAGACATCTTTGCTCCGGTCATGACACTTCTGCCAAGTATGTAACGACTGACCAATCCAAATGCAATATATACCTCACTTTGAAGTGGAAAATGATGGAAGACATCTGAGTCAAGGTCAATTCACAAGTGGCAAATATTAAGCAGTGCCAATGTCAGGCCTGTACTGGTCAGAGAGAATAGAAGGACCTTACCCCCTTGTGTGAGCTTGCGCCCATGTGAACTGAAAATATATTACGAGTATATATTATATATTCAAGTACATTGTTCTGCCATTACTAACATTACAGCGTTTTCCTTTATTGAGTCGTTTCGGAATGACTCAATTTTCAAAACTTAAACAGCACTCCTTAAAAAGGGTACTATTCAAGTTTTGAAAATGGAGTCATTCTGAAACGCTTCGACAAAGGAAAATATTGTAATGTTGGGAAAAGCAGAAAAATGTGCTCGAATATTTACAAATAATCTCTATCAGAAGTGAAAATAAGTATACTGAGAATTTGAAAATATATATTTTTGATTTTTTAATTACTGTAATAAAAATAATTATGTTTCGTTGCAGCCGTACCGCTCAGATAATGGAAAAGTACTTGAAGTGTTTTTAACAGTAATGAGTAAAACTTAAATTAAACGCTCAAAAACTCGATCATTCTAATGATCGAGTATGGCGAAAACTCACTCCTTTAATTTATAATAGCGTTTTATGTACAAAAGATCGAAAGGTAAAGTTTTAGATTAAAGAGGAAATATTGCGCGAGGTTATCGCCTTGATTGGGCTAAGTTATATGATTTTAGGATTCTTTAATAACCAGAAATATATAAAGCAAAATATATAGTGTTTAACATACCGGTGTTGTTTTATTTCCGTTAACCCAGTACAAGGTCGTTGGTTTCTTTTTACTTTAATTTTAGGCACTGCCCGTTCTGATTGTTTTCTCTTGTTTGCACATGGATTTGGTGAATTCCACTCCAGGATACGACAACCCGTGATTTCCTGACCATATAGACTCGCATGCGAATTTAAGGTAAATTAATTATGTGTCATTCTTCTAACGGGTTATTTATTTTCTTCTCCCGAAATAACGGTTTCTTATTTTGCACAAGTAACATTCTGTTTATGAATTGCTTCATTACAGTGCCAGCGGAATATAGCACAAATATTGTTTCCTGTTTTGGCAAATCCTTTTTACACTGAAATAAAAAACCGCTCATAGTTATCTGTCACGATCCCGCTACCCTGCGTACAGGAAGGCCCCGCTCTCAGGTGTGATGAGCAATCAATCGTTTTCGTCTCCATACTCTGGACAAATATTTACTGATATTTAAGTATAATATGACCTTTGTCCGTTTTCTAATGAAATTTTCATGAGTAATGGAATTTAGCTGCGTTTCCGAACATGAAATTTTAATACATTTCCAACTGTAATCTAGTTTTAAAATGGAAGTAGATAGTAAGAGATTAACGCCACTAAAAATATTAAATCCTAAAACCTTGGAGCTTCAGATATGACAAGTTAAGAAAATGATTGTGTCTTTAAGTCTAAAAGAGAAACACGTAAGCCTTAATATTTAGACAATTTCTTCCTGTGATATGGAGAACATATAATATTAAAAACAAGTTAAGTACTTAGAAATATCAGGCTAGTGTTATTGGTGAAATTAAAACATAAACGTAGGTAATTGGTGAGGGGTTTGACTAGTTTTTATCCGTCTATTTTTTATTTACTGGATGTTAATAGTAACAATACAAGAAAATTACATGGTAGCGTCGTATTCATAGGAAATTCGGAGTGGTGACCTAATATTAAGATTTATCACAAAGGTTGGGAACCAACTGTGAAAACAGGACACAACTTCTATCCTAGACGCTGACACAGCGGACCAGCAGTCCATTCAAATAGGTGTTATCACGATGCAAGGCCAACCTGTAGTTCAGGTGACGTTACATCTCTGTAGCATGCCATTAGCAGTCATCTATGTATAGGTATTTACATTCAACCTGGAACTTGACTGATCCTTTGCACTAGCCTATATAAAAAACTTTTCTGCCGTCATGCGGGTAGCGTCAACTGTCTTCTCGACCCCCGTGAAGGCGGTTCAGTTGATGAAATGCGAAATGCTGTAAATGATGTATGTCTAGATCCGCGGAAATGTTCGCAGAACAGTCTTTGCCTAGTCTCCCCCCCCCCGCCTATAGTGCCACGCCAAGGCCAAATGTTAGCTTACGTTTTAAAACCTATAGTATTAGGCAAAAGTAAGAAAGAAGTAGCGTGTAAATAGTTTACTATATGTGTTGCTATTTACAACTTTCAAGAAATAGCCTTGTTTATAAGTAAAATTTCCTTCACGAAAATGTTCCATAAAAACATTGCGAAATTTCAAAAATATATTTAAGAATCCAATATTCTAGATAAATAACGTTCCAGGTATCTGTTATGTTACTCTATTTTGTTTAAATATTAATTCGACAAATCTAATTACAATTAATTTCATGTTAAAGTGCCTTTACTTAAATTGGAATAATTGATGTTTCAATTTGATATGTTTTTGAAAGCTAGGTGTCATCTTATCTATTGTTTAATTTCCACTATCTTATAGTAGAGTATCATTATTATTAATATGTTTCAAATTATATAGTTTAATGGATTTAAAACTTGCATTATTTTTCATAAAACAGGAAATAATTGTTTAATTTTGCGCAATCATTCCTACCCTGTCATGAGAGATTGCGCAAAAACATTTCAAGATGATATCTACATAAGCTGTTTACAACTTGTGCAATACTTTAACAATTTATCTTCGAGAATGTTATTACATTCAGTAAATTACTTACGTAACAATTATCATTAATCAGATAGATTTATGAAATTTTTCGAAACTTGCGCAGACTTCTTAGCCTTACCTTATTTATAGATTCTCCGAATTTCGATAAACTTCCATTAGTTAGAATAAATATTAGATTGCAACAAAATTTATTTTAGATGTTTTTTTTTTTTAGCAATTAGTGTGTTTTTAAATCGTTCAAATACGAAAACATATAATGAGAGATTTCTGTAACATCGGAAAGTGAACTGGCATGCAGAAAACTGAAAAATCCAAGTCATAAAACTCCAATAATTTTATTAAATATGCAACCCTAAGATAATATTCAGACCACACCTAATTAAATGATGCAAAAAAACCGAGTATACAAACACCCGAAAATATTTCTTTACTATTATCAAAAGCAATAAACGTCGGGTATCCAACTTCAAATCAAACGTGCCCAGAATGAAGTTTTGATAATTAAGCTGTTTAAATCAAATAAAACCCTTTTTTGTCAAGGAAGTAGTCTCCCTTATCTATATTTAATGTACGAATTTCAGCTCATTAATGTAGCTGAAATGTCATCTTTGTAATGAATCGTTGATTAAAAATCCGAGATTTATCAGCTGGGCAAAATGAATATTTGTTTCCTGAAAATATACAAATAGAACTTAATTCATTTCCTTGTATTAGTTCCCATTCTCCTTATATATATAGCTTGTCCAAATTTTCAATCGTGAATAAAATACAATTTATTCATCCGCTTAAGTTCAAATACTACATTTTTTAAAAATTGTAGTGGATGAGACTCGATGTTAATACAGTTTTTTCAAATATTAATTCATTAATTAGATTTAATGAATTAATTTTAGTACTATATGGGAGAAAAGTTTCACAAAAAGAGAAAGGTATGCATTGAAGAGTTTTTTCTCTTTTGTCTTAAAGTAAGTAATAACATATGATTTCATAAATCAGCTGATTTTTGTTATAGGCTTTGTGGTATATAGCTGCTTTACGGCATAGGTCATGTTAATTTGGTATATATTTTCCGTTTACACGTGTACGATTTTAGCGAACAAAATTATACCGGGCGACGCAGAAAGTCATCAGGGATACGAAAAAATTATAAAAACTCTCGCTAACGACCCAAAATTAAAAAAATTTGGAAAATAGAAATTCTCTCTTTTCCAGCACACATTTAGAGGGTTAGGTTTATTTTTTACGTAATAACTCTTAATTTTGTTATTGACTCTCAATAATTACAAATTTCACAAAAACAATCAACTTTAACAAAACACTATTAGCACCACGGTCCCACACTACACACTGCACACAAACCTTATAGAGTTATAAAACTCGCATACATACATCTTATTTTTTGACGATAATAAGTCGCAAAATTACTCAAAAGGACAAAACAAACACTTAGAGACCCTGTTTAACACACAATACAGAAATAATTGCATTGAACTTTTTATTTCTATCGCCACAAACGATAGAACTTACACCGCATAAAGCGTATTGAAGTTAGTTTTTTCAAATTTCTAATTTTTAGGTGTCATCAGCAAGTTTTTGTATTTCGAGGCATTTTGCGAGTTACTACATCTAAAAAATAAAGCCAAAACGTTGATTTTGTAACGTTTTAGGTGTGCCTTGTACGGGAGGAGGAACTGCTATTTTTTTGAATTTTAAATTTTCGGGGTGTGAGTGTAAGTTTTTATATTCCTAACGACTTTCTGCATTTCCTGGTTTAAATGCTTTTACTAGAATCGATCACGTGAGAAAGGGAAATAAATACCGTTACTTTATGTAGCCTATACTAATTGTAATTATTTTATAAAAATAACTAAAATAAAATTGGTTTTTGTTGACGTAATTAGGAGTTGACTTCACAAATGTTTTGTTTATATTACTTGTTTTAATAATATAATTTTCAATTTAGCCATTAAAAGTAATTAAGGGGTTGGTATAGGCTACCCCTTTTCAATTTTACCACCCGCCTTTTGGAAAATACCAAAATGATTTCTACATATTAATAATCTGTTATTAGCTCTCAACACTTCTATAATTATTTCAAAAGACAGTTTTTGTTTTGCTTACGCTTCAGTTTTTATTCTACTGAGAATCGTAAAATATTGCAGAAGTTATTCAAAGCAAATCAAGTTACAGTCATTTTCAGTACATGACTTTACTATAAAAAAGTAAGTTAGTCGTTAAGTGTATAATAGCTGCCGTTGGAGACCTAACGGCAATGAACTATTCATTAGGGTTTATATTAATTAAAACAACCTCTCACCACAAATTCAACAAATTTTATTTTAACCTTATGTACATTTCGACTACAAAGTAATCATCTTCAGAAGTAATTTTACAAATAAATGACCCTATTCATTAGGGTTTGGTAGCCTTTCATGACGAGGTAACTTACAGGTTTGTTTGAGTTGCCTTATGAGGTGGTAGCAACCGAATCATGAATTGGTAGAAGTAGATTTCCCATGTTGTAATAATAGCCCTACCATTAGCAATTAGGGCCTTGAACATTAGGAATATCTAGTCTAGTACCTAGACTACCAATAGGAATGCAGTGCCCTATCAATGAGGAAGTAGAAGCCAGCCTAAAATAAGGCTGTATCCTGGCCGTGAGGAGGTAGTGCCACACCTCATCTGCCACACATGATCTGGCAGTAGCATGTACATAAGGAACTAGTTTTCTGACCAAGAGGAGCAGGAAGGCTACCCTTATGTGGTAGTAGCTTACCCAAGGGGAGGACTTAGGATGTATATAAAGAAGAAGATATCCTCACTATAAACTTGAATTAACCTATTTATGAAAAGATTGTAGCCGGCCCAAAAGGATGCAGTAGGCTTCTCATTGGGAGAAAGTAGCAAGTTGTACCTTGATCATAAGAAGGAAGTAGCCTTTCAATGAGAAGGTAGTAGCCGACCCATGAAGTAGTAGTGGCCTGACCATAAGGAGGTAGTATTCGGCCCAATTAGTGGTAAGAGAAATTCGATGTGGAGATAACCTGACTATGAGAAGGAAGCAGCCTATTCATGGTACAAGAGAAGGAATTATTTCGTTCATAAGCAATAACCATGAGGTCTTGCCACGTAATTAATGGACCATGAGGAGAAAATACCTATACTATGAGTTGGTAGAAGCCTGTCCATGAGAAGGTAACGTCTCACCATCAAAACTTTAGTAGTCATCTCATGGGGAGGGTAGTATTGGGGAGATCATCTGCTCATGGCTAGGAAACGGCGGAAAATAAATGTTTAAAATATAAAATTAAGCGGGATGAAAAAAATGTTACTAATAAAACCAAAGTGTGTAGAGACGTATCAGGTCCAGAGGCGAAGCGAAGACAGACTGCTAAACTGGGAAGAATGCATTAGAGATATCAAACAAATGTAGTAAAAGATCTGTTACAAGTTAAGACTAGAAAAACAAATATGTTCCAAAGATGAAACTTGATTAAAAACCGAACATTGTACGAGTGCTGACATGTGTGGACCGAAACACTAAGTAAATATTTAAGGAGAAACGTCTGAGAAATTAAATTTGAAAACTAAGGTGCAGGTAATAAAACTTATCAAAAAACATAACGACCTATGATTTTCCTTTGGTTACATTATGGATGTGTGCCTAGAGTCCCTGGCTACCTGGAGCATGTCGAGGTAATAATAGTGGAGGGCTAGCATATGAAGGAAGCAAACAATCTTTGGAATGAAGATTAAAATAATACTTAAACGTTGTAAAAGAAAAATGTAACGATCACAATGATTCATTCAAGATAAAGCATTTCTGATAAAACAGTTTTTTATATTTATTTGACTGATGACACTGGTTCAGTTATCATGGAGGGAAGTGTTTGGAGCATTCAGCTTTTAGCTTGCTTTCTGATATTACACATCGGGGCGAGTCCTGTGGCTGATAATGCAGGTAGAGTGACTCTTATTCAAGTAATTATGGTTAACGAAAGTTTATATCGTGCAAATACGAATAGCGTTGTTAAAGATTTCGCTTGAAACCACACATAAGTATAACTAAGTCGGAGAAAGAAGTACAAATAGAGCTATTTCTATTTAAGTAATTAGCTTTAATGAATGTTTATATAGTGCAAACTAAACAATGTTGATAGTATTGTTAAACCCTTCGTTTGGTTTCTTAGTATCAGAATTTAAAATTTTAAATCTATTTATAAGTTGAGTTAATATTATCAAAGATAATCCACATAATGATGAATAAAGTAGGTTTTGATCCGTAACGATGCGACGACGTTATAAATGTTGCATCGTATCTGAGGCAAAGCATTTGAGTGTGCAAACAACACAAGTGGGCCGTGGTAGAGTTTAAGATCTTGGTGGATGACAATAGTTAAGTTGCGGTCGATGTCAACAGAACCTAGTGAGGATGTCCTCATAGGACTTGCTGCTTAGTCAAGTTCAAACCGCTGTAGTGATGTGTTCTTAGCTGTAAGTGTATAATATGTTCGCGACGTTATATGATTCCAGTGAAGATATTGACGATATGTCTGCTGCAGGTATAAGTGGTCGATGATATCTTTGTAATACGCGATTTCCAATGAATTCAAGAAATTAAGTAGTTTAGGAAAATACCATTACATATTTACTGAACTAAAAGAAGACTCCGAACGATTCCATTCCTAAATGAGGAAGGCACCTGAGACGTTTACTTATCTACTTAAAAATATTGTTCCTCAGTTGGACGGCAGCGTTTCTCACCTCAACTTTCATCATGCTCCGATCATTTGACGGAGGGGTCCGGACGATTTTGAACAAACCAATCTGAGCGAGTAGCCTGCTAGACTTCGGGGTAAGCATCAACGTATAATAAAATCAATTTGTTTTAAAAAATTAGCTATGTAAGCTACTCGCGATGCACTCCACCTCAACTTACCCTTTATATCCAGTTTCGTACGTTACACTGTGTTTTATTTATATTGTCGAAAGCGACTTACATCTCCACTGTGACCCACTTGTGCTGTTCACACTCTGCTTGTCAGCCGTGTATCGTTAATCGGATCTGTTGGCATTATGTTGTTGTTGTGAATGTCAAATTTACAGTCACCGGGATGTCTACTTCATAAATATTGTTGTATCAGAGACAGAATATGTTAACACTTTAGTTCTATATACAAAATATTTACAAACTTGCTTATCACTCACTCACTTGTTACATGCTTAACACATCTTTTGTCAAAATACCATTCCTGATATGTTTTTTTTGCGTGGCCAAACTAAACCCATGATTATGATTTTGCATTTTGTTACGAAGGACAAAACCACGAAATAAATAAAATAACATTACTAAAATAGTAAATAAAAATAAAAAGTCATACAGAATTGGCAAAACGACCAACATTCGAGTAAAGCGGAAATCCAGCACTACAATCCGACAATAAACACAAACCACTCCCATTAAGAACTAGGTTCGTACTGAAAGACGCGTTTGTTAGTGCACTATGAACTACGCGGTACCGGTGCATACTCTCGAACGCCGATGCATTGCGCCTATCCATCTGCAAGCAATGTATCTTTATAGATGTCTGTAAGCGATGTGTAGATAAGCCTTTTAAAAATGCAATCACGTCTTATAAACATTTTTACTAATGTAATTGAAACTAAAGTGAACATAACTGACGTGTAAAATGAACGGTATAGATTTGAATATGTGATGGTTTTGTATTTTTCAGAAATGTAAACAAATATTATTTTTCAAGCTATCTATAAATCCAGCCTACATCTGTAACAATATTCGAGTTGTGTTTCCCGCTGTGTCTCTTAGTGTATTATACTTCAAGTAGTCAGACTTCATTAAAATCTTTCATTTTACTTGCAGCTTTTCCGAGACATAAACGGAATTCGAACGATAACCAGGAATCAATTAAAACAATAGCGGTGAGTGGAGCCCCACCCTGTACTACAGTGGTCTGCCCAGGTGGAAATGCAATGGAGAAAACAGATCCCACCAGTAATGGTTACTACACGTGGGGATACATGACTGGAATGGGGGCGTATTTCTATTTAAAAACTTTTGTAAAATATTTTCTTCAGTTATCCGAGTAAACAAAAAGCACTTGCAATACAAACAATTTTAGCAAATGAATTAGAACTTTCTTAATATGTTTTGATTTTTTTAAAATTTTCTCTAGTGTTTTTAAGATAATAAATAATTCATTTTCTAATTACATAACAGGATATTAGTTATAAGAAAAATAAATAAAAAGAAAATCTTTCGTTATTGCAATGAACCTTTTCTTTACAGTAGAGGGGAACTTTGCTGGAATCCGACTAAACAGGTGAGATTTTACAATAGTTTGAACATAGGGTATTGTTGTTTTGCGTAGATTTTTAGAGTAAAACCCACGTAAAACCAAAGGGAAGATCTGCAAAGCGTAAAGAATCTGTGGCGACCACACCAAAATTAAACAGTGGGTATGAATATAAACAGATAGTGCAGGTTTTTGGAGATGTGTTGGAGAAAGTGTTTGGCACGTGACGAAAACAAAAGATGTACCAACGCTTAATAGTGGGGGGGGCAAACATTTTTGCAATTAATAAGTGCCCGTGCCTAGGGCTCCTATTCTTACCCTAGGGCTCCTATTCTTAATATAAGTACAAAAATAAATAAAGTTAACATCTTCTGTTTTCGTCACGTGTATAACCCTCTCTTCAACACAACTGCATAAAAATACACTCTCTGTTTACATTAATACTCACTTTCTAATTTTGGTAAGGTTGCCACAGTAAGTTCCAAAAAATCCTTTTTTTATCTAAATAATCAAAATCGTTAGAATCGCGGTCAAAGTATTTAAATTAGCCTCCATCAAGATGTAGGCAAGTTACCACGTGGCAGCAAATATCTGTACACGTTTACCTGTAGTGAAATCTTTAAAACATTTTTATGAAATCTCAACAATAAAGAGAAAATGGAGAATAAACCGAGCGACAAACCGACGCTTTAAAGAAATGTGGTCAGTGTTTTTTGATAACTATCTCGCTTGCGGAAGTATTGGAGAGGAGTAAAAGCGAAAATGTAAAAATAGTGGTCACTATTCCATAGTCTGAAGGTCCGATCCTTAGGTTAAGTCAACCGAGAATGGATAAAGGTCCCACTACCTCGACCGAACTAATCGGATGGGGTACTGAAAATACGGGAAACCTGACCGTTTTGAACGAAAAGTTCTACTGGTCCCGAGTAGTTCTGTAAAAGTGGTCGAAGCTGTAGTCTGGTCGAAATTTATCTGTGGCGCGGCGGTCACCAGTCTGACTGGTATCACGGGTCGTTACAACAAGCGTCCTGTCTAGTGTTGACGATAGTCACAGGTTTGAAGTCGGATTCGTGGGTGCGCTGCCTCAATATGCAGGGCTAGAGATTCTCCACCTATCTTTGAGTTCTTTAACAAGAAAGTTAAGTCACGATACAGGCATTCCTTGCTTTCTGTCGTCTTCACTCTTCAGCAAAAAACACACTAACTAATCTCTGACGTCAGCATATGAATCAGTACCGTATATGCAGCAGTGAAAAGGCGGTAAAAAACACTTATTAAAGATATTAGACTCAAAGCTGTCAGTATGAAGCAAAGATAGCTGGAGGCGGAACATTGGATGTAGGCGATTCGAAGCCAAAAATCACAAATAATCCTAGAAGTTTTTGAAAACAGGATTGTATCATTTATGAGTCGTTGATGATTTTTTCTTGGGAACAGTTTTATCTCAATGACCGGTTTGCTTTCAAATCTAATTATTGAATTTTTATAAAAGCAAATACAGTTGTAATTCTTTCTAACATCAATATTTTTCCTATGGAAGCCAAATCAAACACAAGTCTTTTGTCTCCCAACAAGTTATTTGTCGATAAAATAAGTCGTCAAGGTACATGTATTATGATATTTTTAAAATTTGGACATGAGAGTTAGAAAGGCAAGACTTTTCTTCTCCTACTAACATTTCATACACTTAACATTTGCATCTGAGTCTTGCGGCTTAAAAACTAGTCTATAGACAAGTGAAAAAAAATGTCTTATCTTATTTTGTTCAAATGAATAAAAGGAGTTTGTACAAGGTATGTTTAAAATTATAATTATATTATTTTATTTTCCTGTTTATAACGAAAAACAAGGTATTTAATACAATATGCTTCCTGCTTAAACTATATTTATTATGATGCTTTGCAAATTCTTCTTCAAAATAGTAAAATAGTCAGTATCCCTTAGAGATTTTCTATCCATACGCTTTAGGGTTTGGTAAAATATTGTATTAAAAAGTCAGATATTTTGAATTAATAAATCCTGTCCAAACTTATCTTCAACTTAAACCTTTGGGATAGTAGATGGGAATCATACGCCTAGAATATTCGCACAATTTGAACATCAGCAACATCAACAGAACGCAAAAAATACTCTCTTTTTTGTCAATAATGCTATTTCCATTCTGTTGACATTAATTACACTAAAGCAGCCAGTTGGAAGTGTGACCACAGACAGTGTGAACATTGCTAATGTACTGTGCTTATCGTTCTCGAAAGTTTCTATTCTGTTGCCTATAACACTTCCATATTTACAAAAGATTCTATTCTGTTGCCTATAACACTTCCATATTTACAAACGTTTCTATTCTGTTGCCTATAACACTTCCATATTTACAAAAGTTTCTATTCCGTTGCCTATAACACTTCCATATTTACAAAAGATTCTATTCTGTTGCCTATAACACTTCCATATTTACAAACGTTTCTATTCTGTTGCCTATAACACTTCCATATTTACAAAAGATTCTATTCTGTTGCCTATAACACTTCCATATTTACAAAAGATTCTATTCTGTTGCCTATAACACTTCCATATTTACAAAAGTTTCTATTCTGTTGCCTATAACACTTCCATATTTACAAAAGATTCTATTCTGTTGCCTATAACACTTCCATATTTACAAAAGTTTCTATTCTGTTGCCTATAACACTTCCATATTTACAAAAGTTTCTATTCTGTTGCCTATAACACTTCCATATTTACAAAAGTTTCTATTCTGTTGCCTATAACACTTCCATATTTA
Organism: Prosapia bicincta; assembly: GCA_036971475.1. NCBI lineage: Eukaryota > Metazoa > Arthropoda > Insecta > Hemiptera > Cercopidae > Prosapia > Prosapia bicincta. Next base: position 130,079,446 of record JBAIZL010000004.1, read on the forward strand.
CAAAAGTTTCTATTCTGTTGCCTATAACACTTCCATATTTACAAAAGTTTCTATTCTGTTGCCTATAACACTTCCATATTTACAAAAGTTTCTATTCTGTTGCCTATAACACTTCCATATTTACAAAAGTTTCTATTCTGTTGCCTATAACACTTCCATATTTACAAAAGTTAACAGGAAGTAATACTTTTCACGGTTGAATCCTAGAGATTTAAGGAATATTCTTTTCTCTATCTATGAACTAGAGTCAGGTCCTTTACCGACGAAGGGTTTTTAACGTACACACACAATTTAAATATCTAGAAAATAAATTTAAATGCAATTAAAATGAAAAATATATCATTGTAACCCAGTAGGTCGGTTACCAAATATTGGGTTCGCGTAACTTTAAAACTGTAAAGCAATATATATTTGCGCGCGCGCGCGCGTGTGTGTGTGTGTGTGTGTGTGTGTGAGTGTGTGTGTGTGTGTGTGGGTGTGTGTGTGTGTGTGTATTTGTTGTGTGTGTGTGTGTTTGTGTGTGTGTGTGTGTGTGTGTGTGTGTGTGTGTGTATTTGTTGTATGTGTGTGTGTGTGTGTGTGTGTGTGTGTGTGTGTGTGTGTGTGTGTGTGTGTGTGTGTGTGTGTGTGTGTGTGTGTGTGTGTGTAGATGTAACTGAGAAAGCTGTCATCAAGGGGTCTCTACTTGAGTCGTATAACTTAAACTCATATCATTGTGGATTATATTATTCGCGATCCAAGCGCTTTATTGGCACGAGTAAATTCTTCTCGTCAAGTGATCCCGGCAACTAAGTGTAGCATTGCGCTAAAAAAAACCTACGCTTAGACATGAGAAACGGGATGCTCGTGCTTATCTAGAGTACGATAACACACTAACAAGGGTCAAGCAGACTAAACATTCTACAAAATATGACGTGGTTTCTTCAAGCATTGACGAAATTCGATGATGAGAACCATTTTGTAGGGATGGGATACATTTGGTTGCTTCGTCAGTGGAAAGCAATTGGTTAAGGTACTCATTGACTCACTGTGTGCACAAAACATATTTTTTTTATCTTCTAAGATACTGGGAACGTGAAAGGTAATAGCTGTCAAAAAAATGCTAAGGGTCTTTAAAAAAATAAAAGAATTGTTCCGCTCAAAATAAGACTAAATATTGCTGTGCGTAAAGATAACATTGGTGCGTACTACTTTGAAATATCTATCACAAAACAGAATGTCTCTACAAGTTCTATTTTTTTTTTTTTTTAATAATTATTAGAAAACTCGGAGTTACCTTATCGGTGTAGAGCACTTAGACTTAGCCTTTGTATTCTCTTTCCATCCCCAACAATGGATTATCTTAGTGGATGCCTAACTCTTTGCAGAATCCAACTACCCACCTAATGCCAATTCTAAATCTTCTGATATCCTCTGTTGTGCATACCTGCTAGCCAAACCACATTCTCCTTGTAGCTCCCAAAGCAGGACACTCACAGAGCACATGGATTGAGCTTTCCTCTTGGTCCTCGTCACATCTCTTGCACACAGGAGACCTAGATCTTCCACTTTTGTATTGCAACTCCCTCAGATTTCCATGGCCTATGACCAACTCTATAGCAACTCTGACTTGAGATATACTTACTAAGAGAAGTTCTTTACCCAACAAGTTTCCGAGTATTCCCACAGTACGTTTTATTTGTAACACCCCATAGTCGCATTCTATTCTTCCCTTCACAACCTATCTATATGTGCCGTAATCCGCTTGCAGCCCTCCTGAGGTGGCATGCCTACTGCCCTTAGCAACGGTCCTTGATTTCTAAAATAGTTCAAACAGCTCTAAAATAGTGCTCAACAAATGAATCTTTACTCAAAATCAGTGTTTGTTCTTATCTTACTTTGAGCGTAGCAATTCAATGTGTCTCCATTCATCTGCTGATATCGATATCACTAGGTTGTCGAGGATAGATGACGATTTTTCCAACTACTAGTGTTTAACAGCTAGTAATAGTTGGGTCTCAGCTGTCAGACAAAGGTTTCATAGGTGCCTAAATTAATCGCAGAGGATTACACAGGTAAAGTAGTAGAAACAACATGTGGTAACTTAGCCTCATTGCTGGCACCCTGAACTGTGGCAACAGATGGTAGCTGAGTTAAGTTTCCGTCAGTTGTAGCGGGTATAGCAGTAGCAGGTAGCCTATACTTTCGCAGAGTAATTTTGGAAACGCCAGCTATATAGGTTAATCATACTCTATAACGACTAAGGAAACCTCCCCATTACGTTCACCCTACATATTGGTGTAACGTTCATATTTACCTCTATACGTTTACATTTGTTGGAAAATGAAAATATGTCTTTCATAAACTGTCAGCAGAAAATACTGATAATTATACCAATATTCAAATGTAAGTAAAAGTAACTACTAATTCAATTATCCTCAAATAATCACTTTATTAACATGATATCATTATAATGAAATTATTATCATATTTTCACCTTACTATAATAACGTCACTGCCATATTTAGACGTTAAAAACGACACAGACATTTTTATATGTGTATAGAAAATTAAAGTTTTACGCACTGTATGTGAGAGTTTATGTGTGTGTGTGTGTGTGTGTGTGTGTGTGTGAGTGTGTGTATGTTGTGAGTGCGCGCGCGCACGTGTGTGTGTGTGTATGGGTGGGTTAGTGTTTATGTCGTGCAACATTCAAGCAAATCACAATATGTGAGGTGAAGAAGTAAGAACAACCGAAGTGCCAGATGTAGTTTATAGCCTTTAATCTAGTCATTCTTTAAGAGTACATAATGAGCTATGGATTTCACTTTGTATGACATTGAATATTTATGGTTACAGCCACAGTCTAACCAGGAATGTGTTGTCCTGGAAATAATAGTGGTGGGCTAGGCAGAGGATGAAATTAAACTGCTGTAATGAAAATTAGAATAAGACATAAACATAGCAGAGAAAAAATGTTAGATCACAATGAATCATTTTAGATAAAACATGTTTGATAAAACCGTGTTTTATAATTATTTTTCTGGTGATACCGGTTTAGATACCATTGTGGGAAGAATTTATAGCATGCAGCTTTTAGCTTACTTTCTGATATTGCACATTGGGGCGATTCTTGTGGCTGATTATGCAGGTAGAGTGATTCTTACTTAAGTAATTATGTTTAATGTCTGTTTACATCCTATCATTATGAGTGACATTGTTAAAGCATTCGTTGGGTTTTATTGTTGGGTTTGCAGGGACTTGCAAGCAAGAGATTTGCAATGCCTGTTACGGAGAACCAGGTTCATCAGACTGTTATCGCTTTGGTAACGTATGGAATTGGTGGCGGTTTTAACGTACACAACTAACGACTTACTTAGCTAACAGCTGGCGCTAAGTTATATTTTATTTGGCCTTACTCTTTACAAATAATTGTTTGATGCTGAAAGTAAACAAAACGTTCATCTTCAACTAATCTCAGAAATAGACAAAAGTGATGGAAAATTTGGATAAATTATTCTAAACGTTTACAATTATTAAACGTATACAGATTTAAATCATACATTATAGATTTAAATTTATGTTAAAAACTAACAATGCCCTTCTTACATTCTTCCTTGACGAAAAGTTTTGATCTTTCTTACTTAGATTAAACTGATGCTCTAGGATTGCTAGGGAGAGATATTTTTATATATCCTAGTGAGTAATCTGGCCTAGGGTTGCTGGTGAAATATCTGATGGATTGAGACCTGCTCTAAGGTAACGTTGGGTTGATTGGAAGCCATATGCTTAGGAGTGCTACTGATAGACCAGTAGGAATAAACAGGAGACAAAAGCAGGAACAGTCGCCTTCATAATACGGTTTTATAAAAAAACATAAGCTTGAAAGTCATATCTAATAGGAAAAGTCGTGCATCATCGTAAATCAGAAGTGAACACATAGGCATGAGCAGTTGAGAAACATCTGTGAATATCAAGCGGTTTTACAGGCATAGCGAATAAACTGTTGGTTTATGTCGTCAAACGAACTTGTATCAAGTGAGGCAATGTACAGTCGCGACAATAAAAGCTATATGTACAGTCTAATCAAATTTGAGAATTTTTAAAGTTATTTTATCTTTAAGAGCACCAAGAGGTGTATAATGGTCTAAGCATAATGGGCTCAGAAACAAATGATTAGATAAGTAACCACTGTGACCTTTACAATACCCACAGATGAGGATTTTCATAACCCTAACCAATTAGCTGGTCTTAGAGTGACGAGCATCGCTAAAACAGAAAAATGCCCCAGTAAGTATTTTACTTTTCTTTTACAATTCTCTACTATACATATAAATTTGATTTACTCTTTCAAGTACAGTAGAGTCTGGATATTTCGAGATAGATTGGAACGAGATTCCCTCGAATTACCGAAAACTTGGATTATACGGAAATACGTTCCAACGCATTAAAAAATATAAGAGTTTTAACGAACCCAAATTCTATAATTGAGAGTGCACAAAATTGGTTTATAGAATTTTATATGAACATTTCTTGGAAGCCCGACTTTTCATTTTTTTCAAATAGATAAAATAGGCTCAAATAAAAAGAGGCTCAAATTTAACGGAGCTTTGAAAAATCGAAACTCGGAATTTCGAGGCTCTACTGTCTATTAGGTTACACTTGATTTACACTCTACCGTTAAATCATGTGTAAATGTAGATTACTGAGAGATTATACTACAGTTATACTGAGTTTTGTTGATGTAATACAATTATATTAAATGCAAGTATTTTTCAAACAAATTCAATGTTTTTGGACGGGATGGTGACGATATTTGAAAGGTCTGATCTTGAGGAGGGTCTTGTCATGATCTTATTGAGTGATGATTGTCATGACGATGTTTTGAGTATTCGAGATCACGAAATAAATATGTAAGAATTAGGCTTTTCGATGACAATGGAGAAATACAATCCTTTATGAAAGATTAAAAAAAAGTTATTCCTTGACATAGGTGGAATACCTTACCTGTAGGTGCTGGGAAGGATACTACAAGGGCATCAAACCTCATTCAAACTGAAGTTCATTAAGACGTATGATTTAGTTGTTCTTCTTTTTAGAGAGTGTAACATTAAAAAAATTTAAGTAAATTCCTACTGAGGTTAACAAAGAAAAATTTTATTTTAGTTACCCTAGAGCACTATTTATGATATTGTGTGGTAACCATGGGATCAGTTTAAGATTGTATAGTGGAGGTTTCGACTACAACCAGATAGAGGAAAAAAATCATATACATCTTTTACAAATATATTTCTAGGTATTGGAAGGCACGGGGAGTGTCAAGGTGTGCTAGATTTCGAACATGAAGATTCTCAGTTCGAATCTGGCTGTACCCTACAAGTATTATAATTTAATTATGGGATAAAAAATTTGAAAACACTGTATTTACATCAATTGTCATCCACTATAGGTTTAAAAAAATGTATTTGAACTTGATTCGATGGACAAAAACGTAATTTATTAAAAACTGAAAATTTATATATATATATATATATATATATATATATATATATATATATATATATATATATATATATATATATATATATATATATAAGGTATATGGCCCAAGTACCGCCCAGGTTCCTAATATCGCCCAGTGGTATAAAAGGCTAGATAGTGCTGATATCAAGCAGCAAACCTACAAACTACTTAGTCCTCCCTCACGGCAGTTCACTGTGTTTATTTGGTGGCGTTTATTCGTAAAGTTTATTTTTTGTGATTTCTTGAAGATTTTGAAGCATGGTGAGTTATCAAACTACTGTCCCTTTTTTCACCATAGCTAATGAATCATAAGTAGTACCACAATCTTTATAATATACCAAAATAGTGTAAGAAACATGCTTTCTATTGATAACCTTGTTACAGAATTAGAAGTAACCTGTTTGCTTGTAGCGTCCGCCATGATGTTATGCCAGGGAGTGCCCAATATCGCCCACCACGCTGTTCCAAATATCGCCCACTGTGCGGTAATTGGAACCTTATTTATTTTCGCATTTTTACAGATGTCACACCGTAAAACATGGGACAAAGAGAAAATGAGAGAAGCCGTCACGGCTGTCAAAAATAAAGAAATGGGTCTTTTAAAAGCCTCGAAAATATTTAATGTTCCGCGATCAACTTTAAAGGACTATGTTAAAAAGCCTTTGGAAGAAATTAAAACCCTAATTAATGTACCGTTAGGTCGAAAACCAATTTTGCCCCCAAAACTTGAAGATGAACTATTGGAATACTGTTTGAAGATGGAAAAATCGTACTACGGTCTAACTTCAAGAGATTTAAGGCGAATGGCCTTTCAGCTGGCCATGAGAAACAATATTTCCAACCCTTTTCCTTCTTATAAACAAAGTGCCGGTAGAAAGTGGCAGCGTCTTTTTTTCAAAAGACATCCAGCCTTAAGGTTTAGGAAACCTCAGCCGTTATCCTTAGCAAGAATACAAGGGTTTTCAAAAGACAATGTAAATAACTTCTTTACTATATTGAAACCTGAGCTTGAAAAGGTAAAATCGTCAGCAGCTAGAGTTTTTAACGTCGACGAAACCGGCGTCACAACCGTACAACACAAAAGTTTAAAAGTAATAGCTTTAAAAGGTAAAAGGGAGATTCACAAACTTTCCTCGGCCGAAAAAGGACGGCTCGTGACAGTTGTAACTTGTATGTCCGCTTCAGGCGTTTTTGTCCCTTCTTTGCTTGTATTTCCTCGTAAGAGGATGAAGCAAGAGCTCCTAGATGGTACCCCTCCGGGAACTATAGGGGATTGTCACATCTCTGGCTGGATACAGGCTGATATTTTCACGAGATGGTTTGCTCATTTCATTAACTGTGTGAAAGCTTCAAAGAATGACCCGGTAGTGCTCATATTTGATGGACACACAACCCATACTAGAAACCTGGATGTCATTGATATGGCACGGGAAAATGGAGTGTCACTTGTCTGTCTCCCACAACACTCAAGTCACATGCAGCCGCTAGATAAAACCTTCAACACCTTTCAAAACGTACTATGACCAAGAAATTTAAAACTAGTTAGTTTCACACCCCTTTAGAGCAGTTACAATGTTTCAAGTAGGGAAACGTATTGGAAGAGCTTACATCAGAGCTGCTACCATGAACGTTACTATAAAAGGATTCAGGTCAACTGGAATCATGCCCTACAACCCACAAGTATTTACAGATATTGAGTTTTTATCACATCAATACGAGGAAGAAGGCGAAGACCATCACATCGAACAATCTCCAACTCAACTTAGTTCGGCAAAAAAAGCTCAGACATTAACTTCTGAAAACGACTCTACAGCCTCTTCTTGTTTAGTGTCGCCTAGTGAAATAAGCCCGATTCCAAAACTAAAGGCTAAAACTCCAAATAAAAGGAGTGGTTCTGCTGCTCTCGTGAGTGGGTCACCCTTCAAACGTGCTCTAGTGAATTCTCTTCACAAAAAAATTCTAAGTCCAAGTGTGCTCAACTTTGAAGAAATAAAAAAACAAAAAACATCACAACCCAAGAAAAATCCGAAGAAAAAACGGCATGAAATTCAATCATCAGATAGTTCAGAGGAAGAAGAGCCAACCTACGTCTCAACTGACGATAATGATAGCAGCTGCTACGATAGTGATGACGCCGAGTCTTCATTCTGCAATGGCTACTACTCTCAAGATAAAAGTGGGGAAAAGTGGATTAAATGTGTTCGTTGTTTTAAATGGTAACATGAGGCCTGTGACACAAGAAAAAATAAAGTTTTGAAGAAATATTATGTTTGTCCGTTTTGTTTCTAAACGAACATATAATAAACACTGTAGGTGTAAATCACTGTAAATGTATTTTTCAATTTAAAAATTATTTTTCAGCTATAAATTATGTTAATTATTACCTTTAACTTATGTGCTTTATAATGTATAATTACTTTATTATGTAAAATAAAACATTTTTAACTTTACTTTTGCCCCTACATTGACCCCTTTTCTAAGTATGCGATATTTGGAACAATCAGTTACGTGGTGGGCGATATTTGGATCACTTTTTTAAAATCTATAAAATGACTTCGTACCATTGAAAAATTGAAAAAAAATTGAAAAAGAAATATTATGTCCTCAATTAGTTTAGGCACTTATAGATGGAAGTTGGCTTGATAAATAGTGATAGTTTGAACGTATTTGGATGAAGAAAAGGTAACATTATTGTCAGTGTTCCTTAGATGGGCGATATTTGGGCCATATACCTTATATATATATATATATATATATATATATATATATATATATATATATATATATATATAGAGAGAGAGAGAGAGAGAGAGAGAGAGACCAGGAGAGTGTAACCTAATAGAAGGAATTTAATAAGGATTCCCTAGAAAGAATATACCATTTAAAATTTTATGTTTCCTAGCCCTAATCTATTTTAATGACGTTGATATTGCCTAGGTTTATAGGATAAATTTTAATTTTCTATTTTCTCCAGTCTTAAATCTGTTTAACCGCATGTTAAAGTTGTTCGCAAGCAATTAAAGAAGTTATCAATTGATAGATTCGGTTCATGATAAACTGTTTAAGTTTCAGGAAATACGGTTTTGCCTTCATACGAAGAGGTTTTAGACGAATACGAGGAAGTTCTTGGAAATGTGTCTACAACGTTGTCACCAATCCAGGAGTTTCTAAAAAGTCAGAAACCATTTTATATGAACTGGAAGGCACTTCTTGTAGTTATAGTTTTCATAATCGTAGTAGTTTGGCTGAGATTGACGTATTTTGGAGAGTAAAAATACAACTTTAAACTTTTAATAGTTTGGCTCATTACAATTGTTATGTAAATATGTCACAAATATAATCATAAATTTGAATAATATAAATAAATTTATTAATAAATTATTGTATATACTAACATTTATTTATTATATTCACATAAAACTATCTAAAACAAATCATATAAATATCTATAGAGCATAGATTAAGCACCATTAGATGTTACAGTGTAGATATTGATCTGAAGCTCTAGACATAGATTAAGCACCATTAGATGTTGTAGTGTAGATATTGTTCTGAAGCTCTAGAGCATAGATTAGGCACCATTAGATGTTACAGTGTAGATATTGTTCTGGAGCTCTAGAGCATAGATTAGACCCTAGTAGAAGGTAGAGGGTAGATGATGATCTAAAACCCTAAACCAGTTTAATCACTTGTATATGGTGAATACAGCAATAAATCTACTTTAAGTCTACTTACATATAGCCCCCTACGTTCTCACAATTATTGTGGGACGACCGGGGACGAAATTGAAAAAAATGAATGACTGTTGAAATATATAAGCTGTTGATGCCACGTAGTTTGGCTCATTACAATTACTAAGTAGTTATGTTGTATTTATAATCACTAATTCACTGCGTTTTATGCCCTACATATTACGCACTGTAATGTGTGGGGTGTATAAATTATATGAATATATATATATATATATATATATATATATATATATATATATATATATATATATATATAGCTTTGCAACACTGTTTTCTTGTATTTACTTATCACTTTCACTATATGTACTTAACAAGACTCTTATTTGGTATTTATGCGAGTTTACTTTCAAATATTGGTAGTATCTCCATCATCAAGCATCACTGACCGGGGTTTGTAGTAGACTGCGAGTTGTGTGGAATATCCGTTGTCACAAGGTGCGGTGTACCGTCATTGTTCTATTTTCGGATTCACCGCACTGTAAGAGTCTTTTAAGTTTGTCTTGGGGTTTGTTTTGTCTATTAGGTTGAACAATTTATCGTTTTTTGATTTTATTTGTATTTGTTCGTTTATGATATTATTTTTATGTTTATAAATTTGTAGTTGTTCCCAGATTGTTATTTTGAAGCCTTTTTGTACTTTTTTTGTATTACATGTACGTTTTCTAATGTGGGGAATGTGTGTTTGTTTTTGATGGTGTATGTAGCTAAGTTTAAGTTATAAGTTTCAGGTTTGATGTATGCATTGAGGTGTTCTTGATATCTGTCTTTTAATTTATTTTTTTGTTTGGCCTACGTATATACCGATATATATATATATATATATATATATATATATATGTGTGTGTGTGTGTGTGTGTGTGTGTGTGTGTGTGTGTGTGTGTGTGTGTGTGTGTGTGTGTGTATGTGTGTGTGTGTGTGTGTGTGTGTGTGTGTGTGTGTGTGTGTGTGTGTGTGTGTGTGTGTGTGTGTGTGTGTGTGTGTGTGTGTGTGTGTGTGTGTGTGTGTGTGTGTGTGGGACTCTAATACATTTCTAGCTATAATAGTTACGGTTTATATTTTAAACAGCTATTCAGTTATTATCACTGATATTTATAGCTTTATTATTGAAACGCGTTTTCTAGAACTTAAAATGTCTCAGCTACAAATAAAAAGATTTTAATAAGTTTTAACCTAATTCTTTTTGTTATTGCTGACTTAAACAGTTATCATTTAACTGACAAAATTAACTATTAGTTAGCATGAGGTCTGGACCAAAAACTAAACACTAGTAGGTGGTAGAGTGTAGACGTTGGTTTGAAGTCGAGATTATAGATTAGGCACTAGTTAAGAGGTAGAGTGTAAAAGTTGATCTGAATCCCTAGACCATACATTAAAAGCCAGTAGATGGTAGAGTTTAGAGGTAGAACTGAAACCCTAGATTCTAGATTATGGACTAGTAGATGGTAGAGTGTGGATGTTGATCTAAAGCCCTAGACCATAGATTAAGTACTTGTAGAAAGTAGAGTGTATATGTTGAGCTCATGCCCTAAACTATAGATTAATCACTTGCAGATGATAGGATAAAACAATCAATATACTTTCAGTCGGGATACTTATACATTCTTGTAATTACTGTGGGATGACCAGGGGATTCAAATTGAAGAAACGATTGGGTGGCGGTATTATGGTTATAAATCCTTTGGACGAGGTTTGTAAAGAACACGATATCCCCTACAGAAATTGCAGCTATTCAGATAGGAGACGGACTCTGAAGGAATCGTAGTATTAGAAATTTGGATAGACTGGGATCAGATGAATCATTACCCTGAGAACGCGCTGCTGTCTTGGTCGTATCGGCTGCAACGAAAGGTATATATTTCATTTGGCAGTGTTGTACGTTTCAACAGGTGCTGTAACTATCGGCTTCTGTATAAAGGACTTCACCTGAACCCGTACAAAAAGACAAAGGCACGAGAAGAAGAAGGTGTACGAAAAATCTCTGATAGATTTTATACCTATTAAGGAATAATATAGAATTGTAAATACTCACTGCCGCCCAAAAAGGGCAGTGGTTCGTCAAAAACGAATAGACTATTATGAATTGCCACAGTATATCGAGTCTCGGTCCTCGTTAGATGTGTTACAAAAATAGGAGAAATTCTGTACCATAGCCTCGGGATTCTGTGTCTGCCATTTTTACCCGGGTCAACTTACCACTACGCTTAGTTCTAAAGTCTTTCCATTTTCTAAGTGAACAGTGTACGAAATTCATAGCGACAGGGCTTTTTCAGTATGCAGCCAAACAAGACCCGACTAACTTTGCTGGGAGGAGAACAGCGTAAGTTTATTTCAATTGAAAGAGATGATCCAATAAAAACTAATTTTGGGAAGAGTTCTATCGTTCTTGTTTGACGGGAAAGAGCTCCATTCTAGGCATACCCAGATGGAATTTATTAACGACACGACATCAACAAACTTAAACTTTCGCAGCAACAATATTTTATAATGAACAACAACTAGGGGCGTACATTATTCAGTATAAAGTCCGTTTTCAACACTCTTCCTGAAGCGAACATATTATACTAGGACGTAGAAATATGCAAGCAGTAGTTGGTTTCACACCTTCATTGACAGCGTCGATAAATTCGTTGTCAAGGATCTGGCTGTTATTGCGGAGCAATAATAAAGTGTCACAACTTTCAAGCCACCATAAAAATTTAACAATTTTATGATTCGTAGCACAAATAAGGTCGTTGGTTACAATTGCGTTACTATCGTAACAGCTGGTAGGAAGGTATAATAATTTTCAACGCAGACATGATGCGAACCATATAAAACCTTAATTCGTCCGTTTCTCAAAAGGTTTGAAGAAGGTACGACCCGCATATAACGAAATTACTAGAAACATACTCATATATCGACAATTTTATTACCCAATTCAAGTGCATATTACCACAACACAATAGCAATGTAGATTGTAAGTAAACTGCACAGGGACTGATATTATTATAATTTGCCTATCGCTTAGCCTTACAGGGTAACATCATATACAACTTCAATGTCACTAGCGAGAAGTAACCTCCCCTAAAACTTCAAGAAAAATGCTTTTCTTTAAAGCTTTTAAAAACCCTTTATTGAAAAATGCTTCAATAAAAATGCTGCTAAAATGCATTCCAGGGAGGTCTCTGAAAAGAGGTAACTCCCTCTAAACCTCCAAAACAATTGCTCCAAGCACCTCTAAACCTCTAAAAATATTTGCTTTTAAGCGAAGCTTCCTAAGGAACGTGATATTCACTGAATTGGGAAAATTTCTTCTAACCATTAAAGAAAAGTGCTTCAAGGGGACCAGGGGCCTTCATATCTTTTAAATACAAAACACACAGACACATACACTTAGTTTTGAAGGTACCTTGCTTGAATAACTCTTCACTCAGGATGAAGTGGCAACCACAGGGAATAGCGATGGTTAGAGCTATTTCCACCTTGGTCGGGTAGTTCAGTTTTAAGGACTCTGGCGTTTGGGATATCCCCCTCGTAAATCGTGAAAGCAAAATTCTAGTCGATTTTGGATTCTACATTTTATTATGGAATGTGACCGTTTCAGGTCAAAGAGTCATTTAGATCTATATTCAGACTTGTCATGCTAGCATAATTAAGACGGTTTTAATCCCGTACGAGACAGAGAGTATTCGTCTATAGGCTATAAGAATACAAGGCGGTTAGAATTGCAAGTCATTTCAAAGTTAGCCATGGTTGACGTTTTGATCTGGAGCGATTCTCTTAAAATTGAGAAGCCGTTTTTTAATAGTTAATCACTCTCCTATAGCAGATTACGCTTGTTTTGTATTTGTAAGTGTGTCTCAAGCGATAATAATAAATCCCACAAATCTAAGGGGCACTGGTTTTTTCTACACCAGTAAAGAAGGTAGACCACATTTTTTTTAGCAAGTAATACTCAAAGATTGACTACCTGCTAACGACCAGATAAAGGAACAAGCTCTAAGGTTTCGAAAGACTGAAATATATATCCGCAGAAGAATCTGGAAGAGACGAAATTGGAGATCGGTAATGCAACCGATTGTGAAAATTGCGATCATATTAATGTAATCCAACGTAGTGAGAACACCGTATGGTATGATTTATTATGTTGTTATGATTTGTTATAACCAAAGTGCTTTTCTACGATGTGGATATTTGTTGGCCTGTCAAAGATTTTCATCTAATCTTGAAACATGTAGCGCGTGCAGAACGATCATTTCTGCAAAGATTCTAGTTTATCTTTCGTAATTTCTGCCTTTTAACTTTATGCTACAAAACTCGAGAATCTGGAGTAACAGTAATTTCACTATCGGATGCGTGGTTAGTTTATAGAGCGTGCCTATTACGGATTTGTTATGTTAGTGTCATGGAGCTCCGTACTAAGAGATGGCGCCGGAACATCGAAGGCGCCTGATTTAAGCTAATCTTTCGGAGACTGGGGAGACGTTGTGTAGGTGAGTGACATTGTGTATTTCTCTTCGTTATCTTTTAATTTAAAATTTGCCATATGTTACTCATACCACATTATTCATGATTATTTTCTATTCCATACAAAAATTTTAACATTATATTATCAGTTTTTTGCTTAAGATAATTTTTCAAGATTTAATTTTATTTCAGTAATATTATTTCTGTTTTCATATTTTATTCATTTTTTAAAAGCTCTAACACCTTGTAATTGAAAAAGACTATGTTTTAATCAATATATCGACATACTAATGATAATTTTTTTTATTTCAAACACATTTTTTGAGAAGGGTGAGATTATTAATTAGTGTTACTTATTAACATTTTGTTTTATTACAGTTGAATTATTGCTGTAATAATTTGTTATTTCTTACAATTTCTGGATCAAACATTATGAAGGTAACCTATTGTCATTGATTTTCACAAATACTATGTATTGTCGTTTCAATTACAGAGTAGCGATAAGGGTCGTAAGAAAAGTAAATGCTTCTTGGGGGCGATATACGGTCCTGCATCTAAGAGCAGGGCTGGCGTATTTCCCTTGTAGTATGGACGGAAGGCGCATCGCTTTACCTCGGCTTATTCAATAGCTTCAGCTACTAAAATTTGCTGAACTTCATCACCATACTTCACCGGTTACCGAGGCGCAGTTGCCACCATCAGATACCACATCCCACCCTCTTTCGTAACCTCTACGTCAGGAGCCGGTACCATCAGGTACCTAAACGCAGATACTACCATCAGTTACCAAATCTCATCCTCTTCCGTCGTCATCCCATCAGGAGCTAGTACTACCGAGCCTGGAGGTATAGCTACCATCCAATCCTTCATTATCGATAGACATCGTCGTGAAATGTCGTCGTTGAAGAAATGTCGGTCAGAGATGTTTTCACCAGAGTGAAACTAAGAATTCAGCCTAGGCTCATGAGGCAACTATTACCTCTTAAACCTTCTCCAAATTAAAAACGGTTTAAGTAGTTAGGAAATATTTTAGGCAGAGTAAGTCAAAGATACTTTAGGTAGTGCTGACTTTATAGATACTGCAATCTGTATTACTTCGTATTAGTGTATAAAATTGTTTCAGTGAAGCAATCAGTCTATATTACGTTGAGTAAATAGCCAGTGTTATTAGGGTGAGTTTAAGATTGATTCATGTTAAAGTAGAAAATTGGTTCCAATAAGAAATAACTCTATATTAGGTAGGGTAAAATTCTAGTGTATAATAATTAGTTAAGTTTAGGATTGTCCAATAAAACAAATAGTGTTTGTTCAAGTAAACAGATTCATATATTATTGGTCTATCTACACAAAAGTATATATTATGTTGTGTCTAGGATTGCTCCAAGTATAGAACTATGTTTATTAAGTTTACTATACCCATAGAATTCGTATGAATTTATAAATAATGAGTATTAGGTTGGGCATAGGATGTATTTGGTCATTTGTAGGTTGAGTTCAAATAAAGAATACTGGGTATTCAAACCAGAATAATAGGTATATTATGTCTGGAATACGCAGAGCTCCTTCTAATAGAGCACCTCTTGCCAAAGCATGCATCTTCGGAACAGGAGCTTAGAAGTGCATCCCTCCGAACTATCAATCAAAAATACCTTCTTCAAGACGTTCCATTCTACTGGTCAGCGGGGCAAATGGCTCAACTGCCAAGTGTAGGCGTTTGCTAGTAAGAAAGTAATGTTTGGAATAGGATTATTCCAAATAAAAAACTATTATTTTAATATAACTATATAAACTATTATTTTAACTATAATATTTTGAGCAAATAACTTGTATATATCAGGTTGAGTTATAAATGGAAAAAAATAACTAGTATATTGAAAAGTCAATTTAACAAATCATCTAAGTAAACAGATTTTGTGGATATGTTGTATATATGATTTTTAAAAGAAAACAACTAGTTTTAGGTTGGATATGGGTTTGATCCAAATAAATAACTTGTGTATGTTAGGTCAGATATAGAATTGATATAGGTTAATAACAGTTGTATATTGAGTTACGTGTAGGATTCTTCCAAACAAACCTATGTATATTTGGGCTGAGTGTAGAATTTTCCCAAGAGAACATGCAGGGCATATTATATGAGTATGTTTTATTTAATACGTAGCTAATAAATATTATTTAAATAAATTCAGTTGATTTGCGAGCCAAGTAATATTAACTCAACCGTATTTATTTAAACAATAATCTCTTTGATGGTAAACATGTTTAATGATAAATATGTTCCAAAACGATTGAGCTTTGCTTTTGAGAACTCGCAAATATTAAATATCAACGAACAAAACTAACATTGCTCCAAATACACAGCTAACGAATATTAGATTGATTACTTCACGTACACCACTAGTGTTTATTAAGTTAAGTCACATCTCTGAAACAAGCAGAAAGTAACCCACAGATAGTCACACACATCTGACGCAGGTAAGATAAAAAACAGAAAGTATCAACACTCATCTGATTCTGCTAACAATCAGAGTGTATCGCACATAGAGATAATCACTGCTGTGACATGTAACAAACAGAAGGCAAAGCACAGATAACATGTAACAAACATAATGTAACTTCAGATAATTTTATTCGTTAGACTAGAATCTTAAAGCACAGATTTAGCCTAACTATCAGATGTTAGAGAGTCATAAACGCCTGACGTAGGTAACAAACCCAAAGTATTTCACACGCAGACAAAACACGTCTAATCAAGGCGACAAACAAAACGTAAAACACACACGTCTCAGTGAACGAACACATGTGGCCCACTTAGAATAAACGTCTCATTCAGGTTCCAAACAGAGAAAGACAGAAAAGAAGCTGAAGGTAACCCACATATAACACATGTTTCACTCAAATTACAAGCATAAAGTAACTCACACACAGAAAAGACAAGTCTGATTTAGATTACAAAAGAGGGTGACCCTAAGACAATATTCGTTTGTATCAGGTAACAAGCAGGAAGTGACATGCAGGAAATACTCTTCCTATTCAAGTAAAAAACAAAAGGTATTCCACAAAGAACACTCGTCTGACTAAAGTAAGACACAGGAGGTATAAATAGCGAGACATAGCAAGAGACTTCGAGAGGCGATGCGCCGTGACCTCCTTGACATTTAGAGTGATTAGGGAGTCCGAAAACTCAGTGTTTGTTAAACCTCTATACGTCTATCAGTGAACCACAGCCACTGTGGATATTTACATCTATGCCAAAATGCGCGAGAGGGATAGAAAGCTGCTTAGATTTTCAAGTATCTTGCTACTCTCATAAATTTTATCCTACAGAGAACACCTCTCTTACTCTGTAGAAGTACACATTAACAAGCAGAAAGTGACGCACAGAGTTACATGTGTTCTACAGCGTAAGTAACACTACTAATCCACTAAAGCCAAACTACGCAAAAACGAATGAATTAATAGCGCTAAACCTTGACTAATCACACTAGCCAATGAATGTTGGAAGGTCATATTCATCTATTGTGAATATGTTACTATTGCTCCACTAAAGTTAAAATCTCAATAACAGAAGTAACTATATCCAAAGATTCAGTAATAACGCCTTGAATTCTTGATTTTATGTCGTAAATCCCGTTCGCAATTGTCTCGGCCGGTTTCAGAGTTTCACTCATCTTTGTTACTTCTTGACTTTTAACTATAATCTCCTGAGCAGCTGTTACAATGCTCTGAGTTGCGGTTATCAGTTCCTGACATTTTTGCGTGATCTTCTGCCAAGGCGTTGTTCGATGTGACTGGACCTTCTCCGAATTAGGCATATCCTGGCTCGCTGACGATATATCGGACGATAGTCTAGACACCTCAGACGACAGCGACGATATTTCATTTGACTTTGAACTCATATCTTGAGTGTATCTGTTTAAATTGTTTACCTTTTCTCTGATTTCATCTTCATCTGTGTTAATATCCGATATAATATTGTTTATCTCAGATATCTTAGAGTTGACTTCACTTGTTGCAGATGAAATTTCGCTGGCTTTGTTGCTTACGTCTTGGGCAATGGCATAAATGTCCTGGGATAGTTTGTATTTATCTAGTTCTGTGGTTGTTTCATATTGCTGCGCTGTGGTCTCTTCAGTTTGTGTACTGAACACATCTCCGTATGAAGATGTTGTGCTTGCATAGTCGTTAGCGTATGAGGAATAGCTACCATAGACACTGGTTGTTCCTTCTTCATTGTATGATTGTTCGTACTGTTGAGTTTCGCTAGGCATTTCATCGTACGAAGATGTTGTGCTTGCATAGTCGTTAGCGTATGAGGAATAGCTATCATAGACACTGGTTGTTCTTTCTTCATTGTATGATTGTTCGTATTGTTGAGTTTCGCTAGGCATTTCATCGTACGAAGATGTTGTGCTTGCATAGTCGTTAGCGTATGAGGAATAGCTATCATAGACACGTTTTGTTCCTTCTTCATTGTATGATTGTTCGTACTGTTGAGTTTCGCTAGGTATTTCATTGTACGAAGATGTTGTGCTTGCATAGTCGTTAGCGTATGAGGAATAGCTACCATAGACACTGGTTGTTCCTTCTTCATTGTATGATTGTTCGTACTGTTGAGTTTCGCTAGGCATTTCATCGTACGAAGATGTTGTGCTTGCATAGTCGTTAGCGTATGAGGAATAGCTATCATATACACTGGTTGTTCCTTCTTCATTGTATGATTGTTCGTATTGTTGAGTTTCGCTAGGTATTTCATCGTACGAAGATGTTGTGCTTGCATAGTCGTTAGCGTATGAGGAATAGCTATGATAGACACTGGTTGTTCCTTCTTCATTGTATGATTGTTCGTACTGTTGAGTTTCGCTAGGTATTTCATCGTATGAAGATATTGTGCTTGCATAGTCGTTGGAGTATGACGAATTTATATCACTAACACTGGTTGTTTCTTCTATGTTGGTTTGTTCTGGTTGTTCGTTCTGTTTCACCCTAATGTTTGAAGACCAAGTATCAAAAATACCGTAAGTTTTTGTGACGACAAAAGAATTAGTTTCATTTTCATCACTATTTGTAGCCTCTATACGATTAGACAAACTGTCGTGTTCGTTGGGAGTCAGACTAGGTTTTATTTCGTTTGCTGTGTCATGTTGCTTTAACGATGAAGTTCGGCCGATAAGCGTCATAATCGTGGCGCTGTTGTCCGACTCTGAGGAAGGAAGATTTTCTTCTTTACTCTCCCTTTTTAAATTTGTTGTGGTTTTAAATCGTTTAAAAAGGAAAGTGTAGTGATATTTTACTTTGCGCCACATCTTACTATTTTTGTTCGATATATTTTTACTTTGTATTGGGGTAATATTAGAATTTATATCAACATTTTCAATGCTACACTCTAAATAACTTTTTAAAAGTACATGTAAAAAATAGTCTCTTAGCGTGCATACGCTGACAATTCTACTACTTAATTTTTTTAAATTTAAAAAATCAGATTTATTTTCTGATATCTTGGTTTGTTCTTCTTCATACTTAACAGGTGTTTCCATTGTTATGTTTTGTCGATGTTTTTCAGACTCGCTATTTATTGCTTGGTTTTTAAAATTTCCAATAATTATATTTGTATGTATCCGGTTTCTCAATAACGCTATGCTGTTTATGTTGTTCTTTAATTTCACGTAATATTCAAAGTTAATTTGTTCAAGACTGTTAGCGATATCTTGAATTGTTCTACAATAGACTGTTATACTTTTTACCATATTTGGTATAAAAGTGTCTTTGTCATCATCAGTTGTCGAGACGGATGAAATAAAATTGCAAATAGAAGCAATATGTGTGGCCAATAACGATAAATGCTGAAGCTTAGCATGTTGCTCCCTTTGGGTTTTGTACACGTCATCGACGACTAGTGTCATATCGGCAACCGTGTATTGCATGTTGTCAAGGGATACCTGGATCGCTTTCTGCATGACTGAATCTCCTTTATAAACCTGTAATCAAACATGTCAATACATTTAATATACACAGCTGTGCATTATAACGTTATCTTTGTTAAATATAGGTTCACAGTTGTAACATTTGTTGGTCGTTAAAATAAATTTATTTTAAAAAGATGTGTCGTAATAATAGACCATTATTTTAAAAACCATGTTATTATATTTTAACAGATTTATAAAATATGGCAAAGAAAGTTAAGAATCACCAATAAAAAATTAAAAATAAATTCATTTAGACCAGAGAGCTTTATACGACTCTAAACCAATCATCACTCAACCTAACCTAACCCTCAACACCAAAACGCTATGCTCGTCCCCACTACGTTTCAACCATAGAGCACTTATTCGACATTTTATCTATCCGAATTAAATTACAATTTCTTTAAAATAGTTTAGAATACACAATCTCACCGGTTGGCGTTAATAGTTAAAGATACCCATTATCAAATCATCAAGTACAAATATAATTACTTTTATTTGTTAAAGACATCTTACATATTTAAATAAAAATACAGTTGTTTTGAATATTTCGATTTTTAACCCCATCTGTTCGCAAACATAAACTGTTACTTTGAATTGTTGAAGATACCTAACCTCACTTATCAAAATACAACTACATTTGTTTAGTATGATTAAAGATACCTTTTCTCAAATGATCAAGTACACATATAATTACTTTTAATTGGTAAAGATATCTCACCTATTTAAATACAAATATAGTTACTTTGAATTGTTGGATACCTAACCTCATCTGTTCGTAAACCGAAACTGTTACTTTGAATTGTTGAAGATACCTAACCTCACCTATCAAAATACAACTTCATTTGTTTAGTATGATTAAAGATACCTTTTCTCAAATGATCAAGTACACATATAATTACTTTTAATTGGTAAAGATATCTCACCTATTTAAATACAAATATAGTTAGTTTGAATTGTTAGATACCTAACCTCATCTGTTCGTAAAAGAACACTATTACTTTGAATTGTTGAAGATACCTAACCTCACCTATCCAAAAAAAACACACACATTTGTTTTGTATGGTTAAAGATACCTATTCTCAAATCATCAAGCACAAATATAATTACTTTTAATTGTTAAAGATATCTCACCTATTTAAATACAAATACAGTATTTTTGAATTGTTAGATTCCTAACCTCATCTGTTCGCAAAGAAAAACTATTACTTTAAATTGTTAAAGATGCCTAACCTTTCCTATCAAAATACAACTACATTTGTTTAGTATGATTAAAGATACCTTTTCTCAAATGATCAAGTACAAATATATTTACTTTTAATTGGTAAAGATATCTCACATATTTAAATACAAATATAGTTACTTTGAATTCTGAGACACCTAACCTCATCTGTTCGTAAACAAAAACTGTTAATTTGAATTGTTGAAGATACCTAACCTCACTTATCCAAGAAAAACACACTTTTGTTTTGTATGGTTAAAGATACCTATTCTGAAATCATCAAGTAAAAATATAATTACTTTTAATTGGTAAAGATATTTCACCTATTTAAATACAAATACAGTATTTTTGAATTGTTGATACCTAACCTGATCTGTTCATATAACAAAACTGTTACTTTGAATTGTTGAAGATACCTAACCTCTCCTATCAAAATACAACTACATTTGTTTAGTATGATTAAAGATACTTTTTCTCAAATGATCAAGTAAAAATATAATTACCTTTAATTGGTAAAGATATCTCACCTATTTAAATATAAATATAGTTACTTTGAATTGTTAGATACCTAACCTCATCTGTTCGTAAACAAAAACTATTACTTTGAATTGTTATCGATACCTAACCTTACCTATCCAAAAAAAAAACACACACACATTTGTTTTGTATGGTTAAAGATACCTATTCTCAAATCATCAAGTAAAAATATAATTACTTTTAATTGGTAAAGATATCTCACCTATTTAAATACAAATACAGTATTCTTGAATTGTTAGATACCTAACCTGATCTGTTCGTAAAAGAAAACTGTTATTTGAATTGTTGAAGATACCTAACCTCGCCTATCCAAAAAAAAAAAACACACACACATTTGTTTTGTATGGTTAAAGATACCTATTCTCAAATCATCAAGTAAAAATATAATTACTTTTAACTGGTAAAGATATCTCGCCTATTTAAATACAAATACAGTATTCTTGAATTGTTAGATACCTAACCTGATCTGTTCGTAAAAGAAAACTGTTATTTGAATTGTTGAAGATACCTAACCTCGCCTATCCAAAAAAAAAAAACACACACACATTTGTTTTGTATGGTTAAAGATACCCATTCTCAAATCATCAAGTAAAAATATAATTACTTTTAATTGGTAAAGATATCTCACCTATTTAAATACAAATACAGAATTTTTGAATTGTTAGATACCTAACCTGATCTGTTCGTATAACAAAACTGTTACTTTGAATTGTTGAAGATACGTAACCTCTCCTATCAAAATACAACTACATTTGTTTAGTATGATTAAAGATACCTTTTCTCAAATGATCAAGTAAAAATATAATTACCTTTAATTGGTAAAGATATCTCACCTATTTAAATATAAATATAGTTACTTTGAATTGTTAGATACCTAACCTCATCTGTTCGTAAACAAAAACTATTACTTTGAATTGTTATCGATACCTAACCTTACCTATCCAAAAAAAAAACACACACACACACATTTGTTTTGTATGGTTAAAGATACCTATTCTCAAATCATCAAGTAAAAATATAATTACTTTTAATTGGTAAAGATATCTCACCTATTTAAATACAAATACAGTATTCTTGAATTGTTAGATACCTAACCTGATCTGTTCGTAAAAGAAAACTGTTATTTGAATTGTTGAAGATACCTAACCTCGCCTATCCAAAAAAAAAAAACACACACACATTTGTTTTGTATGGTTAAAGATACCTATTCTCAAATCATCAAGTAAAAATATAATTACTTTTAATTGGTAAAGATATCTCACATATTTAAATACAAATACAGAATTTTTGAATTGTTAGATACCTAACCTGATCTGTTCATATAACAAAACTGTTACTTTGAATTGTTGAAGATATGTAACCTCTCCTATCAAAATACAACTACATTTGTTTAGTATGATTAAAGATACCTTTTCTCAAATGATCAAGTAAAAATATAATTACCTTTAATTGGTAAAGATATCTCACCTATTTAAATATAAATATAGTTACTTTGAATTGTTAGATACCTAACCTCATCTGTTCGTAAACAAAAACTATTACTTTGAATTGTTATAGATACCTAACCTTACCTATCCAAAAAAAAAAACACACACACACACATTTGTTTTGTATGGTTAAAGATACATATTCTCAAATCATCAAGTAAAAATATAATTACTTTTAATTGGTAAAGATATCTCACCTATTTAAATACAAATACAGTATTTTTGAATTGTTAGATACCTAACCGGATCTGTTCGTATAGCAAAACTGTTAAGTTGTTGAAGATACCTTACCTCACCTGTCCAATAACAAATACAGTTGCTTTGAACTGTTCAAGATAACTAATGTCACTTGTTCCAATAGAAATGCAGTTGGTTTTGAATTGGTTAACGATACTTCACCGCAACTGTTATAATGAAAATTTAGTCAATTTGATTTGTCATAGATACTTATTTTCAAACGTTCAAGTGTACAAAAATAGTTACTTTGGATTGTTAACGATACCTAATCTCAGCTGTTTGAAAACTAACTAGTTGCTTTAAACTGTTAGATACCTTTCCTCTCCCTTTGTAATAAAAATTCAGTTACTTTAAATGATTGATTATACCTAGCCTCATCTGCTGGCAAACAAAAAACGCTTAAATACCTAAAGTCGCTTCTTCAAATACAAATATAGTTGTTTTGAATTGTTAGATACCTAAACTCACTTGTTAAGTTCAAGGGGCGCGTGAACAAAATTATAAAGCTTGTGAAAAATAACGTTTATTGAAAATGCAGACCTATTTCAACATATAGTCGTATGTTATTTTGAACAGTTGGATCAAAGGTATGTGGAAGAGTAGAACAATATTCGTGTTATAAAAATTTAAGAAACCCTACCTTTACGAGTTTTTAGTGCAAAAAATAATAAGTAAACATGAAAATTAATTTTAGGATGTAAGCTAGTTATACTTAAAAACAAACAACAAGGTTTGTAATTTTAATATGCAGCAGAGAGTGCTAAGGTTTTGTATTGATATTTTTCGTCTTTCTGCAATAATTTCTAGCAACTTGACTGAGTGAATGCAGACATAAAAATGAGCAAAATGAGTCCTACCAAGAATTTCTACGTGGGTATTAATGTCAACTTCCGTTCACGCCAAATTAAAGGTCATACTACTGTAGGTATAAAAGGATTATTGGTTGGTGAAGGGTGGAGCTCGCTATGCTGAGGAGACGCTGGGGTGTTTTATACGCCAATGTTTGTAAGTATGACAGACACCTGTAAATATACAGGTATAACATTTCATACCAAACTTTCTAACATAAAAATGGTGAGTATGTTTAGAGCCGTACTTCATAAATCATTTCCATCAAACAAACTAATGAACATAATGAAATACCTAGCAAATAAAAATTGGATAGTGTGACATGATAGCTGATAAGCTATAATACAGAATAAAAAAATACATAAGAGGCCAACATAAATGTATCACACTCGTATACATAAATATGACCTAAAATAAAATCCCAAGAATATAAGTCAAAATAGCATCTAAAATATAAAATAAACAACAATACAACATAAAACAGAAATAAAAAAAAGAAAGTCGAACCTCGAGGTATAGAGTAGAAACTAAATTGTAAAGACTGTAATTAATTCCACTTTGAACAAACGGGCCGACAAAGAACACATTCACTCAGGAATAACAAACCTATATTTGTTTAACCATTAAATAGAAAAAGGTGACACAGCCCCTATCAACCACAACCTAGAATTTCTTTACACTAACGAAAAATACCTTATTCCAACATACTATCACATATAAAGTTTTTGGAACACAAAATACAAATATCCCAAGTAAACAAACTCAATTCAAATCACTTACAATCTGTGATGACATTATGAACCTGCCTTTAAAACAGCTGAGCCTTATAAGAAAATTTATTTAGTCAATTTAACAATTTAATTTGCTGACTGAAGGCTATAGATAGTAAGTGATGGAAAACTGGTGTGGGAGGCTGCGAGTGATAAAATCATCCCTGGATAACCGAGAGGTCCAAACGACAGGTTACATTATACAGATTATATCAACGCAGCGAAGCAGACAACCTAGTATACACTGATAAAGATCGCTTAGTGTGCTTGAAAACGTTATATCTCAGTGTTTTATAAATTTAATTTAGTTGCACTATCAACAAGTCGTAATTTCACTGTGTGAACATAAAAGTCTTGGACAATAAAATGAACGAGTTTATCTAAATTCATATTTACTTTCGCGACTGGCAGCTCTCTTCTATAAAACATTCTTAAACCGATCACACTTGCTCAGCATTATAAGTACGAGCTCTTAGTGCGCCTTTTCGCATGAAGAAAACTACTGTAACATTCCTTGTAAATAATTTAAAATGAATAAAATATCAAACAACGATACATTGTACCTACTTACACAGATAAAGCATTGCAAACTTCATTTATGAAAGATTGTCGTTCATTTTACAGTACAATAAATTTTCGCCAGCGCCATCTTGTCTCCCACTCTGTCTGTCCCTTCTCGACACTGAAGTTTTCTCGCATGCTTACTGAGTGTTTAACATTAAAACTCGAGAAGCATAGCCCCTTATCTCCGTTGTCTTAATTAGATAATAAAATTCCACAAACTGATAAAGGCGTCCACAATAACGTAATAGCTTATGTTCTAAGATGTACATGATAAGATTTCAGGGTTTTTTTTATAACAATAATGTGTTCGTAGGTTGTATATTTAAAAAAATATATAAATAGCTGTATAAATCGAAATGAAGAAATATAAAACTATAGTGAATTTAACTTTATTGTATGTAGTTTGCTTCTATGTGGAAAAAGTAAGATGTAAAGGTAAATAGATACAATATCGTGTTTGTTAACCCAGTTTCTAAACAAGTGAATCGCGCGAAGAAAAGCTGCAGGACTCAGTTTAGTCTTTACTTGAAAACACAGTCTCGTCATAGCTCTTCACGAACTCTGTATTTACTGTTATCGAAAAAGTACTTGTTAGTCTAAAACTAATAATTATATAGTTAACAATAATCACATTACAAGACATTAATAAAAAAATTAACTAATTAGCAAAGTTATATAGATAAGCCGCTATTTATGGCCAAGTGATTGTAACTATCAAAGGGTGTAACTAGAATGAAGCCAGAAACCTAAGGGAAGTTATTTTATCTTGTTTTGTCACTACACTCAAGTTTTACTCTCTGACGATGACGACAATCTGGACATTTAAATATTCATAACAGTTTAATCTATTTAACTTTGTTAACTAGATATTTGTTTAATATCTGGGAATGTGGTATTGGGTTTATTGTCAATTTTATTATTTATAATATTGCCATTTTGCTCAATGAATTCTATTCCTATATATAAATTTATCCGAAGCTACGCATCTGTGCGTGAATACTCGTCTGCGTATGCCTTTTGCTTTGTTAGGAACTGCAACAAGTCCCATAAAAGACGTTTGCTAGTATTCTTCTTCATCTCTCTCTCTCTCTCTCTTTATTATTGTCATCAGAGATATCTGTGTGTTGACTTTTATTCTTATGTTTTATGCCAATGATTAAGGTAAGCAGAGGAAAAGTTCTTGCAGTTCCTACTTCGCCCTCATAGTATTTATCTCATCTATAGCACACACAAAACACATTCGTATTGTAGAAGTGATTTAGAAGAAAAAGATGTTGAAATGGGAAAAGATTAAACGAAGGGCACCTAGGCACTTTTCTCTAATCCCTTCACCAAAAGAGCATAAATATAGATATAAATGTTGGGGAGAAACTACACTCCATCATATGAATCCACATCTTCTAAATCCAACCTCGGTGATTAACGTCAGGCCCAAGACAGGAGGCTTGGTGCCAGTCTGCAAGGCCTGTGGTATTCCGACCTCACTGTAAGGCCTGGACTGATCACTGCCCCCTACCTCTGATACAAGACGAACTCCAACCAGACACTAGGGTTTCATCCGCTCTTCCAAAACTGCAAGGGACCAGAATCTTCCGAACGGCTTGGTTTATATACTTTCAGTACCTCGACTGATTAATTCGGTCCGGGTAGTGCAATCGGATCTTTATCCACATTCCGTTGGCTCTACCTATGAGCCGGAGCCTCACGATCGGGACTTGGTCCTGGGCTAGTATAAACCCATTCCGTTAGACCTTGAGAGCGCGCAAATACACACATGGGCGCAACCACAAGCGCGCACACACACACACACACACACACACACACACACACACACACACACACACACACACACACACTCACACTCACTCACACACACACACACACACACACACACACACACACACACACACGCACACACACACACCCACACACACACACATACACATACACACACACACGAGCGCGCGCACACGCATACACATACAACACACACCAACACACACACACACACACACACAGACAGACACACACAGACAGACACACACACACACACACACACACACACATACAACACACACACACACACACACACACACACACACACACACACACACACACACACACACACACACACACACACATACTCTTACAACACACACATACCTATACTCGCCAAATAGTTGTGTACAATATATAACCTAATAGATTTTATTTATAGAAGTGATTTTATTACTAATTGTTTTCTGGCCCAATAAGAATATCTAAAACTTTTTCTTGTCCATGTCAGTTTCTTATAGCCTATAAAGCTTCTACACTCGCAAATTAAGGATAATGTATTGCTGCCTTCATAAGCATTTTTAAATTATAGCATATACAAAACTGTTCCGTTGATCATCCATCACAATAGTAGATATAACGGTCGTGTTCGACCAATAATTAACCACATACAACGTGTCAGATCGAACATTTCAGCTCGATCCTTATGCTTTCTCTTTTTCTATTAGCGCACACTCTACTGATGTACATAACTTTTACAAATTTTCATGTTCGAAGTTTAGCCCATTGTCACTATGCCAACTTCCCTATAACAAAAAACGCACTTCTCAAAGCTGTATATGTAATTTTTCTTTTTCCGCTACCTTATTATCATCGAAAACTCCGTTGGACAACCTTAAATTGTTGCCATGGTTACCATGCATCATCATAAATAATACTATAGGATTAAAAATGAATGAAAAGAGTAAAACAAACAAACAAACTGGATTAACGGTATCAAACGTTTTTTTCACAAACACACAATGAGAAAGGGAAGCGAAAGGAAACTACAACACAATTCAAGCGACGAAAAAAAGAAAGCGTATAAATAGTAACAAACAAAAATAATATTCCAACACCATGCATAGAAAGGAAAATGGAAAATTGCAAGGAAATTCCCTTTCTATTTTGCTACTTAATATTATTATTGTGACATATGTATACACATATTTATATTTTTTGTAATTATAAATTTAAAAAAAGTAACTAAGATAAAAGTTTACTTTGTTGATAAAAATTTAATTAAAAAAAAACAATTTCATATTATTTGTTCTTTGTAATAATTTTAAACTATTGAACATAAGAATGAATAGATTTTAGATTTGTCCATATATTATTGTGAAACAATTTTTGGGTTTTATATAATTTTAGATTTCCAATTATATTAAGTAGTTTCCATTTATTTTCATAAATAATCGACTCCATCGAATTCTCCATTCCCATTAGGACATCTTTCTGTAAGATGTGTCACGAAGTTTTAACCCATTTCTAATACTTGTATGATCTAATGTGATCCTTGTATTTAGTTTTATTGTTTCTACCCGTTCGATCAACATATACTTCGTTACATTCGCAATTAATTTCACGTCTGTCATATTTGTTATTCACATTTATATTAAAGTTTAGTATAGTTTTTAGACTATGTGATGTATACATAGCAGAGCTTATATTGAATTTTTTTAGATATATACTTGTAAATTTTTTCAATTTCTCTTCTCTTTTTTAATTATTTTAAAATTTTATATCGTTTAAGTTTTTTAAAATCTCTATTCCAATATGTTTACTAAACTTGTATCGTCATTATTACTCTCCGCTATTTACAAGATACTATCTGAAACTCTTAATATTACTTTTTTCTTAAAGAAGCGTTGTATATTATTTATAACATAGAAAGGAAAGGAGCAAATTTATGATCTATTGGGCGGCTTAATTCAAATTCGATGTTATTATCAGTTTATGAGTTATTACAAAAAATCCTAATTTCTAATTTATAGGTATTTGTCATGATCTTTATGGCTAGAAAGATGCTTCCATTTGCATCTTTTTCCTATCTACTTGTATTTAATTTAGATTTTGTAATATTTTTCTTGTATATTTTCCGTTGAGTATTTAATAATGGGTAATTCATCTTCAACATATCTGATACAGACTATTCAAAGAATTGGATTCTAATTAAGACATTTAAAAAATATTTTCCTTCTGTATATTGTATAAATATTTCACGTAAACAAGCTGAATGCGAATTCCCTACATATGATCAATATTTCGGTTTGTGTATATATATATATATATATATATATATATATATATATATATATATGCTGATACGTATTCCTTCACGGATGGAAAAATATGATGAATAATTATTATCTGGAGTACATCCGTTGATTCTGCAGTGCATAAATTCGCAGTTTTGACGTTTCGCTAGAATCTCATCCAGCATTGACGAGGTGAGCCCAACAACAGTAGAAGAGCGAGTCTACTGTGGTTGGATTCACCTCGTCAATGCTGGATGAGATTCTAGCGAGACGTCGGAGCTGCGAATTTATGCACTGCAGAATGAACGGAAGTTGGAATATAACTTGGTGCTGTAATTAACTCTTTGTTAAATTTCTTTTAATATAGTTTTATTTATATTTTTATATCTGTTCTAAAAGTAACAAAGCTTCTATTGGTTATTCTTTTTATATGCTACCTGTAAAAGACTTTTCACATAGTATTTCATTTTTATGTTTCCGTTTTGGTAATATAATTGTTTATATGTTTAGCCAATTTATAAGCTGAAACGGTTCTATAATTTACTATCGGCCTAATCGGTTGATTATCTTTACGTATTTTTACTTGACTTCTTATGTCCTCAATATTGGTATACTGTAATTGGGAAGTTTATAATTTGTGTTATTTGTTAGCAACCTAGACCTTTTTAAAGTTTTCTTAATATGTGTGTTGTTTTCCCTTCTTACAATGTGTTAGTTACTTATCCATTCCCATTCATTTCTGTTATTGCCTCCGTTTTTAAAGCAAAGTTGTATTGTAAAATATTTTAAATTTTAAAAAATTGGCATACCTTTATTCCTGTTTATTGTTAGTATCATTTTCTTCAAATTTTGTTTGAAAATTGTGCAACTTTTTCATCATTCATATTTTCTTTATTTATTCGCTCAACTGTTTTATTTAAAAGTTTACCTGGTGAGTACTCAAAATATCATTTTCGATATACATTTTATTTTGTTCAATATCTTTTTAATGTAATTTCTGAGTAATAATGGTTTTTTAATTTTATAAAGTATTTTATATTCATCATTATTAACGTTGAAGTGAGATACGTTCAATGTCCTTTCTTCGAAAATTTCTCTTCCACTGTCATTCCCAGTTTTTATATTACAAATCATAATAATTTCCTGATGTTGTTAATGATATAACTAATGATTACTTTATTTCATCTAAACTAAGTTTGAAATATTTCAACTTGTAGGGGCTTATATTAAAAGTATGAAGTATTGAAACATTTACCTGTGATAAAATACTGCTCTACTTTACTCACTCTGCTTCAAAACATATTTATTTTTAAGTTTTTGGAGCATACAGATCTGTCTGAAGGTCTTTCAAAACATCTCCATAGTTTGATATCAAATTAAAGATTTTTAAGAAAGCATCACAGTACTCATTTTTACCATAATTAAATAATACTTAACTAAGTGAGTACATAAGGGGTTACTTGCTGACGCGTTTCGAAACAATCGTTCCTTTTCCGCAGCAAAACCTCTACTCATTTTTGCCATAGATTTAGCGTTTGTATGAATAAAAATAAGAAAAGCGTCAAATAATTTCAAACCTTTCAACTTTTATTATATTTGTATAAAATATGCTAATTTTATCTTTTCTCATTTCAGAAAATTCGACAACCGAGTCGAACACAAATGCAAACACACATATAACGACACATGTAACAGTTTCGCCTACATTCGCTGAGGTCGGCGATGCTTCCAAAACTATATCGCCCGTTCCGTTGAGTAAGAACACAAGCAAGAAAGCGACACCAGTAAAGAAGAGGCTGCCTACATTGAGGAGGCGTTTCTTACCATACCGTTTTAAAAACCGAAGATATAACGACTGGCACAACTACTTAGGCGCACAGAACGCCTACGACAGCCCTCGGTACCAGCACCTACCTCCGCAACCCCCTTTCCCTCCAGCACCCGCACAACCTCCTGTATATCCTAACGATCCTTACTCTTATCCAGGTGCCTATCCCAATCCACAAGATCCTAGCTATTACGAAGGTGACAGACGGCATGGTTTACGTAATCCAGGGTTTGAGAATAGTTACGCCCGCCGGCCACTTCCGATGGCGAGAAGGTTCAAACTGCGACGACCCATCCGTCCCACGGAGCCTGTACCGCAGCTTAACTACTTGGAGAAAGTAAGCAAGCCTGACGGGGGTTTCGAGTACCGACAGGTGAAGCTTCACCACGATGACCAAGGCAATGTGTATTACAGCCGGCAAGGCGAAACGACAAATGGCACTATTGTTGTGAAACGTGAGAGGAGCTACTACAGGCCGAGACAGTATCCTTACTATCCTGACCCTCCGCAGGATCCGAATTACCAACCCGACACGTATTACTCACAGCCCGGATACTCCAGGCCAGGATATAGTTACCCGCAAGAACCACAAGCGCCTAACCCGTATCCTCAGCCTTATGCACAACCGCCTTACCCACAGTCGGGATATTCCTTCCAGCAGCAGCCGTATCCTCCTCAACCTTATCCTCCTCAGCCCTACCCACCCCAACCGTATCCACCACCGCCTCCACCACCCCAGCCACAACCATACCCGCAGCAACACGCCTACCCACCTCAGAGCTATGCTCGACAACCCGTACCCTTCCCACTTGGAGGTTACGTGAAACCGGATAATCCTAATTACGTAGCCGAATCTAGAGGAACGGCAATGAGGTTTGCACAATTGAGAGCTGAACAAAGGCTTGCCTCTATAAAGCCGGCCGCTACGGTTTCTGGAAGCCAGTCGACAGTTAGCTCTTTATAAATAAACCTGAATATATTTGACATCACATTTTTTGACCAGGGACTTTTATAAATTCTTGTTTAATAAGTTACAAATTATTTCAAAATTTTAAAATTTATCAAATTTCTGTCTTACATGTTAGGGATCACGTTGTTAAAGTTTAACATATAAAGTAATTAAACATTTAAGAAACTTTGTAAATTAGAAGTTGTATACTGAGTTGCGATGAAACAGAGAGAACCTAATGTAATATTAAATTAGAAATAAATAAGTTGAGTGTTAATTTAACTCCTTCCAAAGTGTCACTGACCTACAAGTCAAACTTAAAGTGGCTATACTGTTTATATTTTTATGGAACCTTGAGATAGTTTTTCTTTCTGAAATAATTTTACACAGTGGCAAATAATTGAGGCAAAATGAAGCTTGATTGTTTGGCTCCTAAACCTATGCCTTTAACCCCATTTTATATTTTTTCATATACTTTCTGTATTTTTATTTTACCGTCGTCTAAAGTGAATAATGTTATCATTTTATTTATTTATTTTTTAAAATAGAATACTAAAAATAGGTAAAATAATTTTAACCTAATAGCTGGCAACAAAGTACAGGAATATAGAACCATATTTTGGAGGAGCGAATATCACGAAAACATGGAGGAGGTTAAAATCAATAAACAAGAAACAAGATTTCAATACATCTACCAAGAGGACTGGGAGAATATCAAAAGCTACATCTTACTGAAGCAAGAGCTACTTTTATAGAACCAATAAATCTGAAACAGTAAATGGAGAACGCAAAACAGTATCCAAAACAAAAAAGGAAGTGGAAACCCAAGAAAAAAACAACTGAATAACTGGACTAAGAAAAATATAAGATGCACGTTTTAATAACGAATCAGAGAAAGAGAAAATCATTATTTTCTTTTTACTTTGCAATGATGTTTTTGTTAATTTATTATAAATGTGATTATAGGCCTACTGGTTGAAGTATTTCTGGCATGGATAACGCAGCCTAAAGCTCTTCATCTAATACTTTTTACACGGAAACTGCATTATGTGAATGCATGTTGGCAATCCTTATGTTTGTATACTTGAGCTCACTAAAACAAGGCTAACAGTATGGCAGTCCTACAATGGCGTGCAAAGGTTGCTCTTAAAGGTAATTTTATTTAATAAAATTGTATTTATAAAATGTGGTATTTTATATAATTTCATTTTTATTCCGAAGTGTACTAAATGTTTCGATCAAAGGACACTTTTCACTGGCACAAGTTGGATGGAATTTCAGTGGCCACGAAAATATACATAGCCGTTGATTGTAACGATACTTCTGACTTGAGGTAAAGGTAAGAAACGATTGCTTTCCTTTATTACAAGCAAACCTCTTCCAACCAACAGCGTTAAGGAAGAGGAGAATTTTGCCTCCTTTCAATTCTTACACAATATGTCCAGGCAGAGAGGTACGTCCAATAATTAACTTATTACTCATTTATATAGTTTAACAAAATCACGAAATATGTTAGAAATAATACATTGGAGAAGGCCCACTTATATTAAGCAGATCTTGTAACTGCCAGACCACACAATTTCAGCGAGACGTGTCTGCGAGACTTCAGCTTCAACGTGGACAAACGAGCTCACAGACAAGAACAAGTTGTAGAGCTTTCTTAACAACATGTGGATTTGAGTGACCTGGAGGTGATTTGAATGCTGTGAAAGGGAGGTATTTGGGTTTGTGTAATGGTCACGGATGACTGAAGTGGATTCAGGGAGAACGTTGAAGGCATTTCGTAATGTTGGGTGAAGAGTAATCCTGGACAGCAGGAACTCTGATGAAGATGATGCAAATCTTAGAGTAGAAACGAGTTGATTTAAAATTAAAACGCTTAAACACTTAATTACACATTTCAAGTAAAGCGTTGTTAGTTGAATCGTTTGTAATGATAGATGCAACTTGTAATTGGCATCCAGGTTAGAAAAACTATGAAGCAATGTCTACTATAACTGCAGACAATCTTCATAATCTTCTACAACAGGGATGGCAAACTAGCGGCCGACCTGTTTTTATGCGGCCCCAGATGAATTTTAAAAACATTAGACTATTTATTTATAAATAAAAGTAATATATAAAAATATAGGTTGGTATAGGTTTTAGTATATAGGTTGAACTCGGCACTAACCTCCAGTAAGATCTCTGTGACGTGCAAAGTGATCTATTTTTTCAGACAAGGTCGGAGATTAGGTCTAATCAAGTGCCTGATTAGATATCTCAAACTACGTGTCTTAGGTAGAAAAATACTTTCAATGTTTGGAAGCACATACCTTGTGAGTGAACCTTTTCAACAATGAAATTTATAAAATCAGCCTCAAAAGACTCACAAACAACCATCTTTGGGATCTGTTAAAGGCTGTAACCACTTCAATTGAGATTTATTTTAATGAACTGTTGGACGATTGTGCCCGCCCACAGTGTTCTCATTAAGTGAAGTAGGTAGGCCAACGTAGTTATGGATAATTTTAAATTTAAACAAATTAGAGTTTTTGTCCAATACTGAGTTCTGACAAGCGTATACAACATGATTAAATACTATACCTATTTTGATCCTTTGTACATTTAGCTTGATAATAAATGTATATAACAAATTTTGCTTAACGTTTATTGATTCACAATATTTAATAGACGATGGCACACTATACGATATACGTATTGTCTACATTTAGCTTATTAATGTATGTTTGGAATTAGTTGTGCGGACGTCAACTTCACTGAAAATATTGATGTGGCCCTTTAGGGTTAAGACGTTGGCCATCCCTGTTCTACAAGACGCCAACTCCCCCTATACTCAGTTA
This sequence comes from Prosapia bicincta, assembly GCA_036971475.1. Lineage (NCBI taxonomy): Eukaryota > Metazoa > Arthropoda > Insecta > Hemiptera > Cercopidae > Prosapia > Prosapia bicincta. The sequence goes on from JBAIZL010000004.1 coordinate 130,114,468, forward strand.
TGTTTCATGAGAATTATATCAATATTTATGGATCCAACTTTTTGTAGTCCTAGTAAATCTCATGAATTTTTAGGAATTCTTTTGTTGAAAAAAATAATAAAATTTATCTCTGATGTTTTGAAGAAACTTTCTTTCTTTTTTTGTTAATTAGATTTCGTATTAAATTAGCGTTTTTAGGTCAAATGCTTGGTTGTAGAACACTGTATAGTCCTTCTAGGTGTCCTTATTTTTAGTTTTTTTGTTATTAATTTTTCAAATATAAATAGAACACGAGTAACTTCATATCGTAGGAATTAATGATCTGATTTGAATTAGAAATTGTGCTTCCCTTTGGCCAAAATGTTTCTTCGGACCCAAATGCTTCGAATTAAGGTGTTTTCTCTTGCCTTGTGTTTTTCACGCGTAATCTACAATCATGCCCTTAAAATAAATGTTCTACAAATAATTAGTTTATAATAACAAATAATAAAATGTGTTATCACTTGGTGTTTACAGTTTTTTGAGGATGTTAGTAAATATTAAAAAGATATTTGCGTGAGATTTGTCAATAAGATATTTCTCATACAAGCCGAATTTGCCCTCTATACACTTTGTTGGTGCTATACACTCTGTATATCTGGTGGCAGTGCTGTGCAATATGTGTTACACAAACTATCCTCTCAGTACTATCGCACTGTACAGGATGGAATTCAGAGGCTGTTGTCGGGTAAATATATTGAGGTTTCACGGGGGGCCACATTTATTAATTTAAAAACTAATAAAAAAACATACACAAAACTCACTAATTAATCAAGTATTGACTCATAATTTTGTTGATTAGTGTTAATAATTGTTGTTTTGATAGGTGGGCGTTCCAAATAAATATAGAAGCGGAACCTTACTGTCACCTTAGTTGTAAGTTAGAGTTTGTTGTAGCAACACTCACTGACCATGATAACGTTGACATTGAGACGCGATGAGTCAATAAATGATTAGTTTGTGAGTTTTGTGTATGTCTTTTATTTGTTTCAACACAACCTCACAAGCTAAGCTCGAAGAATAGTTGTATAAGTTAAAAGCTGTCAATAACAATATTAATTTCTTTATACTACGTTACTGTTGTTGCTTTATTTAAAACAAACCGTCTTCATAAAACACAACTAATTAAAAACAGTGTGGCCAGCAACTGCAGTTTAACGCCTTCATACTGTCTTATTAATAGAATAATTCAGATAAAAAATGTGAATTCACTTCTAAACCTCATATTTACATTTATAAATAATTTCAGCTACAGAGAAATTAAAGTTATTCGAAATGAGTCTTTCCGTAACTCACAGCATCGAACAATGCACTGACCTAGTGTGAAAAGTATCTGGGGAAAATGTTCAGTAAGTAAGAGAGAGATACCAAAAGTAGTCATTCATATTAAAAAACCTAAACATGTACAACATAAAATTTGCAAGCTTTATTCGAAATATTTATCTAAAGGGAAGCTTCAGTACAGTTTTACTAAATAAAGTCATTCTTCTTCTTCTTTTTTTTCACACAAAAACCTTAATAACCCTTCCACTAAATTTATGAATGTTAGGAACCATATTCATCTCGACTGCAAGCATGGCTAGCGCTAAAAGTCTTTTTGTGACTCAAGATTGACGCTAAGAATGACTTGACCCGCTTTGGTTGAAAACATCTTCCATCTTATGCTGTCGTCATTAGTGTTATTAATACAGGGTGCCGTATATTAAAGTGGTCCTGTAACTTAGCCGAGATTGTATAATGTTTATGCCGAATCAAAAGAAATTTCCCTTATTTTTCCCTTACCCTGTACAACCTGCAAATGTGAAGGTGATAATAGCATAGCAAATACCCCGGATGTAGACTGGTTATTTGGCACTAGGCACAATGCCGTTGTATTCAGCGGCAAAGAGAGTTTTTATTGCAGAGCGCTATGTCCGAAGTGGTTCAAATAATGAAACGCGGGAAAAGTTTCGTGAGAAATACCCAGAGAGAACTATTCCTAGCAAGAGAATGGTTCAAGTGTTATTACGAGAATGGGGTAGTACGAGCCATTGAGTACTCTAAATATATTGAGAAATAAGCCTAATTTAGTCCGATCTTCTGTAGTTGTTGCTAATGTCACAGCGCTCGTATAGAACAAACTCCGCAAGTTGACTCGGCGCGGCGTTTATCACGGCAAATTGGTGTGTGACGCAGATTTTGCCAAAGAGTTCTACACAATCTTTATCGTATTTGTAAATTGTTACAGTAATCCAAGATATGTTCTAAATAAACAATTTTCATTTCCGTTTTGTTGCATTTTTTACCGGACTATTTTTATGTTCGCCACCCTGTAGTTTATTTATAGCTTTGCAAGAATAACGATACTAAGTTTTTCGATTAAAAAATCTGCAAAAGCCTAACAGAGTCTTGCGTGACTTTGAAATAGGATATTCTATAAAAAATTTCATGATGTGTCTTGACCGAAATTTTGAGAAAGGAGTACACATATAGTGTATCTTGAAGCAACTTTTCTGGGAATTTCTGATCAAACTACCACTGCCCCTGATCGTGACTTCATATAGCTTACATGGTTTAGCACCTCGTAAATTCAGCTGCCTACTAGATCTCACTTTGCTCTTATCCTTGATGTTTCCACTATAAAATGTCCAAAGTATTTTTTTAAAGAAAACAGTTTAACGTTTACCGTCTTTTGATCGTTTCACCCTTCTTAACACTCTGACTTATTACAAACGGTTGTTTACAAATTTGTAGCCCATGTTAGTTTCCTTGGTCATTTTAAAACATGAGTTTCTTTTGATATAGTTCTTCTCCTTACGATGTTCTGCAGGATCTTTCACTCTAAGGGGATCAGATTAATTCACGGCTACTTGTCTTTTACAATAACTGATTTGCTTTAATTCCTAGTTCAAACTTACATAGGCAGTCATGCATATTTCTTATTCTTATTCAGAGTATCATAATTACCTGCCATTGCTAGCATTGTCACATTACTCGTTGACGCGTTTCGGAGGAACTTCATCAGTCACAACTTTTTATGAACTTATGAGAGGTTATAAAAAGCTCTGAGTGATTTAGGTCCTCCAAAACGTGTTAACGAGTAGTGTGACAATGCTGGGAATGTCAGGTAATTATGATACTCTAAATAAGAATATAAATTCTAGCTGAAAAGTAGAAAATTATCAAAAGCTGACGATTCTTTGCTCCAATTATACCTGACCACCCAAGCAGTTACTAATTATCACTCTCACTTGAATTCACTTTGCTTTTACTTAACGACTTTACCCTTTTATTTTAATTTCGAAATAGTAACAAAAAACGTCTCTTCCTCGAGTCCTGGATTTGGTCTAACTCCTCTCATGTTTCCCTTGGATAGTTTAGTTACGGGTTTAATCCCCTCTTTAATTTCATTGGTTACAGTATGCTGCTATTCTTCCTCTTCTTTATCAGAACGTTTCTTTCCAAGCTTTCTTTTTAGTTTGGGTGGTAATTTCTGGAAATTTCACAAGTTACAGTCTGGTAGTGCTCTTTCTGCAGTTTTAGAGGTTTTACTTCATAAATCTACTTGGTTCCCTCGATGTCTAACTATAGGTCAAGTTTTATAAACTGGCACTTGGCTCTTAGGTATAAATTGTGCACTCGTCGTCTATAAAACCTCAGACACTGTTATCATCACTCATCGCGGTCTACACGTCCCAACCCTTACACAATACTATTATTAGCACACTTCCGTGAATGCCCTATTTACATTTCTTGTTGTTTATGCCATGCATTAAAAATTATTAATAAGTAACAACATAATGAGTCAACCCTATGAGTTAGCGAAAGTCCAAGCGTCGAAGTTTTTGGAAATGACCTGAGAATACCTCCACCCTTCCCTCTTCCTCGGCCTCTCACCGAGGCCCTCAGCCCCTAAGTGCCAGGTTATAAAATTTGACCTATAACTTTTCTCTCCAGTGATTGGATCACTTATTGCGTCACATACAATGTAGCCTTTCGATATATTTAATAATTTATGGTAGACCAGAGGGCGTGCAGTAACGTTACTTTGCTAAAGATTTACAATCGCCTGCCCCTTTGATATTTAGCGACATTTTGCTACGTTCTCTTATAGTTTTCAGATTTTACAATATTTCGCCTAACTTTAGGAATTACGTTAAACGAGAAAACTCAGTTTAGAATATATTTACACTGATTAAGTAGAACCGAAAATGCCTTTGCTTATATGACAACACTCGTCTTTCAAGGCTATACCCTTATTTTGGACAGTTCGTAGATTATTATGATGTGTCAATTATATAATAAAGTAAATGTATTGAACGTTTTCGGAAGCTAATCGAACAGCTGATTAACCAACCCACTCTAGTGCGTCATCTTACATTATCAACGGTAAGTTTGTCTTGAAATATATGGTAGAGTATTGCAATAAAACGGGCCCATGAGTAACCGTTAGATATACAATTTTCCGTACAATTGAACATTTATGTTTTGCAAAGGATGATATATTAACCGTGAGCTTCTGCTTCAGATCCCGAGAGAGTTGACCTGGATATCGCTTTCTTACAAACTATTTATGTAACTCTTAAAAGCTGTAGAAACACAAATGTTAAGAATAAATTCGTTCTCCATTTAAAGTGATAAAAAATACTGAAAAGTGAGAAAATATTATCCTCTCAGATTTGATATCGAATAAATTAAGTGTCGATAACTCATGAAACGTGTTGTGGCAGGACGTATGGTGGAGTAGCAGTTATTAGAAAAATTGGTGTAATTGCAATATAGAAAAATATGTTAGTCTATAAACATTTCGCAACAACTGTAATATAAATTACACCCAATGTAATTCATGCCTTACGTAATTTATAAATAGAATGTTATGTTACAAACGAAATAATTTTTTCTGAATTTATCATCAATCTTAGTGTGCTAGCAATACCCCAAATATTAGTGTGCCAGCTATCAATGCCAATCTTAGTGTGCCAGCGATACCCCAAATATTAGTGTGCCAGCGATACTCCAAATATTAGTGTACCAGCTACCACAGCCAAATCTTCGTGCGCTAGCAATACCCCAAATATTAGTGTGCCAGCTATCATAGCCAATCTTAGTGTGACAGCAATACCCTAAATATTAGTGTGCCAGCTATCACAGCCAAATCTTCGTGCGCCAGCAATACCTCCCAATATTAGTGTACAAGCTGTCACAGTCAATATTAGTGTGCCGGCAATACTTCCAATTTTAGCGTGCAAGCCACCAATACTAGTGTTCTAGCCGTCACAGCCAATCCCAGTGTGCTAGCAATACCTCCAATACTAGAGTTTCAGCCGTCACAGCCAATCTTAGTGTGCCAGCAATGCCTATAATATTAGTGTGCAAACAGTCACCGTCAACACTAGTGTGTCAATAATCACAATCACTACTAGTGTGCCAGCAATACCCTCATTATTAGTGTTCAAATTGTCACAGCTAATCTTAGTGTGTCAGCAATACCGCCAATACTAGTGTGTAAGCTGTCACAGCCGATCACAGTGTGCCAGTAATGCCCCCAATATAAGTGTGCAAGATGTCAGTCAGTACTAGTGTGCCAGCTGACACAGCCAACACTAGTGTGCCAGACGTCACTGCCAATACTAGTGTGCCTTCCGTCACCGCTAATATTAGTGTGCAGGCTGTCACAGCCAAATAATGGCATGATATACTAATTTTTGTTTTATTTTATAAGTACTAAAATTATAAACTCTATTGCCATAGAAATAAGTTATAAGTTATTTAAGTAACAAAAATGGGTCAAATAGCTTGTAATAAGAGCCATCTTGGGCTTTGGATAAGGGATTATCTGAAAGAGCTCTTACTCGAGCCTAACTAAACATGATATAATGTCCGACACACTTCCCGCGTCACGTTTTGCACGCTTTAATATTCATGAGACAGCTTTAGCGTCGCTTTCTGCTTCACACTTATTTAAACTGTACCCGTCTTAATTATTATGTCTGTTAAAGTGTAAAACATATGATGTTCATCTATAATAGAAATCAGAAGTGTATTTTAAAAGCTGAAATTTGTTTTGTTTTTCCAGAAAATGTTACAAATGTTTCACGAACTTTAGAAATATTTGTGATGCCGTTTTAGAAATTTTTATCAACATATTTTACCACTCCTTTCATAACTGGAATATTGGGAATTATTTCAATGTTTTAAATATGAAACTAAAACAAAGCTATACCTACATTCGTAAATGTCCGATATTATTTTTAAAGACATTTAGTTTTTAATAGTATATAAATGCTTTAGTTATGGCTATGGAACTGAATTTTCTTTATAAAATTATAGCACACAAAAATAAATAAAGTAAACAGTAAAATTCCTAGATTGATAGAAAATGTTTCCGTTTGTTTTTTAACTGAAAATAAAGTTATTCCCGGTAAGCTTTAGTCCACATTTCATGATATTTACGCGGTGCAATAAAGTCACAAAAGCCATTTCGTCCACAAGCCGAAGCACTTTATGCCTTAACTTTCAGTTTACTGCTTGTTTCAGTGAGTTTATTTAAGCACCTCAGTAAGGAAGTGTTTACGTAGACACAACCTGTCGCTATTTTAGTGGCAACGTGTGATCCTAGGAGAAGGATAGCAATATCCTGGAATATACGTACATTAATTTAACAGGAATTTGTCTTCGTTGTTTCTTCTTTGGGGCTAGAAATATGATGAGAGTTATTTTTAAGTATTGCAGTTGTTTAATATTCACCCTTGAACTAATATTACATGATTTCATTTTGTAGCCCCTAGCAACAACTCATCTTTGGGGACGGAAAATTATTTTGTGTACTGTATTTATAAAACTCATTGTATACTGTTTTACACATTGTAAAAAACTGTCAACAGGATATCTAAATCAATAAAATTGAAAACAGCTTGTAAATTGGTTATTACAATAATTGGTAAAATAATGTTGTCAAAATTTATTTAAACATATTTAATAATAATCACTATGAAGTAACTTTGTAGTATGTGTGCTACGTATTTATAAAAGTAATATTTTCTGCCTCAGTGAAGTGTTTTCCTGTTCAGATGTAATGTATATTTACTTGCTCCTGTATGGTATTTATTTTTTTTTTGTTGTCATGTAATATTATTTTATTCTTACTCTAAAATTAGGTTGTTCTCATGTAATATTTTTCCGCACCTTTGTAATATTTTCCTGTACTCAACATAATATTTTCGTGCTGCAAGGTAATATTACCCTGTTTTCATGTGAATGTTTCTGTAATATTTATTTCCTTGTTTTCATGTAATATTTCTCCGCACCTTTGTAATATTTTGCTGTACTCATCATAATATTTTCTTGCTGCAAGGTAATATTACCCTGCTATCGTGTGATATTTTCTGTAATTTTTATTTCCTTGTTCTCATGTAATATTTTTGGGTCTCAATCTAATATTAGCCCGCTCTCAGGTAATATTTCTCAGCACTAATCATAATATTTCATTGCTGAAAAGTAATACTACTCGGTACTCGTGTAACATTTTTTTTGCTCTCTCATCTAATACTTTTCTGTCTCAATATATAATTTCCCAGTACTCGATATAGTATTTCCCTGCTGCAAGATAATATATCCCAATTGTCTTGTAATATTCCCCTGCTCACGTGTAATATTTATTTACTTGCTCCCGTGTAATATTTTTTATTCTCACTCTAAAACTACGTTGCTCTCATGTAATATTTTCAAGCACTCAATTTAATAATTATCTACCGCAAGGTAATATAACCCTAATGCCTTGAAATATTTTCTCTCTGTTAACATAAAATATGGCTTCAAGAAATATGGGTAGCTTGGTTACTGCAGTGTATCATTTCTAAGTCAAAACTCCAATTCTGGTGGTCCTACTCTTAGGTAAGGCCAAACTAGATCTAATTGCACTGTCTAGACCGAACCTGTCAGAGGAATATTTTGACGGTACAAAAGGTCGCTAGTTTCTGGAAGAGCTGGAGGAACCGTAGTTGCTAGTTGGAGACTCTTCTTGTCCCAGAGGCGGGCCGTTGAACAGTCTGGGGTGCAAAAAGAACAAGTGGGTCACGGTAGATGAAGAGCCTGCGGTCGCGATAGATGTCGATATCCATGTAAATCAAATGCACTGTAACATACGGAGACGAACACAACGGATAGGTCGAGATGGAGGTACAGCGCGATGCCTTGCAGGATACTTACATCAAACTGGATGGTTTTTGAATACAAACAGATTTGTTTTTATATGGATGTTTAACAGGATGCCTAGCACGCTACTTTGCTCTGATTGGTCCGTTCAAGGTCGTCCAGTTTTACCACGCTACATCACGGCGTGATTTATCATATATATTATTTTAGAATTTTTATTATATAATAATATATAATAATGTATAATATTATTATATACATAATATCAGAATATAATATAATGTAATATAATATTATATATATATATATATATATATATTGGTAATTAGCTCATGCAATAATAACTACAACAGCACCCTGAGCTTGCTTAAGAATCGCAGGTAACCTCCTCGCAATGTGCTGTCGACATCGATCGCGACATCCACTACGACCTACATTCTACCGCTACCCACTTGTTCTGTTCGCAACATAGACCTTACAGTTTAACCTCTTGCATACTGTTACCACGGATATTGGGATCAAGCCACTCGATCCTGGTGAGATAAGTCGTCGAGAGTTTCAGGTTAGGTTCCGAAGGGAGCAAAGAGTTCTTTTGATGCAGATAGTCCCCTACAGTCTAGTCAGCAGTGCGGAGTCGGGCGACGACCATCGGCCTTGCGATGTAGGCCGGCTGCAAGGCCACTCGATATAATATTTTAGAGCAGACATATAGTAAAGCTCAACATTTTTACATAGTATCAATATACAAAATTATGTTAAATAGGGAGCGTAAAAAATCAAAAGACACTTGAAGGAAAAATGAAAAGGCTGAAATGATGGTATAGGATGAGCATCGAAAATAAAAACTACATTAACTCACACCCTAAATTGAACAGATGAAAATATAGAAGTTATAGATTCCATAGAACGACCATGTCCATATTTACCCTCTAGCCTTTTACTGGATATGTCCAAGGGAGTGTAGAGAGACTGCCTAAAGACCTATCTGGATAGATTTATAAAAAAGGTAAACGGTTGGTGAAAGACAAATTTATTGGTCAACAGGACAATCAGAGACCGGGCAACATCTGCGGATATTTTTAATCCGAGGGCAAGAATATTATTAACAAATTAAATATGTTAAATTCGTTTATAGAAGTAGAAAAAACTTCAAACAGTCATAAAAGCTAATTCAACTGTGACCGTGTAACCACATTTCTGAACACTTTTACCAGCCGAATTGCAGCCTACACTGGTTCTTTTGTTAGTGAACATTGCATATAGTCCTTACTTTATTTACAGAATAACTAGAAACATTTTAATTTGAGAGTAAGGAAACGATACTTGTCTAGTATTCAAGTCACTTACAGTGTACAGTCACATTGCAACAGCTGGTTTAATATTAATGGTGGCTGAGTGTATCGAGCTGCAGACGTTTAATAACACCCAATGTCTCTGAGATGTTCGGGACATCTCAGATAACGTCATGGGGCTTCTCCTTAAAGCCTGCAGAGAGTTGACAAAGTTTCATAAAAGCTTTGTCGTTCGGTGTCGGTCATCGTTCAACGTTTTTACTATTCTCTTCCTATGATATAAAGTACGAATAGAAAACTTAAACTTTCAGAAAAAAAATTCTTGCAATTTTGGAACATATGTAAATCAAGTATTAGTGTGCAAAGTAGATATACAGGTATCAAATTTTACAGTGTATAAAACACACACATGCGCGCGCGCGCACACACACACACACATGCGCGCGCGCACACACACACACACAAACTCACGGACGCCCGGACCCACCCACACACACGCGCATACACACACACACACACTCACGGACCCACCTACACACACAGACGCACACACGCGCGGGCACGCACACACACGCACACACACACGCACACACACACATACACACACACACACAAACACACACACACACACACACACGCATATATATATATATTGTGTGGTAGAATAACGTTTTCTTTATTGAAATTGTTTTACAACGTTTATAGTTATAAAAAATAAGAGGTCAGTAAGTCGATTTAATCAATCTAATTATGTATATCTTTGTAAGACTTTGGCTTTTGTGAAGTAATACAAGCATTACATTGCGTTGTTTTTCTATAAAGCTTTGTTGAAAAGGTGCTACAGTCATATAAAGTCGTTAATCGAGTTAAAATGGATGCATTAATCTTTTCGAGCATGCGGAGGGGATGAGAGATACAGAGAGCTGCGCTAAAACATTGCACGTGTTCAGAGTTTTGTACTTTATGAGTGCCTTGTAAGTGCTGTAGGCTGATTACATTCACTCACATAAGGATTCCCTCATTGTTAATAGATTTTCGCGTAAAATGCCTTTGTTGGAGGCTTACAATATTTATTTTTGTGAGAGTGTTGTTAAAAATGTTTAAACAAATTTTAACTGAAATTCTTTAAAATGTAACAATAATTTCAAGGTAAATCACTGATGTATTTATATTGGACTCTTTGTATACATGAAACGGCTGATTAAATATGTTGGACAAGTATTAATAGCTGATTGCTTTCTTCTGCCTAACTACTGTTTTCGGTTCTTACATTGAAATATAGCACATCTTGATAACCCTTAAGCAGTAGAGAGATGGAATTTACAACTGTTGTGTGGTTGACGTTAAGCCTTGTTTTGTACTTAATGTTACAGATGGTGTTGCACAGGGATGCAACAGGGATGAATTAATTGAAATATGAAGTGGCGCAGCGACTGTCACGGAAGGATACTTGGACACAAGCGATCAAACGTATTGTAGTACTTTCATTAGTTGAGACTGTTGCAGATCTTTCTAGATTTACTTCCGTCAATATAAATTGTTATAAGTTAGAGCTGTGAAACAATCGAAAGGTGCTGTCAAACATCTATCTGCTTGTAAACAAACATGACTTGTTAAATATTTTTAAACAATGAATGAAAATTACAAATCTTTTCTAAAGAATAGTTACACAACCTATAGGGTACATTTTGCCAACACAGTTAGCCTCATATATATATATATATATATATATATATATATATATATATATATATATATGTGTGTGTGTGTGTATACATTCATATATACATAAACATTTATACACACACACACACACACACACACACACACACATATATATATATATATATATTTATTTATATTTATACACATTATAATATTTAAGATATTTATTTATTGTCTTGATATTATAGAATTTAATAACCTTACCTTTCTAATAGTCACACCTTTAGGTTTCTAAATAATTAACAATCGTATAAATTTAACATCATTACATTTATTTACCTGATATTCAGTTCATACAATTTAAACCTTCAAATACATAAATATAATGCAGTGACAAATTTTGGCTGAATAATTAGTACTAATATTACTATAAAGATGGACTCTTGAGGCATTTGACCCTTAATCCAGTAATATTTAATAAATACAGTGTTAGATTGCTCTCTTTCTCCGGTCGTTATTTTGTAATCTTTTATAAAGTAGAAGTAGTAAAAAAAAGTTGATTAAAAATTATAAATACAATGAATTAAATTTTATAATGAATTACTAAGTTATAGAAGTTTCTGTTGGGTGAATTTAGTTTGTATTTATTGTTTGCACTTCTAAATTCGCTGGTTGCTGGTCATTAACTTCTTTACATCACATTTGCACAATAATTAACTTGAAATTTACTTCCCCTTTCTCTTTAAATATTGGCTTCATTCATTACTCGTCGCACTTTTATAAATTCTTTACATAAATAGCTAGTAAATTCCTTTTATAATTCCCTTAAAATATTCTAAACATAATAACCCCTTTTAAAACATTTTCTTACAACTTGTCCTCCCAATTACGTCTGCAATCTCCCGAAGTTTACCAAAACTTAGTTCGCTTTGCCCGATGATTTTACTTTTTAAGAACTGGCATTATCTCCGTCTTATTGCATTTCAGCCAGAGTTCGAACGTATAGCGTTCGGCCAACGGTTTCCTGCTGTTTTGGTTTCTCACGTTACAAGATAATTTTATGAGTTCCCACACTCTACCAGATGTTAACCTTCCTATACTTTCTCTGGTTTTCCAGAATTACTTGAACCTTACAATAATCTTCACCCTTCGTTAGTCAACACGTTCCGAAGACTGGTTTACTACCCCATCTTAAATATACAATGGTTAAGACCTCTTTGCCGGCGTTCGTAAGTTACCTTTGTCGCCCTTTCCCTAGTATTTCTAACTTATTATATATATATATATATATATATATATATATATATATATATATATATATATATTCTAACACTTTTGGTTAACTATCAATATAACAATTTTATGATTATTTTAATTAATAGGACTCTGTTTTGGGCGCCCCTTACCTCTGATAAGAATGAAATTATTATTTATAATAATGATCTCTGCGTTACACTGAAATAACACACAATTTATAGGTTAGGATGATTTAATTACGTTGTATCAAAATTACAATATTATTTGAATGAGAATTTCTTAATTTAATTTAAATTTGGCTCTTAACTTTCTTTTTTTTTATTATACTTAACTTACTGTATGTAAATTGTTTTGATCTCAGGGTCCCTGTATAATGTTCGGGTTGCAATTGGAGAAACTTAGGTTTAATATTATTTTATAGTTCTGATTTAATAAATATTGCTTCTATGGTTTGTTAAATAAAAAATTATGTGATTGGTAGATCAACAAAATAATGTTAATGTTCAAAGATATTGAGAATAGTTTTTTTTTATTAAATTTTGAAGGTAGCCTGTTCGTAGCTCGTGGTCCTGCAGTTCCGTCCGTTCGTTGCACTATAATCACAATCAACTTCCGACAATTTACTTAATATTCACTAACTTTACTATCAACGCGTAGGTTGCTACTTTCGACGATTTACTTAATATTCACTGCTTTCGACGATTTACTTAATCTTCACTACTTCCGACGATTTACCTTATAAAATTACACTAACTGGAGGTAACTTGAGCGACGTCTTCTCTTGTCGAACTTTCCTAGATGACCTCCCGTTTCGATTTTCTCCTTCTTATCCCTTCTTTCCTCGTTTAGACCAATTACATTTCTCAATTTTAATTTTTTTAACGTATTTTTTGAAATATAACGTCTTTTTGAAACTGACCTTCTCTTAACGGTACCAAGTTTTTTCTCTAGCTTTTTGAGCGCCCTTACGTCTTAAAACTGACAATCTTTTTGGGGAATTAATGGTATACTAAAGTAATAATACTGCCAGTTTGGCCTTATACATTGTAGTCTTAATTTTACAAACTTAATTTATAGTTCTCTTAAGATTCCCTGTAGCATAAAGTTATAATATATATAAGGCTCGATAATTTGAGTTAGGCGGGACTAAAACCCCTCGGATAACCGAAAACTCGGATTACACAGATGTACGATCCTGTGAATTAGAAACAAAATAGGAGTATCAATGAACCCAAACTATAATCAACCATAATACTATAAATAAAAATGCACTAAATAAGTTTATAGAACTTCATATGAACATTTCTTGGAAGCTCGACTCATTTTTTTAGCATACTGTATTAATATAAAGATATGTTAGAAGCCCGATTCATTTCCTTTGCATACCGTATTGATATAAAGATACCTTGGAAGCCCGACTCATTTCCTTTGCATACCGTATTGATATAAAAATATCTTGGAAGCCCGACTCATTTCCTTTGCATACCGTATTGATATAAAGATATCTTGGAAGCCCGACTCATTTTCTTTGCATACCGTATTAACATAAATATTTCTTAGAGCCCCGACTCATCATTTTCTTTGAAATAGATAAAATAGCCTCAAATAGAAATATTCTCGACCTGGTGTAGGTAAAACAGGGTGCGTTACAATTCACAATACAATTCCGAATATGTTGTAATGCGATGTACACACCAAAGCCGAGCCGAGACGGGCCGGGCCGGGCGGGGCGGGGTGGTGCGATGCCAAGCTTAGCAAGATCTGCTATGCGTTCGGTAAACCTAATGAACGTTTTTCTAGCCTTGTAGTGAAAAGTAATAGCTTCCTGTCGGTCTCAGTTGCAACCTAATGTAATAATAACGTCATCAACTGTGATGATGATGATGTTATTGGATAGTTTCTTACTTGATGACGAATGTGTGTGAGAAAGAAGACGATACTGGACACACAATATCAATAAAGATCGCGAGACTAGTGGATAGTTTGTAACTCTATACGAGATATTTCGAAGTTTTAATTCACTCTAGATGCTGTCGCTCAAACGTTTCCATTTTTCTTTGCTACAATATCTGAATTTTTTGCTACAAGAAACGAAAAATAATATTGTTAAAAAGTTTATTATTGGGGATGTTAGAAGGTTAAAAAACTATATTTCATATTATGGACATTATTATTATGGACATATTATGGCACATTTGAAACCATATACTTCTTGTTAGATTGATCCCACAACGGAGGTCTTTCTTGAATCGAACTAATTAATATTTCAATATCAATACTCACTATATTAGTATTTTTGAACTAACAAAATATAAAGAACAAAAAGAACTTGAAACAATAAAGAAGCAATATATTACGTAATGTTTCTTAACTCACTGGGCTGGAACAATGAAATAGACTGAATGAAGGCAGAAACCGCTTGACGGAAAACGTTTGAATTGGAGCAAGGTATTACTGCACAAAACGGCTCGGCACAGCCCGGCATGGCTCGGTACGGCTCGGCGTTGTATTTGAAAGCTCCAATATACTGTAAACAATTCGTATTTAGTGACCAGGCGATTATCGCACGGCTCGGCATCGCCCGGTCCGGCTTTTTTTATACAAGATACACAATTTACTCAACTGTAAGGGCGGAGACACACTTGGCGTTTTTCTACCGATCGTTTTTTTACCGTCGCCGCTCTAACATAATGTCAAGTTAACACACTGGGCGTTAAAATACGATCGTTTTTTTTTTACCGACAGAAGTGTTAATTTCTTTGCGTCTGATGAACAAAGATTGTTATCAAATTAAATACATGAAATTTATAATTTTAAAATACCTAATCTCAGTGAATTCTAATATATATATATATATATATATATATATATATATATATATATATATATATATATAAATATCGCAATATGTATTCTTGTGAATTAATAAAGAATAGACATATCGGTATAGTATATTTATATAACGCCTAGCCTACAAATATATTAGAAATTTTACAAATCAATCTTGATATCATTCTTTAAAATTCTTAAAATAGAAATACAAACTATGATGACAAGTTTCAAAAGTCTAGTTTTAATTCTGAGCTCAGCTTAAAATATTTCTTGCTAACAAAAGTTAACATTAAAGTTTAGAGCTCTCAATAGTGCCATTATTTTATTAGTAATTACAGTAGGTTTATTGTAGATAATAATATAAATCTGTCGATAACAAAAAAGGTTTATTAGATGTTGAATGATGTTTTATAAAACATACTCATTTCAAATTAGTTCTTTAAAAAGTATAAGACGGGCCTAGAAATTTATTAAAAATACAAAACTTATTATTATCGTTATATTGAATTATTTTTATTGACATTTATCAAAACTTTAATATATTAATGTATTTATTACCTGATGAAAACTATTTATTGTATAAATAATCTACTATTATAAATAAATAATAATCTACGAGTAAAACGGTTGTTATACAAAATAAATAAACTGAATACTATTCAGATCACTTTAACAGCAATATAAAATTAATGGATGCAATTATTTATGCTGACCAAAGTCATTCTTTTTGCTGTCTTCCAGGTTATAAAAATCCCTCCTAACTTGAGGACAAACTTCATGCCACGCATTCCTTGTGTTGTCCTATCTTTAAAAATATCTAAGGTTTTGTCCAAGAAAACAGGCCTTTCTTGTACTAAATGAATTAACAATTCATTGTCAAATAAAACTACTTCAGTCATGATAAAATCCCACACACACTGTCTATGGTAGAATGGACGACGAGTGAGCGGCCGAATTTCTACCGACGTCGTTAAATAATCCAATCGTCCATTTTGCCGCTCAATGTGCAAGGAGCAATACCATCCTACGCGCCACTATTGATACGACGGCGACGGTAAAAAAAAACGATCGTTAGAAAAACGCCAAGTGTGTCTCCGCCTTAACAGCACCTAGGCAGCTGTCGTTCGTCTGACGTCACTTGACCTTGAAACAGAAAAAAAGTGTTACGTGAATACATTTTTTACAATAACTATTTTTAAAAAGGCCCATTGTTTTGTCTATTCACTTTAAGGCTGCTTTTTACTATTTTTTTATCACTGTTATAGCATATTTCTGTCTCTGTATTATTACCAACGGAACGATAATTCATTTACAGCAACTCTTTGTCCTTGGGAAGTGAAGCGTATTTTGAGCCTCTAAAAATAACGTTATAGTCTATCCTTGCATTCTAAAACCCAAAATCATTATATTAAATATAGAAAAGATCAGAAACAATAATTCACAGACAAAAAGGTAAAATTAGTTAGGAAATAGTAATATCAACGGCATCCATAAGTTTTACTTACAATATAAATAAAACCTAAAAATAATTACATATGATGAAGCAATAGAATAGTGAACACGTGTTAAATACTAAACTAAATGCGTTACACATAACAGCATACTCCAGCGTGGTGTTGCCACAGTTGCTGAAAGAGAGGCATATTCCTCATATTTGATGTAGGAGCTGCTCACTTCAGCTACTGTTTGTAATACTCCAACTTGTGAACACTTTGATTTGGTTTTAGTTTCATCCACGTTGTGTGCCCTCCACTCCGTTACGGACGTACGTCACTGGGACAAACCTTGTTGCTATTTTCTCTTCTTGCGATATTCATTTATTATACTTATTCAACAATTCTACCTCTGACTGTTATTTAGCTCGATACGTGTGTTTGTGAAGATGGAAACTACTGACAATAAATAACAAAAACTGTCGCTACAAATATGAACTATTGACAGCGACAAATAATTGTTAAGCAATAAGTATTACAGATTATATTTCTCTTTCAACTGACAGTGTTATTTCAAGCTGTAAGCCCTTTTTACAATTAATATTTAGATCGATCCCTTACGTCGCCTGGATTTGGGAAAAGTCCGCAGAAAACAATAACAAAACCTATTTCTGGCGTACCAAGAATTAAAAATGTTGAAAAAAAATAATATCACTTTACAACATATACACAACTTTGTGAACTCAAAGGTTCTAAAAACAGATCATCATGTTTTACTACATTACATTATTGATTAAAATTTTCAGGTTAGGAGAGATTTGGAAAAAATAAAATAAAGTTTCCTAACTTGAACTAATCTGTTGACCCGTTAAAGTGTATTCTCCTCATTGTATGTTTATTCCATTACAGCACATAAGATAGCGGCCATTTTTCACTTCGTGCATCAACTAGTTGGGTAGAATTAATGAACTTGACTATCACGTCTAGCAGATACTTTGTAACTATGTTGTAACTAAAATACTGTTATGTTTTGTAAAGAAAATATTGATTTTATAAAGTTCTAGAGCGTTAAAAAGTGATATTAAATATTTCTTTTTCAAAATGTTTAATTTTAGGGTAATTTTTCTCTTCTTTTTGAGGACTTCCTAAATCGCTGGTTAGAATATTTTTGCAACACAGGTAACGCGTAAGGCTGATATAAATAACAAAAATGTAGTATCACTTAAACCTGTGCAGTTCCTTACAGGATTCTCTTTCAATGATGAATGGTTGTTGGTTACCTCTTAGGCGTGTATTGATAGCCACTGCCTCAGTGGGAAATTCTTTTTTATTGAATTTCTATATGTTAACAAACTAGACCTAAATAACCTAACTAAACAATAAAACAGGTTTTTTTTCGTTTCTAACCAAACGCTATCTTTTAGTGTGTTAAAAACTTAAGATCATTACAACCTAAAGACGGTCTTATCTTTGTGGTAAAACTCGATCGACGTTTTTTATGTTCCGACGTGTAGATCAATATAGTTACAATTATTCTGAATGACTTTCAAGAGAGAACATGATCCCGGAAGTCTTACAGTCTGTAGACCTCTTTCTCGGGTATTTTACACTCCCAAAGGCTCCATTCCAAACTTTTAAATTCTGTATAACTTTATTCAGATCGTTTTACGTCCTTATACACTATCCCAGGCGTTTTGTACATCCCTCAGGACAGCATACCCAACGTTTAACGTCCAGCAGGACCCATCCCGGACGTTTTACACCCCATAGGGCACCATACCGCAGGATACCATTCTGGACGTTATAAATCCTGAAGAACACCATCCCCGACGTTTTACGAGTAACAGGACCGTTTGCAAAGTCTTTAGAGATAAGAAATTGTTACTGGAGAAACCTATCTTTCGATTTATGTTTCATCCAAAGACTTAACCACAGATACAGTCTATCCACAAAAAAGTAGAAGGAGAGAGCTCACCATCTTTTGTTTAGTGTGAGCGGATTAAAAAAAACCTCACCTTAAACCTGTGAGCTCAAGACAGAACAGTTGGGTACCATTTTTGGGTTGGTTAATACCTCCCCCTAAAACAATGATGTTCACAAATGGGATGTTGTATATGTACTCTACATTATACAACCACTACGACTTTAGCTGGCCTCCACCTGAGACTGAGCTCACCCTTCCAGTAAGTCTGGTCTCTAACGACCGATTGTACTGTTATCAAAAGGAAGAGAAAGATTTGCAAAGTATCGGTAAGGTCAAGGGGAAAAAATGATTTTCCCTTGGTAAATGGTAAAATTATGGCATTCCATGGCAAGTGTAGATCACCTGAAGAGGACCTGCGCTCTACAGAGTTTCAAGAGAGCAATCCACCCACCACCCATAGAGTAGGCACTATTTTTATAACGTTGGAAACTGTTAAAAAATAAATCGCGGCTCAGTGATAAAGCGACTGTTACGTTACCTTACTTTCACATTTAGAAAAGAGAACCATATTTACATTCTTAATGTTTACCATAGCCATAAAAAAATTTAGAAATTAACACAGACCGTACTGTAAGGAGTTAATAGGCTTTTACAAACCAGCACTAATTAAAATGGGTTGTGTACATACAGTCTGAAAATACATTCAGTTGGAGTATACTGAAAGCGCCCTTGTGCAATACGTCAGTAGATTACATCAAGAGGGCTGTGGCTGCAGTACAACTCTCTATGTCGAATGCAATGCCATCATAATTCATTCTCCACTTGACGCTGTAGATTGTATAGTATTTACCATTTCAAGCGAGATCCATATGGCAGTTGGATAAACTTGGCAAAACACCGAATTAGTGTTTTATGAGTGAAAATATTTTGCATTTAAATTTTACAAAGTGTTTACGCATGTACCAACTTCAAATTGTGAACAGATAAAAGATTATATTGAATAAATAATTTAAGAGATAGAAGTTAAAAAATTCAATATAATTTACAAATGTTTAATTTTGTTATTTTTCATGTAAACAAACTTTGACACTATACTGACTGATGTTTTAGTTCTACCAAACACTTGACATCTTGGTTGTTGTTGATTGAAGGTACTTTAATCCTGATATGGAAATCACCTTCTAAAATATTTTGTTTTCGTCAGGGAAGAATAAAAGTAAATCTAAGATGGTTTTGTTGTTGTTAGATATCGGTACCCTAGTCCGCTCGAATAACCTATGTCCAATTTTAGGAGCAGAAAGAAAGGCGTATAATTGTGTTTAAATTACGTTGTTATAGATACACGAATCCCATAGATTGTTAAATGTCATATGGACTTTAATCCGTTATAAGTTATTTATTCATCGTTGCTTCAATTTCTTAAAATAATCTTTGATTTTTGTATTATGTTTTAAATATAAACAGGAGACTCAAAAACCACATTATTTAATTTTATTAGCTCGAGTTAAGTTGACTGCTATAAGGTACATTATGAATTACTGTTTAAGAAACTAATTTCTCAAATCCCTATATTATTTCACAATCTAGTTATATATATCTTATTTGATTTTTAATCGTTATTAAAATACGATTTGCTTTAATTTAAATAACGTAAATACTTTTTGTTCATTCACTCAAGTTCAAATACGTTTTTCTCAACTCGTAGTGTATGACACACGATGTTAATACAGTTCTTTCAATTAATAACTCATTAATAAAATTTAACAATGAAATAATTTTAGTTTTATATGTGAGAAAAACGTTTCACAAAAGGATCAAGGTATGCAACATGATTAATTCTTTCCATTTGGGTTAAAATAAGTAAAAACATATGATTTCATAAAACAGCTAATTTTAAGTTATTGATTATGTGGTAGAACAGCTGTTTTAACGTGTAAGTTATGTTTCTTTAATTATTGTAATTATTTAATGAAAAGTAACTAACATAAAGTTTTCTTTATTGACTTAAGTAGGAATTCACTTTAAAATGTTTTGTTAATACTACATGTGTACTTTCATTTAAGTACTTCAAAATAATTCTTTAAGCAGCCCTACTGATATTGCTGTTGTCATTGTTTGATTAAAATAATATTTATATACTAATTTATAAATGTTTTTGTATACCTTACCTAAAGGAATAATAGTTATTGTGAGAATAATCATAAATAAATACATAACATACCTTGTTCCTAAGTACGATGTCTTCGAAATTTGTTCTTATTGAATTAGGCTCGTTATATATGCTGTACATTCATCTTCAGGCTCTATCAAAACTAATTTTTCTACAGAAAATGTGGCTACCACGATGCATATGTCACAAGGAGATAATTAGAAATTCGTTACATATGGTATAGATTCATCTTCAGGCTCTGTTTAAACCTATACGTCTGCGGAAGAATGTTGTCCCCGTGGAAAAAGATGCTAAATGTTGCGTAAATCTGTTTTAGCATTATGTGTATGTATATTTGTTTCCTAAGATACTAAAACTATGAAATAAAGTCAAACTCACCGCAAAATAAACCCGTGTAAAATCTAGTTTTAAAAAGAGTGTTAAGTAAAGTACTTACAATTTAATGTTTTATTATTTTTAAGTAATTTTTATTTTTCAATTATTCAAGCTTTATGGTTTGTTTTAAGCCAGGGATTGTCAAACTAGAGGACGTGCCACCCTGGGGTAGAAGGTATTCAGGGTAGGCGTAGGTAAGTGCCTACAGACGAGAGGAGGGCGTCCTCAGTTAGGTGTAGCAGCGGGTAGATTGACGTAACAAGGGCGTACTGAACCATGCCATTGTATTGTAGATTGTTTAGACTTCTAGACCCAAGCGTCTTAGTTTTTGTCTCTATGCTCAAGAATAACATCTCTGGAGCTTATTTAAGAGGGTTAATTTATTATATAATCCTTTTCTCCATTCTATTTTAAATATTATGATGTAATATATTATGTTTATGATAATTATGATTTGAATATAAATAATTAAATAATCCTTGTATTTGAATATCCTTAGTTTTTTTTGATTACTGTACAAGAAAACATATTATATATATATATATATATATATATATATATAAATATATATATATATATATATATATATATATATATATATATATATATATACATATATGTACATATAATTTTATATTTTTACCTTCGGTAAGCTTTTTCAACAATGTTTCAAGATAAATTTCGTGGATGAACCGAATCATATCTGTCATTGTAAAATTGCAACATTATCAGTTGTGAGGTTAAAAATGGTTATATATTATATAAATATTTGTATTAAAAGTTTAATAAAATTATACAACTTGTTAGTTTAATTGCTTTAACTAGCTTCAGTTTCATACTCTGACTGTAATTCTTGACCAAGTACAATATAAATGGGAGGCAGCCCCACCTCATGTCAGTGTTATAAAAGGGCGCGCAGAGCCTGAAAGATCAAGAGTCCCAGCTTAAAGCAATTAAAATAATAATACTTAAGGATTCAAAACAGAAGTTTTTTTTTCACTTTGAAAAAGGAAATTATTTCACTATTACCTCGACATATTTACAGGAAACAGAATTTCACACATATTTTTACCTGAAAATATATAATGGTTGCTTTCAATAAATTCATTTCGTGTATTTAAAGAAGAATAATATTTTATTATTGTGTTAATTATAAAGAACTTATAAAAAATATAGAGTTAATTCGTGTTAAAAATTCCATTTCACAATGAATCGATTCATAAAGTAACAGATCACAAATATTTTTAACGACTCAAGCAGGTATTTGACCGTCTGAAGACTCGATTATTGTAACATAAAGTTTGCGGTCGTAAGGAACTTTGTATTCATGGGGTTTGTAAAAGAGTTTCCTTCATGAGCTGTTTCGTCTTCCAGAAGATTAAAACTTAGCCAGCTAAGTTATAGTTTTTAATAAATTTAAGGACATTAACATTAAGGTATTTACCCATTGTATTGACATGGGAGATTTTTATCACAAACATGAAATGTTGATATCTTTCAAGACTTAATTTTGGTGTATGTCAAGTGACACAATGACAAATAATAAATCACAGAATACGTCACCAGAAATAAATGTTGGGCTGCAATGCCAACTTGGAGCGGTTTACTCCTTTCACCCATTAACGTCAATATCAAATATCAATATTACGCCCAAGGGCAATTGCATTACTGTATTATATATTCTGTGATCCCTCAGGAGAAATACTCCGATTGCCTTCAGTCATCATTACTGACAACCTGACGGAACAATACCTGCTTTAGTTCGCTTTTATACAGTCATGTCTAAGATACAATTATAAATATATAATACAAACAACAAATGAAACATCTCTTCAACACAATGAACATAAAACAGCCTTTATCACGTTTATAAAGATTTCCCTTATAGTAGCTCGACTTGAGTAGATAATGTTTAACCACTGGCGCCAGATTAGTGTCGAACGTTTGCATAACTTTAACTCATGGTTTTATTTTATATTTTTGATTTGGATATGTGCAACTCTCTGGCTAAGTGCTTTAGAAAATTTTATTTTTATATTGATGAATATGTTGAAATAGAACAATGTATGAGTTCACTCTAAAGTAAAAACTAGAAGAAAATCTAAAGCGTTTTATAATAATTGCCCGAGACAGGTGTGCGATTCTGCTTCGCTACATTTCTTGCTATGGATCAGTGCAAACGTTTAAACAATGGTTTATACGTTAAACAATAGAAAATATTACACTAACGTGAAAATATAAACCTTTAGAAAAGAGCGCGACAGGCAGTGTAAATGTGTATCTTAAATTTGAAAACATTCTACAAAGTAAAACGTATTCAGTTTTATTTATGATTTAGATATATAAATTGTTACGTAAGCGGGAAAATTTGATGGATAACGTATATTGCAAATCTTAGAAGCGACAATAGGATCTTACAAAGGCTGCATGTAAATAAACAAGCCGGACCCTTCATCGTAGCTCATGTTGTCGTAAAGGTTTTGATCGCTGAAGGTTTTCGCTATCAGATCTATCCTTGCCTTGTAGGATTCGTTGCTCTCAGAGCTGTATCTGGAGGTGAACCTCAGGTAGTAGTCCATCTCGCTCTCGCCAGGCTTCCTTGAGTAGACTCTCCTAGCGTATGCGTCGTTAGCCTCGCCGTTTTGTTGTCCGGGGAAGCCCTACAACAAGCAATACAATGCGCTATTACGAAGTGCATAAACTGTGTAGAGTGTTGTGATATAGCCTCAAATTACACAGATATATGCTTCAAATGTATGTGTGAAACTTATGAATGACGTTTAATGTGGGCTATGTTTTTAATTTATTATATTTAATATAGTATATACTACCCACATATTATATGGGTAAGTAAGTGAGTAGGATAAGTGATAAACGAATGTTTGTGACAAAAATATGTCATGTATGTATGGGAAGCGTATTTGTAACGCATATGTGTAACTCAAATGCGTAACGTATGTGGGTAACAAATCCGACTATCGTATATTGGTAACGTAATTATGCAACGTATATTGTAAGTAATATGTGTAACGTATATGTGTACCTCATGTGTGTATCGTTACGGCGTAACGTTAGTGTATAAGTATGCGTGTAACACATCTGAGTATTGCAAGTACCTCATCTGTGTAACGTATATGGGTGTATCGTTTCGGCGTAACGTTAGTGTGTAAGTATGCGTGTAACACATCTGAGTATTGCAAGTACCTCATCTGTGTAACGTATAAGTGTACCTCATGTGTGTATCGTTTCGGCGTAACGTTAGTGTGTAAGTATGCGTGTAACACATCTGAGCATTGCAAGTAGGCTACCTCATCTGTGTAACGTATAAGTGTACCTCATGTGTGTATCGTTTCGGCGTAACGTTAGTGTATACGTATGCGTGTAACACATCTGAGTATTGCAAGTACCTCATCTGTGTAACGTATATGTGTGTATCGTTTCGGCGTAACGTTAGTGTGTAAGTATGCGTGTAACACATCTGAGTATTGCAAGTACCTCATCTGTGTAACGTATATGTGTACCTCATGTGTGTATTGTTTCGGCGTAACGTTAGTGTGTAAGTATGCGTGTAACACATCTGAGTATTGCAAGTACCTCATCTGTGTAACGTATGTGTGTACCTCATGTGTGTATCGTTTCGGCGTAACGTTAGTGTGTAAGTATGCGTGTAACACATCTGAGTATTACAAGTACCTCATCTGTGTAACGTATATGTGTACCTCATGTGTGTATCGTTTCGGCGTAACGTTAGTGTGTAAGTATGCGTGTAACACATCTGAGTATTGCAAGTACCTCATCTGTGTAACGTATATGTGTGTATCGTTTCGGCGTAACGTTAGTGTGTAAGTATGCGTGTAACACATCTGAGTATTGCAAGTACCTCATCTGTGTAACGTATATGGGTGTATCGTTTCGGCGTAACGTTAGTGTGTAAGTATGCGTGTAACACATCTGAGTATTGCAAGTACCTCATCTGTGTAACGTATAAGTGTACCTCATGTGTGTATCGTTTCGGCGTAACGTTAGTGTGTAAGTATGCGTGTAACACATCTGAGCATTGCAAGTAGGCTACCTCATCTGTGTAACGTATAAGTGTACCTCATGTGTGTATCGTTTTGGCGTAACGTTAGTGTATACGTATGCGTGTAACACATCTGAGTATTGCAAGTACCTCATCTGTGTAACGTATATGTGTGTATCGTTTCGGCGTAACGTTAGTGTGTAAGTATGCGTGTAACACATCTGAGTATTGCAAGTACCTCATCTGTGTAACGTATATGTGTACCTCATGTGTGTATTGTTTCGGCGTAACGTTAGTGTGTAAGTATGCGTGTAACACATCTGAGTATTGCAAGTACCTCATCTGTGTAACGTATGTGTGTACCTCATGTGTGTATCGTTTCGGCGTAACGTTAGTGTGTAAGTATGCGTGTAACACATCTTGAGTATTGCAAGTACCTCATCTGTGTAACGTATATGTGTGGATCGTTTCGGCGTAACGTTAGTGTGTAAGTATGCGTATAACACATCTGAGTATTGCAAGTACCTCATCTGTGTAACGTATATGTGTACCTCATGTGTGTATCGTTTCGGCGTAACGTTAGTGTGTAAGTATGCGTGTAACACATCTGAGTATTGCAAGTACCTAATCTGTGTAACGTATGTGTGTACCTCATGTGTGTATCGTTTCGGCGTAACGTCAGTGTGTAAGTATGCGTGTAACACATCTGAGTATTGCAAGTACATTACTCAAAGAATATTTAATTAATGTGTGTAATTTAAATATGTACCTCATGTATGTAACGTTTGTCCGTAACGCTAGTGTGTAAGTTTGTGTGTGTAACGCAATTGAGTAATTTATGTGACTAATGGAAGTGTGTAACGTATAGGTCTAACTCATCTGTGTAACGTATATGTGTACCTTCAGCGTGTAGTGTTTGTGGGTAACCTTAGTGTGTAAATATACGTGGAATGCACCTGAGTAACATATGTGAGTATTGCAAGTGTCCAACGTATATTTAACTAATGTGTGTAAAGCAAACGTGTACCTCATGTATGCAACGTTTGTCCAAAACGCTAGGGTGCAAGTGTGTGAGTATGTGTGTGTGTGTGTGTGTGTGTGTGTGTGTGTGTGTGTGTGTGTGTGTTTGCGCGCGCTCGCGCGTGCGTGTAACGCAACTGAATAACTTATGTGAGTAATGGAAGTGTGTAACGTATAGGTCTAACTCATCTGTGTAACGTATATGTGTACCTTCAGCGTGTAGTGTTTGTGGGTAACATTAGTGTGTAAATATACGTGGAATGCACCTAAGTAACATATGTGAGTATTGCAAGTGTCTAACGTATATTTAACTAATGTGTGTAAAGCAAACGTGTATCTCATGTATGCAACGTTTGTCCAAAACGCTAGGTTGCAAGTGTGTGAGTATGTGTGTGTGTGTGTGTGTGTGTGTGTGTGTGTGTGTGTGTGTGTGTCTCTGTGTGTCTGTGTGCGCGTGCGTGTAAAGCAACTGAATAACTTATGGTAGTAATGGAAGTGTGTAACGTATAGGTCTAACTAATCTGTGTAACTTGAATGTGTAGCGCATTCGTAACGCATATGAGTAACTCAAGTGCGTAACCTATGTGGGTAACACATCCGACTAACGTATATTTTTAACGTTATTATGCAACGTATATGTGTACCTCATGTGTGTATCGTTTCGGCGTAACGTTAGTGTGTAACTATGCGTGTAACTCATCTGAGTAACGTGCGGGAGTGAAGCAAGTAAACAAATTATTTGTAGACTGATATAAATGTTCTTACATATGAAAATAAAAACGAAATTTAAATTCTGAAAAAATAAAGAATTACTTGGTTAAAACAAAGAGGTTTAAAACAGAACAAAGTAATATATAATAAATGCCTGTAACATAATTATTTTCTAGCTAAAGTATGATTACTGTATTTTAATTTCAATTCACAATTGGTTTTTCGTTTTATATTATTTTTTTCAAATTTCAGCTGAGACTGATTCAAGGTTTCTTTGTATGGTTGCAAAATGAGTGTCACAGCACGTAGGGGAAATCAGTATAGTCTAAATGATGATAGAGCAGATCTGTAAGGTTAAGAATATATAAATAAGTAAAGCAACAGGTATGTTTTGTACAAGCAAGAATAATCAAAACTTCCTTTGGTTCACTTTTTCTTTAGTATATGAAGCACTTTGAAAGAAATCTAATCCAAGAAAAAAGTTAAGCGGGCGTGGTACGGCTGTTGCTATGCTAAACATTTGCTGCGTTAAACGGGTTTTCAACCAACCGTGTTACGTTCAAATTAGAACCAGTTCCGTAAAATTTATTTGCTTCTCTCCTTGGTTGAGGTATTTTGGAAGAAATGGGCGTGGTATTGAGACACACTGTGGTGTTCTAGCGGGGGAAGATATTCTTTCGTCGCTTTAATTAGATCACTTACTTTAGAATACACAATGAATTATGAAACCTTAATAATGCTATTAGAAACTGGAATATTGCTGACCCTAAACCTTCAAGAGTCTTGAAACATTTATTTAATTCGTGAAAAACGTTTATAGCATTGACGATTTTTTAATTTTTTGAGACATGTTTTTCGATATAAGATATTTTAGAGTAATTAAACAAATATTCAAAAACATATCCATGTTTATTTGAGCACTCGAAATATGTATTCGGTTGTTATACCAATATATATTTCCGGTAAGGATAAACCGGTTCAATATCGACACAAAACTATTTATTTTAATTAAATGGTATCAACATTAAGAATGATATTGATAGGTTATGTACTATGTAGTATAAGTCATTGTTGTACAGATTAAAAACATCAAAGAATTATTGTTAATTTGTATGGTTGATCCTTTTGTTTCTGTTTTACTGAATTATAACATTAACATACGGTTCCGGAGGACGTGACGCCACCGCCGCCACCTCCGCCTTGCTTGGTAGACTGCACGTAGATATATATCTTGGCGTGATCGTCATACAGGATCTTCTCCTTGAGCGGGAGGTTAGTGAGGACGCGTTGTATAAGATCAATGCGAGCTTTGTACTTCTCATCCGTCTCCGTGCTCGACCTGCTCGTGATGCGTAGATAGTAGTCACGCTCCGACTCGTTGGGGCCTTGCGTGTACACTCTGCGTACGTAATCCTCCTCAGCTTCGCCCGGCTCCTGACAGTGGTACAGCTGCAACACACAACGCACAATTTATAAATGACAGGGATAAACAATTCTGTAAAATTATAAAAATTGCTTATTTATGAGGGGAGTACGAATAATTTTGAAAGTATTTTAAAACAAGTAATATAAAAAAAACTTTAAAGTCAACAAAAATTATATTTTAGTTACTTATAATTAAATAACTACAATTAATATAAATAAAGCAACCTAGCTTATGCGTTAAAACAGCTGTTCTGCCACATAACCGTTAACATAAAATCAGCTGTTTTATGAAATCATATGTTGTTATTTATTTTAACCTAAATGGGACGAAATAGCTATATTTCATACTTTGCCACTTTTGTGAAAAGATTTTCTCACGTATAAAACTAAAATTAATATACTAATAGATTTAATTATTAAATTAATATTTTAAAAAAACTGTGTCAACATCAAGAACATGAATGAAGGAATAAAAAGTAATTTATTAACAATTGAAAATTTGAATAAGGTTACAGAACTAATAGAAGGAGTTGAATAAACCAAAGACTGGAATTTGGTAATAATGGTTTAGTAATCATTTAATAACGTTTTCGAAAACGCCTATAAATAGTAAATATCTGACACCAACCGTGTTTCCAAGTTTCTATTACGAATGGAACACCTATAGTTTACACAAAAACGATTATAATTTTCTTTAAATGGTTTCAAAGATATTTTTTTATTTACAACAAATACATTAATCTTAATTAATTAGTTCAGCATAAACATATCACACGGATTATTGAATTAAGGAAATCAGAACGCGGTCAAGTTAGTATTCCATGAGGTTTTTTATAAGAAGAAATAGGCTTATTACGTCATTTAATCTTGAGATTATTAATTTCTAATTGATCAACAAACTCGAGTATTTCAAACTGACAGACTCGTAGACGGTGTTTTTCCTGCTGCATGACTCTGTACAGGCCGAAGATACTTTAGTATTAGGTGGTAGCATTGTTCGTTTCAGCCCTACAATTCTGGTTTAAGATTAAAATTTTATTTATTTTAAAATATCAAGCCAATTTTTTAAAATTTGAAATGCTGTTTATTTTTTACAAGTACAATATAAAATCGTTTACCTCTGCCATCTTAGCTGATGATTCGTCGAGAGAACAGCTCCAAACAAACCACTTTAACTTCAATTTCTAACTACTGTAACGTTTTCCAACAGTAAAAGATTTATGTGTTAAAAGCGAGACGTAAGTGTTAGTTCGTGAGGAAGGGTTGGATGCCAACAGAATAACTGCGACCGTCTGAGACGAAAAGCCGTGCGAAGAGAGTGGGGGCGGAGCGACACACGAAACTATGGCTAGAAATAGCTGTACAATGTCGGGGCTATTTTTAATGCGGCTTCTTTGAAGCGTGATGCACAGTTAGTGAAAGCAGCCACTGCTTAAGTTTTTGTTTATTTACAAATAGTACTATACATTAGAATTAAAAGACGTCGCCCACTGTTTGAATGTATTCGGCCTAAGTTAAACACGCTTTGAAATGGGCTAGATTGAAATTTTCAGAATGTTCAATAAATAATTTAATTGATTGACGTCATCCTCGTAAAAAATTTTAAGAGTTTCAGACGCAAGTTTAACTGAAGTGACAAAAGTATTCCAAAATAGAAGAAACGTTTGCCATTGTTGAAGGTTGCTATATCAAGATATTGTTCG
Source organism: Prosapia bicincta (assembly GCA_036971475.1). Classification (NCBI taxonomy): domain Eukaryota; kingdom Metazoa; phylum Arthropoda; class Insecta; order Hemiptera; family Cercopidae; genus Prosapia; species Prosapia bicincta. The sequence continues at coordinate 130,144,447 of JBAIZL010000004.1, forward strand.
TTCGTTAGAATTACTTCCTAGGTAACCAAGTTCAATCAGTTATACTTAGACTTGAATATTTATAAATACGAAAGCATGAAGCCTATAGGAGGTTTTACTTTAAGAGTGTTATACTTCAGTAATACTCGCTGAAAGAAACAGAAATCGCTTTGTGCTTGAATCCAGTGCAGGATATGTAATGGCACAAGATAATCCCGCAAGAAGAGACTTACAGAGATACCCATTTGCGAACGTGTATGTCTGTCAATAGTGTAACCCTACATCCACTGTACTGGTTCGAGATACAGACTCGGACAAGTTATCAGACTTTTATTTCGTCCAGAGGTTTCCTTGTAATGTTTTGTGATATAGATTTGCATTCTAATCATGAACTCCTACTATGTAATCACAGATTTATTATACAACTCCTTATTACAGCTCTATGGTTGTGTGTTACACAGCCACTTTAATTTACTAGTTTTTACGCTTAGTACAGTTTTATCCTCACTAAATGATATCCTGTTAAAAATGTAAAATTTGTTTGATATTTTCATGAGAAAAATAGACCATTTTAATGGTAAATAGTCAAGACATGAACTATATGTTCTTTGTTAAAAAAAAACACAAAATAGTGTCTGTAATAATCAAGCCTTTAAATAAAATAAAATGTGAGGTTGGCTCTGAAACAGCCACTACAATGCACATGCTAATGGAAGTATTTACTTTATCAAATTTTACATATTAGAAATTTTAATGAAAACTTGATATTACATTACCAGGAATCAAAATTTGATAATACATTACCAGGAATCAAAACTTGGTATTACGTTACTAGAAATTAAAATTTGAGAATAAATTACCAGGAATTAAAACCTGATATTACATTACCAGGAATCAAAACTTGATAATACATTACCCGGAATCAAAATTTGATAATACATTACCCGGAATCAAAACCTGATATTATATTACCAGGAATCAAAACTTGATAATACATTACCAGGAATCAAAACTTGATAATACATTACCCGGAATCAAAATTTGATAATACATTACCACGAATTAAAACCTGATATTACATTACCAGGAATCAAAACTTGATAGTACATTACCCTGAATCAAAATTTGATAATACATTACCAGGAATTAAAACCTGATATTACATTACGAGGAATCAAAACTTGATAGTACATTACCCTGAATCAAAATTTGATAATACATTACCAGGAATTAAAACCTGATATTACATTACGAGGAATCAAAACTTGATATTACATTAGCAGGAATCAAAATTTGTGGATACTTTACCACGAACAAGGTAGATGTTTTACGACATATTGCATAGTTATAAAATTATTTTTAACCTTCTCATACTTAACACTATAATCGCAAAAAGTCATTCCTACAGAAATATTTTTTGATATATTTTTTTAAATACTATTTTGTTTAAAAGCGATCAGAGTATTCCCCCTTTTTTCAGGTTTGCGTACCTTTGGATCTGAAGCACTCTTAGCAGAACGTCTATATACGTAAAGGCCTTTAGCTTCGTTGTACGTTATGTGTTCCAAAATGTTCAACTCCTTAAATATCGTAACTATCAGCTGTATTCTAGATTTATACACCTCATCGGTCTCAGAGCTGTATCTACTCGTTACCCTCAGTATGTACGACTCCTCAGTTTCCTCAGTCTTCTTTGTGTACACCCTGCGCACGTAAGCCTCGTCTGGCTCGTTCGGCTGCTGTCCTGGGTATCCCTGAATTCAATAAAAACATTGAGGTAACAGTAATAACAATTTCAAAAACAAGATTAAATTTTAAAAATGTGAGAATACATTAGGAAAGTTATTTGCATGGCGTTTTAAGGGCATGCACTGTGTGACGTGTAGTGAACTATTTGAAATACTATTAAACTAAAATGAGAGGAAGGTACTGAATTTGATCAAGAAAACGATCGCTAGATCGAGAGTGATCGTGTTTCCTGAGGAGAAATGGTTTGTCTGGGAGAATTGGGGAAGGAAGGCATTGCACAAGCAGCATAGCGTGATCCATAGAGGCCCTGCAGAGTAAAAGGGTTAATAAACCCAAACCATAGCTTATTTAACAATAATATTTTTACAAATTTTAATTATTTATTTTTTTTAAATATAATAATAATTTCAATTGTAATAAAGAGATAAACAGAGAATAAGTTTTTTGTTTTACTGAATTTATTTTTGCACAACTTCCACAACCTCTAACAAAGTTAAGGTCATTCCTAATTCATTGTAAACATCTGTAAACTAAGATTGTATCAACCTGGTAACAATGTTTGGAGAAGATGATTGTATTTGAAAAAAATCTGATTTTAATCAGTTGTATTTTTTTAGTTGAATACCGCTGTATTGGTACATATTACACATTTTAGTTGGACTGAAAGTTTTTTAATGACCTAAAGCTGTCCAGTACGTTGTTGCCAATCTTTGCATAGAGGGTTCATCATGTAGGGAACAATTGCAATATGGCTGAAAATACTAGTGTAACTCTAACCTCAAACACTATGAAAAGGTTAATAGATTTATATTTTTATTTAAATATCTATCCTCACGTATTTTTCTACGTCACGATCAATTAATTTAGGTTTTTTAAAAGAAAATTCTTAAAGAAGGACTGCCTCTGAAGATGTTATCCCGGACATCAAAACATTTTAACAAAATTCTAGTTTTATTACTATTTTTTGTTCATATGGTTAGGGTATATAATTATGTAAAATAATTATTCAAACTAAATATTTTGAAGACAGTTCCCGAACAATGACCATTTTGTCCTAAATTAAAAATGTTGTTTTATTAACAGAGTGGGCTGTTCGTGTAGTTAGAATAAAAGACATTAGGCTATTATTCCTATAATACAATAAGGCTTCGAATAGTGGATGTGTAATATCAAACAGGACATAGATGGATTTTGAAGGAATTGCAAAATATAAGAGATAGGTTTTTACCTTTGTGTTTGTAACTGAGGGTCTTTTATATACGTAGATACGTTTTGTCTCATCATACACTATGTACTGCTGTATGTTGACTTCCTTGATTACGGTTATTATCAGCTGTATCCTGGATTTATATACCTCATCGGTCTCAGTGCTGTATCTACTTGTTACCCTCAGTATGTACGCCTCCTCAGTTTCCTCAGTCTTCTTTGTGTACACTCTACGCACGTAAGCCTCGTCTGGCTCGTTCGGCTGCTGTCCTGGGTAACCCTGGAAAGTAATCAAGTATAAGAAAATTAATTTTCCACTTACCTCTCAATAGTGTCTCATGAGAAAAAAAGCAAACACGTGAATCCTGCTCAGATGTTGAAAATAATATTCTTTGTTAAAATCAGAATCTAACAGGATTTTAACCATGCTAAAATTTCGTAGGAGATTCAAATTTTCTTGGTAACTAAAGTAATGGTTTTGTAGCCACACCTTTACACCTTCTACCTCCATAATCTGTCTGTCCCTCTACTTGAGGGAGACCCCGTCCCTACCTATCTCTACAAAGATTTTGCAGTATTATATGTTAGTTCCAGAATTGAGTCTTTCGTACTCCAACCCTAATTCATAAATCAACATCTTGTGAAACACGCCCTACATCTGTGTTGCGACAACACTCCTACATAATACGACCAAGTTCTATATTTCTCGTATAGATTATTATATTATATTAAACTCATATCATACGATACGTATGATCAATGCTGAAATAGCCGTTCTATGTGATGCGACAGAGCTCAGTGTTGATTTCCAAGCCAATTAACGTGATACATGCTGATATATGTTGCAAAAACCCTCGTGAATATTACAACATTAAATGTGATATATGTAGCCTAGATATCTGTTTCATGAACCGTCCTACGTAATACAACGTAGTCTTATAGTGTGTTCAAGCCATTATATGTGATACGTACTAGAAATGTGTTGCAAGAACCCTCGTAAATATTACAGGATTATATGTGATATGTAGCCTAGATTTGTGTTGCATGAACTCTCCTACGTAATACAACGTAGACTTATAGTGTGTTCAAGTCATTATATGTGATATTTAGTCTACTAGATCTGTGTTGCAGAAACCCTCCTACATAATAAAACGTAGACTTATAGTATGTTCAAGCCATTATATGTGATATGTAGTCTACTAGATCTGTGTTGCAGAAACCCTCCTACATAATACAACGTAGACTTATAGTATGTTCAAGCCATTATATGTGATATGTAGTCTACTAGATCTGTGTTGCAGGAACCCTCCTACATAATACAACGTAGACTTATAGTATGTTCAAGCCATTATATGTGATATGTAGTCTAATAGATCTGTGTTGCATGAACCCTCCTACATAATACAACGTAGACTTATAGAATGTTCAAGCCATTATATGTGATATGTAGTCTACTAGATCTGTGTTGCATGAACCCTCCTACATAATACAACGTAGACTTATAGTGTGTTCAAGCCATTATATGTGATATGTAGTCAACTAGATCTGTGTTGCATGAACCCTCCTACATAATACAACGTAGACTTATAGTATGTTCAAGCCATTATATGTGATATGTAGTCTACTAGATCTGTGTTGCATGAACCCTCCTACATAACACAACGTAGACTTATAGTATGTTCAAGCCATTATATGTGATATGTAGTCTACTAGATCTGTGTTGCAGGAATCCTCCTACATAATACAACGTAGACTTATAGTGTGTTCAAGCCATTATATGTGATATGTAGTCTACTAGATCTGTGTTGCAGGAACCCTCCTACATAATACAACGTAGACTTATAGTATGTTCAAGCCATTATATGTGATATGTAGTCTACTAGATCTGTGTTGCATGAACCCTCCTACATAATACAACGTAGACTTATAGTATGTTCAAGCCATTATATGTGATATGTAGTCTACTAGATCTGTGTTGCAGAAACCCTCCTACATAATACAAAGTAGACTTATAGTGTGTTCAAGCCATTATATGTGATATGTAGTCTACTAGATCTGTGTTACAGAAACCCTCCTACAAAATACAACGTAGATTTGTAGTATGTTCAAGCCATTATATGTGATATGTAGTATACTAAATCTGTGTTGCATGAACCCTCCTACATAATACAACGTAGACTTATAGTATGTTCAAGCCATTATATGTGATATGTAGTCTACTAGATCTGTGTTGCAGAAACCCTCCTACATAATACAACGTAGACTTATAGTGTGTTCAAGCCATTATATGTGATATGTAGTCTACTAGATCTGTGTTGCATGAACCCTCCTACATAATACAACGTAGACTTATAGTATGTTCAAGCCATTATATGTGATATGTAGTCTACTAGATCTGTGTTGCAGAAACCCTCCTACATAATACAACGTAGACTTATAGTGTGTTCAAGCCATTATATGTGATATGTAGTCTACTAGATCTGTGTTGCATTAACCCTCCTACATAATACAACATAGACTTATAGTATGTTCAAGCCATTATATGTGATATGTAGTCTACTAGATCTGTGTTGCAGGAATCCTCCTACATAATACAACGTAGACTTATAGTATGTTCAAGCCATTATATGTGATATGTAGTCTACTAGATCTGTGTCGCATGAACCCTCCTACATAATACAACGTAGACTTATAGTATGTACAAGCCATTATATGTCATATGTAGTCTACTAGTTCTGTGTTGCAGGAACCCTCCTATATAATACAAATTAGACTTATAGCGTGTTCAAGCCATTATATGTGATATGTAGTCTACTAGATCTGTGTTGCAAGAATCCTCCTACATAATACAACGTAGACTTATAGTATGTTCAAGCCATTATATGTGATATGTAGTCTACTAGATCTGTGTTGCAGAAACCCTCCTACATAATACAAAGTAGACTTATAGTGTGTTCAAGCCATTATATGTGATATGTAGTCTGCTAGATCTGTGTTTCAGGAATCCTCCTACATAATACAACGTAGACTTATAGTATGTTCAAGCCATTATATGTGATATGTAGTCTACTAGATCTGTGTTGCAGAAACCCACCTACATAATACAACGTATACCATTATATGTGATACGTACTAGATCTGTGTTGAGAAAACTCTCCTAAGTAAAAAAAAGATAATGTCGTGTTCAAGTCATTACATGTGATATGTGCTAGATCTCTGTCGCAAGAACAATCCTATGTAATACAACATACGAGTAGTGTTCAAACCATTAAGCCTATATGTGATACGTACGAGATCTGTGTTGGAAAAGCCCTCCTACGTAAATCAACAAATGAGTAGATCTATACTGTACTAAAACCATTATATGTGATACGTGCCAGATCTGTGTTGCAAAAACCCTCATAGGTAATACAATATACGAGATCTATGTTGTATTAAAACCATTATATGTGATATGTACGAGATCTATGTTGCAGCAATAGCCCTCCTAAGTAATACAACATAGACCTATGTTGTGTTCAAGCCATTTATATGATATGAACTAAATCTGTATTGCAAGAACCCTCCTACGTACTGGATTTGTGATGTTAGTTGAGTCTTTTTATGTGATACATTTGAAATTTCTATTGTTGTTCCAGCCATCATAAGTAGTAGGTCATAAGTATGAGTTGATATTGACACAGGACGACGTCTTTGTTCACAGTTCCGAAGTTCTTATTTTTCTACTGAGCTGCACGTTTTATATCAGGGAAGGCTGAACGAAGTATGTATAGACTCTATTATATGATTGAACATCTTGATTTTTCCGGTGTAACTAAAAAAGATGTTATTTCTACAGGTACAAAAAATGTAATACATTTGAAAAGATTAGTTCCCAAGTATCGTGCATGTAAGTCAGTGTTTAGGAAAATGCGATCAGTTTAAAATAAGGATTACATTACTGCCAACAGTTTAAACTCAAACATTTCTATCGAAATAGTGGATAAAAAATGGGCTAGTAGGCTACATTTTTTTCATTAAAACAAAATAAATTAGGTAATGGCAATCGGGGGACAGCTGATAGTATTGAAAATATTTATAACCACGTGTACAGAAATTTTGAATTGAGAAAAACATTTCATTAATTTTGTGTAACGAGAAATTACCTAATCATTTATTATCAGACGCACCTGAGTAAGTTTCCATTACAAAAATTTGATTAAAATACAAAACCTATTATTACCGTTACATTGAATTATTTTTGTTGAGAATTATCAAAATGTAAATAAATAAATATATTTATTAACTGATCAAAACGATTGAATAATAACCTTTTTCCTTGCCAAAGTTCAATAAATAATGTAACATAACCTACGTGTTTAAGCAGTGGTTTTACAACATAATGAATAATATACAATCAGCTGATACATGAAATCATATGTTGTAATTTAATTGCATTTGAGGTGACTCATAATTAAGGACTCAAATGAGGTAACCTGATGGAAAATAGACTGACGTTATTGATCAGACGGAGTCTATACTGGCGTGAAATTGTATATTTATGTCCATCCAATACGTTTTTGTAGGCTTCGTTATATTAGTTTTTCAATTTTAAAAATGAAAAAAGTAAACTTTATATGAAGTTAATTTTATATTCTTCGGGGAAAATTATAAATTTTCCTTCAAGAAACATATATTATAGCGTTTTGTATAAATAAACTCCAATAGTCTTCTCTATGTTAGTTGATAAAACAGTTTTTCTTTTACCTTCTGAGGAGCAGGGCTGTCCTGGGCAATTGGTCTCTTGTATACATATATCCGTTTTGCCTCATCATACACTATGTACTGCTGTATGTTGACTTCCTTGATTACGGTTATTATCAGCTGTATCCTGGATTTATACACTTCATCGGTCTCAGTGCTGTATCTACTTGTTACCCTCAGTATGTACGTCTCCTCAGTTTCCTCAGTCTTCTTTGTGTACACTCTGCGCACGTAAGCCTCGTCTGGTTCGTTCGGTTGCTGTCCCGGGTAACCCTGGAAAACAAAAATAGTTACCCTGAAAACAAAAAATGCTTTGGTTCTATTTAAGAAGGGCTGTACATACAAGAGTATACCTAAGCGCACACTACTAGCGTAGGCGCCAAGACGTCACTGTAGAGTGCGGGACGAGCCGACATTCCTTTCCACCATTGGCCAGGCTGCGTTTGTGATAAAAGTTGTAGTTCTGTTAATAATAATGATAGAAACCAGAGTTCGTATGGAACTAAATAAAGCTGTTAGAAGTTGGAATGGAAGTGTAATGAACTGCAAAATAAGGTTATCAAAATGCAAAAAGATATAATAAACTCCATGAAAACAATTATAAATAGGACATGCGAAAATGTTCTTTATTTTAAAAACTGAAGTCAATTAAAAATAGCTATAAATGTGAGGCAAATTAGGCATTTGGTAAATAAAAACAAAATAATAAAGTGAAGTAGTGAGGTCGTGGAATAACACTCAGAAGCGAAAGTGTCAGGGCGTGCCGGTATTTGCGAACTAAATTGAAACACCAGTTCCAGCTACAGTGGCTACATGATGTTCTTTTTGAGATACAAAATAATGGGCGGCAATTAAATTAGTTTGAGATGGTGCCTGACTTACTTTATTATGTAATGATTAACCTAGAACAGTAAATGAAAACCTTACAGAACATGTTGCATTTTATACAGTACACGCACGTTAATGTATGGTTTTATAAAAAAATACTACCATACTGGTATTTTAGTATCGGAAACGGTATTTTAGTATCGAATCTGTCCTTGATGCACATGTTTGAGTATTTGCAAAAACATAATTTTAAATATGTACTGATCATCAAGTTAAATAAGGATGAATTGTTAGAAGGATGATAATACACATGGTTTAAACAACGTAACACGTTTGGAACATTATATATTTTTAAAGTGTATATATCAATATTTTGTTAACAATGCTATTACGTAGACTAAAAATATTTATAAAGAAGGTTGTTTTATTTCATATAAACATTTATGTGACGTTAATGAACCTTCGCCGACACTGCAGAACGTTTGAGGGAAAAGAGTGTAATCATAAAATATAATTTAGTTGTTGGCGGTGTGCCATTTTTTTTTTATGACGGTTGTTTTCATATATATATATATTTTTAGAGATAATTGAATCGTAAAATATACTTCAAGAAATAAATTTTCACATTTGATGAGTTTCCTCTAAAAAAATACATAATACGCCTATATTATAATAAGCGACATTCATTTTCCTAATTCATGATTACATACTACTGAATTATAAATACAATTTCGTTTCACCTTTCCCTACTTCATATACTAATATCAGGCCTATTTACCTATTGGCTAGAACCATTTTTTTAAAGTTCAAATAAACTACAACTAAAATTAAACCTGCATTTCTGTTTTAAAATGTACAAGTACGTTATTTGTAAAAATACTATTAATGAGATAGAAGTAGCAACGTAATCTTGGGGTGATGGCAGTGGTATAGGTCTGTATTTCTTCATTAAGCCTGACATTCATAGACGAAAGCCGCCTGTCTGTGTTGTGTAGGTGTGGGAGGTAGGAGATGCAGAGCGTCAGTCTGTCTCATGCCTTCGCAGTGTCTGTTTTCGGGTATTGTACTAGCAAGTCAATGTAAATTTCTATATTAGTACCTAAACAATAGTCGGTCATAAGCTACCCCTCCAGCCGCAGCCACCCCCCTCCACCGCCGCCTTTTCCTAGCCAAGCTTCACGAAGTTCCACAAAACCTATGATAGTGTCTTGATGCTGACGTCATTGTCGAGGCAGTCCAGTTTACGTCTCGCTAATGGGAGCACCCTTGTATCTACAGCCCTGTTATTTAAAGTTCTACTGGAAAAGTTCCTGAGAAAATAAGAGATTCGAGCTAGTTTTGTACAGCAATAGACTGGGTTAGCGTCATCATAAACAGATAGCTTTGATGATAGGTTACCATCTAACATACCGTAGGTTTGGAGCCGTCCTTCGGTACTGGCACACTTGCATCTCCCGGCTTCTTTGGTCCTCCAGAAGGCTTAATGTATACATAGAGCTTTTTCTTCTCGTCATATCTGATATGTTCCTGTATGTTGACTTCCTTGATTACGGTTATTATTAGCTGTATCCTGGATTTATACACCTCATCGGTCTCAGTGCTATATCTACTTGTTACCCTCAGTATGTACGTCTCCTCAGTTTCCTCAGACTTCTTTGTGTACACTCTGCGCACGTAAGCCTCGTCTGGCTCGTTCGGTTGCTGTCCCGGATAACCCTGGAACAGATCAGATTTTGTAAAACCTAAACAGTTTTTATTTAACAGGAAAACGTTTTAATTGATAGTATTTACGTCATTAAGAAATATTAAAAAATGTAATCCCAAAACACATTATAGTATTGAAAGAGCCCCGTATGCTGCTTCAGCTCTACGAATTCAGAATCAAGGAAAAGAAATTGAAATGGACCTCTAGTATTGAAGGTAATTTTTCTTCACTAAGGCAAGGCTATAAATTGTTTGTATCCGCAACGGTATTGAACGTATAATTTGTGAAACTGGGACAAATAAAACCACTAGATAGCTGACGTATAAATCTATTGGGAAACTATTTTATTGTTTTGTCTATGATATATCTCCTTTACTCTTAGTCTAACAAATTGAGTAAAAAGTTCATAAATTGTTGCAAACCTGATTGTCCTTTCTTTCCTTAATAGTTGGATTTTCGCCATTTCAATAACGAAAGAACCTACACACACACACACACATACACACACACACACACACACACACACACACACACACACACACACACACAACACACACACACACACGCGCGCGCGCGCGCAAACACAGTTATATTTTTAGTTGTTTTGGGGACGCTTTTCTTGGAATGATATTTTGAACGATACATGTTTTGAGTTTTGAGTATGTCAATGCCACTTATTCTGGAGTTATGTGAACACTCTTCCTGGGGTTATGAGGATGCATTTTAAGTCGAGAATGTGAACACTTTCTTGTTTTGTGATTGAGTAGAAGGTTTTTCTGGGTCGAGTATGTAAACGCAACTTGTTTTGATGCTGTAAACACTCTCTACCTGGGTTTATGAGGAAGCTCATTCTGGGTCGAGGATGTGAACACTACATGTTCTAAGATTAAAAAGCTGCTATTTCTCAATTGAATATGTAAAAATAACTTGTTCTGATCTTGTAAGGACGCTCTTCTTGGGGTTGTGATTAAGCTCATTCTGGGTCGAGGATGTAAACACTACATGGCCTGAGATTGAGGGTATGTTCTTTAAGGGTTGAGTATGTGAAAGTGTAACACTCTTAAAAATAAGGTGTTACATATAAATTCATTTATATATTTAATTTTTATTTAATAATTATATCGTCCCAATATAAAAGAAAATTTTTGTTTTCTTGGAGCACATTGTGAATCTAGCGTAGGTAGTAAGCGCTCCTAGCGGGCGAAATTGTAAAATATCGTAAGAGTTAGTAACTTAAGGTAATTAAGCACATCACGCCATGTGACGTAAGAATGAGGCGATACCTGTGAACCAATCAGAATATTCATATATATATAAATAAGGGTGGGAGTTTGTTTGAAAATTTCAGTTAGCGCGTCCTTGCAACGACCCCACTTCACTAAAAGTCTTTGAACGGGACGGACGGGATGGCATTTTCGGACATAACTTAGAAATTAGTAAGCTTCCAATATTCAAAATTTAAGATGTCAAGGCCGGTACCAAGTTTTATTAACGCAACTAAAGAAGAAGTTAGAAGCGATTATTTATGTGTATAAATAAGTAAAAATTTATATTACCTTTGTTTAAGAGCGCTGATTCCAAGAGCGATGTGCAGTGATTAGTGTACAAAAGCGATGTACAATGTTTAATGATATGGGTTATAGTATTTTACAAGTAATGTGCACAGCCAAGTACGTTTTAGATAATTATAAAGAACATGTATTTTAATGTTAACTAAATTGAATTTTAAATGATAAAATTGACACAGGAACGGTAGAAATCGCCTTTGAATATTCGTTCCTAAAATTAAATTGGAAAACTTAAGTTACTACCTTCTTGATATATGTAAATATGAAAAGTTAACAAGTAATTAAAATATGTATGGAATAGTTAGCAGTAATTAAAAGTTAATTACTCGACACATTGGTGTCATTTGTTCCTTTGTAATTTTTCATTGATTAATAAATTGTTTAACTTTGTATTTTAAAACCTTCAATTCTTATTTCACAAGTAACCTAGTTCTAGCTTCAAGACAAGAAGGACGTCCCACACAGACAGTAATCTGCCTGAGCTGTGGCGTAGAACTAGCGCCATGGTACGTAAAATTAATCATTTTGGTAATAAGTAATAATAAAGATAACACTTACCCCCCTCCCCAGTAACAAGGACATGACCGTTACAAAAGCAACTTGTTCTAATGATGTAATGACGCTCTTACTGGGGTTGTGAGGAAGCTCATTCTTGTTCGAAGATGTGAAAACTACATGGCCTGAGATTGAGGGGACGCTCTTACTGGGGCTGTGAGGAAGCTCATTCTTGTTCGAAGATGTGAACGCTACCAGTTTTGAGATTGAGGGGACGCTCTTACTGGGGCTGTGAGGAAACTCATTCTTGTTCGAAGATGTGAACACTACATGGCCTGAGATTGAGGGGACGCTCTTACTGGGGCTGTGAGGAAGCTCATTCTTGTTCGAAGATGTGAACGCTACCAGTTTTGAGATTGAGGGGACGCTCTTACTGGGGCTGTGAGGAAGCTCATTCTTGTTCGAAGATGTGAACGCTACCAGTTTTGAGATTGAGGGGACGCTCTTACTGGGGTTGTGAGGAAGCTCATTCTTGTTCGAAGATGTGAACGCTATCAGTTTTGAGATTGAGGGGACGCTCTTACTGGGGTTGTGAGGAAGCTCATTCTTGTTCGAAGATGTGAACGCTACCAGTTTTGAGATTGAGGGGACGCTCTTACTGGGGCTGTGAGGAAGCTCATTCTTGTTCGAAGATGTGAACGCTACCAGTTTTGAGATTGAGGGGACGCTCTTACTGGGGTTGTGAGGAAGCTCATTCTTGTTCGAAGATGTGAACGCTACCAGTTTTGAGATTGAGGGGACGCTCTTACTGGGGTTGTGAGGAAGCTCATTCTTGTTCGAAGATGTGAACGCTACCAGTTTTGAGATTGAGGGGACGCTCTTACTGGGGTTGTGAGGAAGCTCATTCTTGTTCGAAGATGTGAACGCTACCAGTTTTGAGATTGAGGGGACGCTCTTACTGGGGCTGTGAGGAAGCTCATTCTTGTTCGAAGATGTGAACGCTACCAGTTTTGAGATTGAGGGGACGCTCTTACTGGGGTTGTGAGGAAGCTCATTCTTGTTCGAAGATGTGAACGCTACCAGTTTTGAGATTGAGGGGACGCTCTTACTGGGGTTGTGAGGAAGCTCATTCTTGTTCGAAGATGTGAACGCTACCAGTTTTGAGATTGAGGGGACGCTCTTTTTGAGAACATGAACGCTACATTACGTTGAGTTATTTATTAAAGAGGTTTTTAGTTTTGACGATAAATTAGTAAAAATCTATCTTGAAGATGTAGAGTTCTTTGAAAAAAACGTTGGTGAAAAACATTGTTGAAGTCTTAAGCCAGTGAAAGACTAATTGTGCAAACTGAAAAAATTGGGCAAGAAGCTGATTTGTAAACGGCAGTAGAAAATGCTACTAGGTTTAGATTTCTATCTTTTTTCTGCAATATACGTAAAATATCAAAACGTTAAACCTAAGGTGAATGCCCTCCAAAGTGCCCAACGTATTATTTTTGTACTGCCTTTTTACAAACAAGAGATAATGCAATGATTCCTGATTATGGGATCAAGTCATCGGAGTGAAAACTTCAAACATTTCAAAAATCAAGAAAAGGTCACACTTATCGGTAAATTTGCACAACTGGTTTATTAAAGAATCATATTATCAGTTTAGTTAACTAAACGAGAATATGACACAATGCAAAAGAAGCATTAAGTAAGAAAGTGTAGAGAACATCCATTATTATAGAGATCTTCGTACAGACCAGGTGAGGGTAGAGATCAAACTTTTGATTGTTATCAACGGTTTTTATTTATTTCAACTATTTAAATCAACTTTGATTTATTATTCAATATACTACAAAAAAATGTTATTTTTAAGTAAATAAGAATAGGCTCGAGGTTGATTTTTTAAAGATTCTTTAAAATAAGGAATAAATTTTAAAAGAACTCATAGACTACGCATGTCGCGTAGAGGGTACAACTACAGTATTGCACTCTGTAGACTTATTTAGCAATAGCAATAAACTTTAGTAGTAATAACACCCTTTATACAGTATTTAAAATATGAAATAATTTTCTTTTACCTTCTGAGGAGCAGGGCTGTCCTGGGCAATCGGTCTCTTGTATACATAAATCCGTTTCACCTCATCATACACTATGTACTGCTGTATGTTGACTTCCTTGATTACGGTTATTATCAGCTGTATCCTGGATTTATACACCTCATCGGTTTCAGTGCTGTATCTACTTGTTACCCTCAGTATGTACGTCTCCTCAGTTTCCTCAGTCTTCTTTGTGTACACTCTGCGCACGTAAGCCTCGTCTGGTTCGTTCGGTTGCTGTCCCGGGTATCCCTGGGAAACCAAAATGGTTCTATAGAAATGATTATATCTTGGTAGTTATCGTTTTTACTTTAGAAAAATATCCTGATTTAAAGACGAAATAAATTCGAGCTCGTTTTGGACATTATTATAGATAGTAGGATAATGTAATCATAAACAGGTAGCTACTCGTATAATGATACATTTAGTATTTCTCATACCGTTGGTTTTGAGCCGTCCTTCGGTACTGGCGCACTGGCATCTCCCGGCTTCTTTGGTCCTCCTGAAGGCTTAATGTATACATAGAGCTTTTTCTTCTCATCATATTTGATATGTTCCTGTATGTTGACTTCCTTGATTACGGTTATTATTAGCTGTATCCTGGATTTATACACCTCATCGGTCTCAGTGCTGTACCTACTTGTTACCCTCAGTATGTACGTCTCCTCAGTTTCCTCAGTCTTCTTTGTGTACACTCTGCGCACATAAGCCTCGTCTGGCTCATTCGGTTGCTGTCCCGGGTAACCCTGGAAAATAAAAAATAATGTTTACTAAGTCGATTGCGGTATTAATTTTTTAATATACCTCCGAATACTGTGTCATGAGGGAAAAGCGTTCTCACGTGAATCCTAATTGGGATTCAGTGTATATCGAATATTCGAGTTAAAAATTTACATATTTCCCCTGAGATTTTCATTACTACACATGTAAGGTTCGTAGTCCTCGTTCACTTATTGTCTTGATTAAATATAAAGAAAACGATAACTAACATTGTGATCCATTGGTTTTAGCACTTTGAAGTCTACATCCGAGAATAGATCGGGGTCCCGTATTTATCGGGGGCAACGTATTTCTTCGTGGAAGCAACGTATTGTCGGCGTATTCTCGGGTTTCGGCAATAACGTTGAATGCATTGGTTATTCTACTCTAATTTGTTTAGCAAACCGCTGTTTTGATTTGGTCATATGGTGCATACTTTGTTAGCGCCGGTTGTTTACGTTTCGAGTTTGTTGTTTTTATGCTGTAAATTTTATATTTCAGTTCTTTAGTGTTAATTTTTATTTTTCGTAATAGAGTGCAAAATTGATAAAATGACGAAAGATATTTTAGGAAGTGATTCAGTATCAGTTGTGTTGTTTTTAGATTGTAATAGTGAAGCTTATCTAAGTCCTGGGTTCAATCGACAAAGCTTTTATTTATAAACAAGATGTAATGAAAACATTCTTTCTTTGAAAGTATTTTCTTAACCTTTCTCCCACACAGTGTAATAAGGTAGGTCGTGTAAATATATATAAGCCTATATTTCTAAATTGAATTTTCTTTAAATGTTATATACAATGTAATATTTATTTTCGTTCCAAAGTAAAATATGTGTAGTGAAGTGTAGCGCGGTGATTTATAGTCTTGATATTTCATATTTATACTTTTTTATCATCACATCTGTAAGTAATTAATCAATTCACATGTATATATTTCTTAGAAGCTTTTTCTATTTCCTTTAACAAATATATAATATGCTGTATATATGACGTTTTATTATAAGTCAGCAAAGTGCTTCAAGGTGCTAATTTACTTATAGTGCGGCCATGTAACCGTGCATTTGGTCTTGAGAGATCGCAGTAGGCGAGACGGGAAATAGATGGTCAGTGTGATAATGATTGTCAAAACACTCCGACTGAGTGTTGAGACGGCTGATATTAGAGAAATTAGCTTCAGTATGAATTAACAAACTTGAAATATTTGTAGAAATACTTGAAACATCTTAAAATATTTGTAGAAATATCGGATGCAGAAATTGTTGATGTATCAAACATTCTCAACAAGTAAAATGTTTTCAGAAGTGGTAGTAAACGCAAGGCCGAGTGCACGGTTACGTTTTCTGCACTATACAACTAGCACTCAATAACGGAAATACTAATGACACGGAAAATATTCTTAAATAAAGGTGTCTGATAAACGTATACAAATAATAACTGCCTCAAAATAATGCTAAAACATGGTCTAAACATGGTAAAACGAATTATGGCTTCACTAACAAATGCATCCTTGACATATTTTGGTAAAGTGTGATAGAAAAGAAGAATGTGAGCTGTTTTACTTTAGATGCGAACTTAACATATGTAGGTCTCACGAGGCTGAGCATGACTTGAAGTAGGCAGTTAAATTCAGACATCTGTGCTCGCTTGAACGTTTGCATAATACATAGTAGTCCTCGTATTTGGGTGGAGTGTTATCGAGATGGCAATGCACAGTGGTGGAGTGGTTACTAACATCTGTCCGTTCCATTGCCAGTTATTGTTTCATTGCTACATGTTATCATAGTCAATTATTAATTCTTTATTAAAGTAAGTAAAGACAATGACGGCTTAAGGACTTGGCTCTACCCTTCTTCCTACCTTAGTATTACTAAGAAATTAAATATTTTCTCTACAGATGGATACAAAGCGAAGAACTTGTAGTCTACCTAAGGCATGTTCACCTAGGAGACCAGGCTAGAAGGAACACGCTAACAAAAACATTTCGCCGAATATTGTTTATTCTCTAAACGAACCCATAATTTAAGTATTTAATAATACACAAACCATATTTTCGATAACCACCTTTTATTACGATTTAAAAAGATAATAATTTCCTATAATTTGTATTTGATTAATTTTTTTTAATACATTGGAACCCCTTTACGTGACAATTTCTAAAGAAAATATTTTACCAATACTTACTTTAAACATAACCTATATTCAAGTTAATCAAATCAACTACATTTGATATTATAGCATAACTAATCTCTTAGGAAATATTATCTCAACTCTGGTTACTCACTGGGTTTTATTTTAGACATTATGTCGTACCTGACGAAATGAATATGAAAACGCCATTTTTTCCAATTATATCAGTTATACTATTATATTATTTAATATACTTGTAATCCCATTTTTGGTTCTACGTACAGTTTTTACATTCGTATTTTGTAATTTTTGTATTTCGTAATCTGTAAAAGTAAATCAAAATAATGCCACGCAAACAACAAGAAAACATGTAAAATATTTTATTGATTAAAAAGTATATGAAACGAAAAAAATTAAAAATAAAATTTTAAAACTTGGTGCAAAACAAGTCGAATAATACAAAATGGAAAAAATAATAAAATAAAATAACTTACATTTATTTAAATAGAGCCACTGTACAATAGTAAAATTTTATTTATTTAAATTAAATTTTATTAACTTATCTAACACAAAAATGTATTGCTATTGAAATAAAAATACTGTGAAATAATCATAAAATTACATATAAGAATAAAGAAATATATTGATACAAATGATGTACTATTAAACATGACACACGTTGTTTTTCACAGAGCTGACTGAAACTGTATTGTGTGCATTAGCATAAGACTCTTACGATACACCAACCGACCGGTCTCGTGAGACAGTGTCTGAAGCAGAGATGTCGTGTGGAAGCGATAGTCGTGTTGGGGATTATGATGTTACGTAGGTTCTCTTGTGGGAATTGTGTTATAGTGGAGGTGAGGGGAAGGGAGGAGGGAAACTTTCATGTAGCTAGCACGTACTGCAGGTACTTCGAGAAAATAAAAGGATTTGCAGGCAGGATGAGAGGAATGGAAAAGATTGGGGGGGGGGGTCGAGAAAAGCAGTTTCCTTAATTGTTGGAATTGATAGTAAATAGAGAGGGACGAAATCATGACGGATGAAAGGAGTAAGGTATCGGAAGAGCAGATTGATGAAAACCGGGGGGGGGGGGGTATTAAACTATCCATGACAGTGGTAAACGTTTGTAAGCTATAGGGAATTGTGGGAAGGGGTAGTAGGTTTATAGATTTGACTTTGTGTCCAAATCTATTTTAGATGAGGTAGGGGTGGAGGATAATGAAGAAGGGGCGGAGACTAGTTATATGATATATAAGGTACAGATTTGGGAGCAGGGTTAAAGGGAATGTATAAGGGAGTTTTAAGTTTCCGAGTTTTAACTAAAGGGAAAAAGAGGGCCGTTAGTGTAATAGACGGAGGAGGAGGTGCTAGAAAAAGGTTGGTGAAAAGGGTGAGGGAGATAGGGAGGGTATTATTGAGGATGACCTTTGCAGTTTTACCTTGGAGCGATAGGCGATCTAGAACCAATAAAGCAGCAGGTGGAGAGCGTAGAAGACCTATGTAGAACATTGTGGCGGAGGGGAACTACAGGATGTTTAAGGGGTAGTATAAAATAGAATTTCAGAGGCATAGAAAGGCCGCGAGTGAGGCAAGAAAATTAAGCTGAAGATAATTCTTAGAAAGGGAGGAGAATTGAAACTTAAGGAAACAATATATAAGTTCTCAGAGGGAAAAGTAGAGAAAGGCGAAGTCATGGTAGAGGTGGAGGGAAGATGTGTTGGAGTGAAGCCAGTCGGAGAAGCGATTTTCGATGGACTGTTAGTGGCTGATTGTGTGGAGAAGCTAGGGGAGAAAGAGTGCTAAAGGAGAAAGTAGTGTGTACGGCTAGGGAGAGCTACAGGTTGAGTGAGGACGCAGTGATGAATGGAGTGTAGGAATGTAAATATAATAAGAATCAATTGATGGTAGGGCTAAATGAAGAAGTAGTGTGTACGGGTAGGGAGAGCTACAGGTTGAGTGAGGAAGCAGTGATGAATGGAGTGTAGGAATGTAAAAATAATAGAATGCCCTTTGTTTAGGGATTATTAAACGAAAAAGTGGATTTTCATTGAAGCATGGGGTAGCATGGCTGGAAAGATGGTATTACGGGTATGAATGAGTTACTGAGGGAGTTGAATGATATCATGACTAGGGTGGTGACATATTCGAATAATGGATTTGTGAAAATGCATGCTCTCGTCGGGAGTTGAAAGCGAGGACGAGTGAGACTATGAATGTAGTAGAAAGATGGTATAAGATGAAATTTTCTCATGAGAAATTTTATAGGGAACGCCAACCGACAGTAAAACTTGGGAATTGGTTTGTTCGAATGGGGTACTTGAGGATCATGTGAGGGGAAGCATTAAAGTTAAAGATCATATGGCGACTGGGTCATATATGATTAAAGCCTTTATCACATATCGAGAGGTGTGGTGGGGTTGCTGAGAATGGTTAAGAGGTATAGAGTTGAAACAGGGTTTTTCTGAGGCTGTGTGTGGGATAAAAATAGTGTGGAAGTGTGAGTGAAAGGGTACGAATTAGAGTGGGTGGAGATAACAGGTCGTGGCTGCTAAGTACAAGAGGAGGTGAAAGGGTGCGATGATATGTGATAGACGTGGGTAAACCTGTGGAGCAAGCGTTGTTTGAATGTGGTGAAAGAGCGATTGAAAGGGAAACGCTCATAAAGAAAACTAAAGATATGGATGGTCCAAGATAGATTATGAATGGTTACTAAGGAGGGATGTGTTTTTCAATCTTGTGAGTATCGCAGAAAAGGTATTAAGGGAAGAAGAAAAGTTTGGGGTCCGACCTTGTGGAATAAAAGGTGTGAATATATGGTGAGAATGAGTAGTGAGTGAATGGGCGTGTATGAGGAAGAAGTAGTGAGGTTGTATAGGGTACGGCAACCCGACTAGTCTGGAAAGCGCCGTAAGTCCAAGTCGGCGCCAGGAGGGCTAGAAAAGCTAGTCATTTTGAAATTCTAGGGATGTGATGGGATAAGCGAGCGACCATTCCTTGGTCTTATTAACAAGGATGGGACTATGGGATGATGTACTTCACTCATTGGGATTCTTTCACCAATGTACATGAACTAAGGAAAGGTTTCGTAGGAGTAATAGTTTGATTTGATAATGTAGGCACTGCAGTTGTTTCTTTAAAGAGTGTCTCTGAGAGGAATGTTAAACTAGCGAAGCTAAGTATACTTTTCTCAAACCTCTTCTTTTACACTCCATCTTTTTCTTCTACGCTAAAATATTTCTTTAAGAAGCAGTATATAACGCGCCAAAAGTATTTTTTAAACTCATTTTTAATAGGCTTGTCCAAGAAAGTACAAACGGGAGGAATTTTTACTTATTGTCTGGCCGTAACAAATACGCCACTTTCTGACTGCAACAATTACACATAATTGATTATAAATAACTATATTAAATAATCTTATACTACTTACTTCTCGGTTTATCGGTACGATGGTTTCGCCCTTGGACCTCTTCACGTACAAATAGAGCCGCTTCTGCTCGTCGTAGCGAATGTTTTCCTCTATGCTGACTTCAGTTATCGTTCGAATAATCAGCAGCACACGTTTCTTGTACGCCTCATCTGTCTCTGTGCTGTATCTTGTGGTTACTTTCTGCAGGAACTGTTCTTCTGTCTCTTCGGGCTTCTTGCTATAGACTCTGCGCACGTAGACGTCCTCGGGTTCGCCCGGCAGCTGTCCAGGAAAGCCCTGAAGAATAAGGAAATTTTCGAATACGTGTTAGCATCGTGTTATGATATTGAATGCTGTAATACAGTAGTTACCCAAATCAGAGGCAACATTAAGTTAAATACCGTACTAATATAAAATGCTGAAATAGTTGGAATTCATGATTATAGGAAAACAAGGCCCAAGAGTAATTTTGCCAATCAATCTTACTTGGTTGGAGTAGTTAGGCAAAATTAAGTGTAGGATTGTGCGTGCGCCAACAAGTGTATTAATTTTTAGGAATGTTTATTTCCACTACAGAACACAGTTACTATAACTAAGTACAATCATGGTTGTATAGAAAACCTTTTTACTTCTGTTATCTTTTATTCCAAACAAATAAGTGTACGTATTAAAGTTAAAATACTACTAGCCTAGATGTTTTTACAATTAACTAACTGTAATACTGTGATTTTGAGATCTAGACTCATTACAAGTCTTAATAAAGCTATTTATAAACAAAAGAATAAATAGGCTGATTCACAATTATAAAATCTTTAATATCAGACGCGTTTAAATGACATTATGTCATCATCTTCAGTGATGCTACACAATTGAAACTTAATTAAAAAAAACTAAACATAACCTATAATTTTTGTTTTAGGTGCGTAATTCAAGCTATTTATGTTTATCATTTAACACATAATAGTGATAACTGAAATCATTATTTAGGCTTATTAATTAAATTATTTGTATTTTATTTAACATTTAAAATTGTTTATATACACCTATAAGACCTTATGATATGTTTGTTTCGTGGGAAATATTGTAAAACAAAATGTTCATCATTCACTAAACAGGCTTTATAATTATCTGACCTGCGCAAAGAAGAAGAAATATTGTTTTAACAATGCAGCTTGGCAAACATTTTATACTAAGCTTTAGTTTTTATTTATCGGGGCGTAAGTATAGTGCATTTATTTTAGTTCGGTTATATTGTTTTATAAGGCGAAGGTTTTGTTAGTTTGATGTGTGTGAAGTTGATAGTAAAAATGTTTTCCTGAAATGGAAATGGCGTTGCGTTAATATATGCAAAAGATGAAGGTAAAGTTATTTGCTCCAAAAACAATTGTTGAATTTTAGGTTATATCTAAACAAGTTATATCTAAATTTTAGGTTATTGAATAAGTTCGGCTACATATTGAAAACAAATATTTTATATAACGTAAAATATACATAATTAAAAATATAATTGTTTTAATGATTTAGAGCTGTTCCAATTTGCTGTTGAGTTGTTTGCCAGAATTTGGTTTTACTGATTTATAGGGATAAGTTTAAACTAAAAAGTTATCATTGACGTTTCAGAATTTAACTCATTGTACATTAGTCTTAGACATGTTAATTAAGAATAAAAGATACCTTAAAGTAAGAAAGTAGGTGAAAATCTGCCGATCAAATTAAAGTATTTGTAAAAAAAGTAAGGTTTGGCAATGGAATAAAATTTGATATTTAAAAACACTAAAAATCCGTTAATGTGCTTGTTATACATTCCTAATTAGATTTTTAAAATTTATAAGTAAAGGCTTCACTCAACTGAATAATTGTTTGTTTTTAATAAAGGTATTCTTTATGAATTATTTGACAAATACGTCTTGCGACTAAATCTGTTACTATATTTACTTTCTACGAATAGCCTACTTTATTAGGAAATAAATAAATATAAGTAACACTATAATTATATTCACTTATTTACTTTTATTACAACACAATAGCCTTTATTCTTAAGATCTTTTTTCTACTTCACTATGCAACAATAATATAAAGTTTGCATGTTATTCGTCATTAGATATTTGTCTTTAAAGAATTATTAACTACAATTACTATCTTTTATAGAAAATTACATTTTAACTAGCCCACCACATCAATGAATCTATAACTAATAGACCTCATCATCAGTAAAAAATTTTCTGAGTTAATAATTTTCATAATTAGCTTAATGTTAACATAATGTGTATGTTTAAGGTTATATTTAAAAAAAGGGTAATTCTTCGTACTTTCACTTGTACTAAATATTATTGGAATATACGTTCATAAATCTAACTAGGTCTTATAAACACTACAGTTTTTTTACTGTAAGGAAATTCAGATAAAACAAAACATTAGGCTTCATACAGCACCATACACAAGAGGTGCAATACTTACAAAATTTACTTACAAAACAACACATACGGCGCTCATAATACTACATGTGCAGCACTCACAACACAACACACACATTATTCATAAAACCTACTCACAACATAACGAATACTATAATCGGAAAATCTACTCACAACACATGTAGTACTTATAATACAACATAGGCTATACAGTACTTACAACACACTACATACAATACTCACAAAACCTACTCACAACATAACGAATACTATAATCAAAAAATCTACTCACAACACATGTAGTACTTATAATACAACATAGGCTATACGATACTTACAACACAGAACAAACAATACTCACAGCATCTACTATCACTTTTACAGCGCTCATAGCACATCACAAAGAGCACTTACAACTCAACGCATACAATACTTACAAGATCTACTCTCACAAAACAACACATACAATACTTACAACACAGAACATACAATACTCACAGCATCTACTCACAATATAAGAGAAATTTAACATACAAAAATCATATATTGAGTCATTTGGATCGAGTTTCAACCAACTTCACTAATTGTTAATAAACTGACCATAATTTCACAATAAATATTTTATTTCTTCAATAACGATGTCATCATCATCATCATATTCCGTGAGTACAGATAATACTAGTATAATTAAACCTAAGCTAGATGTTTTATTCATGAATCCGGTTGTGAATCCCCAAACTTGGTGGTCAAGTGTTAAGCGTCACCTCCGTTATAACAGTGGATAGAATTAGAACCCTAACAGTGAAGCAAATAATCTGGAATTTTAACACGATAAAAAAAGCTATATACTAGTGGACGGTTACTCCTTTATATTAGTTTCTATATTTATTGCTTAAAAATGAGTTCTAAACAAGAATAAAATGTAGTCTCAGGAACGGCACACATCATAAATAGTGGTTAAAACTTTACTCAATAATAAAGTTTGACCAAAACTTCTTTTCATGGGCATTGGAATAATGAAAGGAAACAAGAACCGTGAGATAAAGATACGTGACAGGTAAAGAAGGGGTATGGTTGTCCAAGGTAGTGGGTGTCGTGCAGTTGAGATTGAAAGTAATTGATTTAGATCGCCTGGAACACTTGGTTTTAGAGGGGACAGAGGCTTAGAGGGTCGTCAAAATGCGACGGATTACTTGGTTACATGGTGAGCTTCGAATAACCGCCAATCGTCTTTATTTACCACGGATGTTTTTTTAGGTTAGGAAACGCCAGCGCCGCCTATTTGTAATATTAGTAGTACGGCGTGGTCAGAGAACATTTTACATGTTACAAAATATTATCTATTTTAAAAATAATACCCTCCTGTTTTAAATTGACAAGAAACAGAGGAATTTATTTTATTTCAAGGATTTAAGGGTTATTTTAAATTCATTACTAATCCAGGTTATTTATTATACAGAAATAGGATATTAAACGCACATAAACTTACGTTATCTCTGATTATTTATTAACAATATCATGTTAATATTTGTTTAGATAAAACTTTTCCCAAGCTTCTAATAAAATGAACGTAGCTATTTTTATGGTAAATATCTTCAACTTTCAAGAAAAGATTTCTTTACAAGAGCTTGAAATTTAGGAAAATTCTATTTCTTTCACTGTTGTTGATTTCTTGTATGTAGAGTTTGCTATGGTAATTTTATTAGAGATTTTGTTGTCTTGCCTAATCCTTAGTGTTACCTTTACATCGTCTCTTTCCTTAACCTCCATCTTACAGTACTCGTTGATGTAACATGAGACACCTCCTGAATAGAGAGGTTAAATTGCCAGTAGAGAGTAGAGCCTTTCTCCCCTTATTCTTTATCCTACAGAATGTGCTTGTAGTGCTTGTCTGAAGTAATTAGAGACATATCGTGGATAGAGCGAATATATTCTGATAAAGAGTTGCATCCCCTGTTTCCTTGTCATACGTCCTACATACATCGGTGTAATAGGAGACAGCTCCTAGAGAGAGGTAATGTCTCTAATAGAGTTACATCATTTTACTTATCCTTCATCTTAAAGAGCACATTGGTGTAACAGAAGATACTTTGTTTGCAGTTGGAGAGTTTCTCCGCCTGTTTCCTGGCCATTAGTCCTACATACATCAGTGCAATAGGAGACAGCTCACAGAGAGAGGTTATGTCTCCAATAGAGTTACACCATTTTATTTGTCCTTAATCTTAAAGAACACATTGGTGTAACAGGAGATACTTCTAGGGAGAGATTACGTATAGGTAACTCAGAGAGACCAGCTTACCAAGGACTTTTTGCATCAGCATTAACCCCATCTATATTTAAAACATTTTTTAGCCTTCCTAACCTAACCTAGAATTTCCTAGCATTTCCTAACCTAGAAAAGGTGGTAATATAGAAATACGAGTACATTTTCCACGTGGTTAATAATTTTTACGAAAATAATGCTTCGAAAATAAACATTTAAACATTTTTTATGATTAGTTTAAACAGATATAATTAAAATCGTATATAAATATATATATATATATATATATATATATATATATATATATATATATATATATATAGTTGTTTAGCTTAATTTAATTACTTTTTTCATTAAAAATTTGAGGTTGTAAACATTATTATTGCTTTATACCATTTTTGCTTTTGTAAAAAAGTAGGCCTAATACTTTTTTCAAAATGTCTTATAAAATAATAATTCGACAACTTGTTTTAGCTGTGTTATTTGTAAAGCTTATATTGCAAGAAGCGAGCGAATAAAAATTAAAAATATTAATATATTGATTTTATTATTTACACAGTATTGCCTATGTTGTATCAGAAGTGTTGATTTGGAAGAGTAAAGTACGTTGTTGGCATTGTAGCAAAATATTTGCTTTCTCCTTCACTAGTAGGAACTAAATCAGACGTGTTTCCTAATAATATTAACTCCATTGCATTCTATACTGTCTCGAATTGTAACGTGTCTACCAATATGTACTCTCTGTGCTACTTACTTCTTGGTTTATCGGGATGGGGGCTTCACCCTTGGGCCTCTTCACGTACAAATAGAGCCGTTTCTGCTCGTCGTAGCGAATGTTTTCCTCTATGCTGACTTCAGTTATCGTGCGAATAATCAGCAGCACACGTTTCTTGTACGCCTCATCTGTCTCTGTGCTGTATCTTGTGGTTACTTTCTGCAGGAACTGTTCTTCTGTCTCTTCGGGCTTCTTGCTGTACACTCGACGCACGTAGACGTCATCAGGCTCATCAGGCAGTTGTCCAGGGTTACCCTACAACATTAAACCTATACATTACCTCCCTGATAGTTGAATAGAATAGTTTTGATTGAAATAGATTTAAAAATAGTGAGGTATTTCAATATATGAAAATAGAAAAGGATTTGTCAAACTCTTACAAAAATAGAGGGTAACGGTTTCCATGACGACCAGGATTGATAAATATCTTGGAGCATTCGCTTTCGTCTTCGATCCTTTACTACTGTAAGAGGAAAGTAACTTTAGAACAAGTAAACTGATGGTTATATTTGATGACAAATTACTACGTTTCTACCAAGACTGCAACAGCTAGATCGTATATGTTTAGGATTATATAACTCAGTATATGGTTATATAACTCTCGCTTTAGTATATAGTTTTGATTTAGAAACAATAAATAGTTTTGTCACAAGACGATATCCTTCTGTGTTTTCATTTAGCAACTAACGTTCTAGAAAGGTTTTCCTACCCATAACCAAGGACTAAATGTAGGTATAACGTAGCTCTAAAATGTACTCAGTGCTCTAAAATTCATTCCTATACAATATTCTTAGTAATTTTTGGCTTAACCGGAGGTAAACTGATACAGTTATGTTTTCATGAATTTATAGACGGGAATACTTGATTGAGTTGTTGGCAAACTGTATGTAGTTCTATTATATATATATATATATATATATATATATATATATATATATATATATATATATATTTATATATATATATATATATATATATATATATATATATATATATATATATATATATATGCTGATACGTATCAGCATCCTTCACGGATGGAAAAATATGATGAATAGTTATAATCTGGAGTACATCCGTTCATTCTGAAGTGCATAAAATCGCAGTTCCGACGTTTCGCTAGAATCTCATCTAGCATCGACGAGGTGAACTCAACAACAGTTGAAGAGCGAGCCCTCGACAACTCGCCCTCTCAACTGTTGTTGGGTTCACCTCGTCAGTGCTAGATAAGATTCTAGCAAAACGTCGGAACTGCGATTTTATGCACTGCAGAATGAACGGATGTACTCCAGATTATAACTATTCATCATATATATATATATATATATATATATATATATATATATATATATATATATATATATATACAGTAAACTCCCGATTATCCGTGGAATAGGGTGGCCCGGCAACGCCGGATAACGAATTCCCCGGATAATCCGCTATGAACAAAGAATACGCAAAACGATCAATAATCTATTATTATACCATAAGTTACACAAATAATGACCCCGGTTAATGCAATTTACAAATAATCTTCAGAGGACAAAATAAATATAGAAAATAATTTAAAATGTCGATGTATTTGACGGATTATAACATGTACATTTATATGTCTAACTATTTACAATACATACATAGGTATATGTCAAAAGTAAGTATGTATGTACATATGTAATTTCCTTTACACAAAATACTTTCACCTTTTAACAAAAAAATCTGTCACTTTCGTGTGTGTTTTTTTTTTTGTGAGCATTGATTTAGCTTTAATGTGCGATCTAAGTTTCTTGAGAACCATTTTGTCGTACGGTGTCTACTTGTGTCACGTGTGTCACAAAGCGATAAAGATCGATAATGTATATTACAGATATGGATAATGCATATGTCACGTCTTAGACTATTTATAGCCGAGATTAGCTGGCATTTGTTTACAATCTTATGATATACACGTTAGGTTTTCGGGCGTTCAAGCATTTGGTCATTGTCTCTTATATACAGTAGTCTGCTCGCCCCTTTTATTTCGCTGGCCCGCGTCGGGATGCTTCCCTTTCAATGTAAAAATTAGTACTTACATATCTATTCCCTTCATCTTAACTTCTATTAAGCCTTGTATGTATTTACGTCGTAATTCATCGCTTGGGAATTTAAACACATGAATCTGATTGGAATAAAAATTGGATATTTGTAAAACAATGGCAGACCCCGGATAATCCGCAAACCGGTTAATCCGCCCACGGATAATCAGGAGTTTACTGTATATATATATATATATATATATATATATATACATATGTGTGTGTGTGTGTGTGTGTGTGTGTGTGTGTGTAAGTGTTTGAATTACATATATTTTATATAGGCTATTGTATAAATCAATTGTCATGCATTAGTCTCGCAAAAACTCAAGATTGGCTCAACCAATTTGAAAATTTCTTGTTGCGTTTTGAAGACTGTTGGAGATAAATAAAAAAGAACACAACTCCCCTTCTATCTGGCGTCGAGGCTGGTAGGCTCAAATGACTAGAAGTGCAGTGACCTGTTGACTCAGTGACGATACAAGGGCCTCGTACCAAGTAGATTATTATCGCGTTATTGTGTCTACTTCCAGGATGTTACATAGATTAAGAAGGACAAGGTCACCCTCCCACCACTTGGGGTTAGTAGGCACCAACAGCCCCGAAGCACAGTATGCAGCTAGTTCTGTAATATTACAGTACAAGAGGCTCAACTCAACCAACCCTAATATTCCCGTGTCTTTTTTTTTAAATTTTAGACTGAACTACTAAAATTGAAACCAGATTAAGATTTATCATCTTCCATGACAGATTCTGGAAATATTTTATTCAATTACGTTTATTATCTCCTCTCTCGTATTCAGAATGCTTAAATAAATGTTTAATTCTTTGCTAGAAAAAAATGCCGGTTTAGAACTGTTTTGAAGAGAACAACTAAGATGAAAGAAGCCTGCCGAGACCTCGTCTTTCAAATCACGACATCAGGATATAATAAATTCCAAATGACTTGCTAATGGAGGCAGGTACATGTCAATAACGAGTTATTTAAAAAGGAAATTGCCTTAGTAAGCAAAGGAACGTAGCTGTTTTGTGACAAGTTTTTTTCTTAAAGGGACTGTTGCAAGTGAAAGAACGTCGAGTAAGTACATCGCCATTTGTGGATACCTGTTCAAACATTTCAAATGTTCTAAAAAAGGCATTAATGGTTAAAAAAAACCTTTTATGTTAAAGAGCCGATCTACTAATAAATTCACAGCATCAACCTCAATGGTTTTATTATAGTTGGGAAGAAACCATGTTGCGTGTTAAGTTGTTTGTTTGTTCTATTCCTTTAAAACTTTCAAATAATTGTTTGAAAAACCATGAAATAAGATGTAGATAGCTGTATCGCTGGGAAAGTCATTAGTTTTTCTTGTTTATATAGGCCCTATACGTGTATCTTTGGAAAGACGAGGAGATTGTCCATTGCCAAAGTGATCCCTGCTTCGGACTCACTCGTCCTGGCAGATTATTAGCAGTTATATCTTTATATTACATACATCGTATCAAAATGTATGTAAAAGTACATTTTAAAATTACCTCTTTACCCGGCTTCATTGGTCCTGCTAAAGGCTTAACATAAACATAGAGCTTTTTCTTCTCGTCATATTTGATATATTCCTGTATGTTGACTTCCTTGATTATGGTTATTATCAGCTGTATCCTGGATTTATACACCTCATCGGTCTCAGTGCTGTATCTGCTTGTTACCCTCAGTATGTAAGTCTCCTCAGTTTCCTCAGTTTTCTTTGTGTACACTCTGCGCACGTAAGCCTCGTCTGGCTCGTTCGGCTGCTGTCCCGGGTAAGCCTGGAAAATACAAGAGCACAATACTGTGTTATAGAAAATGTTACCAAAGCAAAAAAAAAAAAAACAACTTTCGAAGGAAGGGAATATTTAGACATTCAAAGTAGATTGTATGTTATACTTTAAACTTATTTCGTGTTCCCTAATACCATCTGGAACTGGTTTAATGACGATAATTCTAAAATGAGCCGTTTGTAATCATGATGTTAGTATTTGAAATTTCACAAAACATATTTTGTTTTTAAAGTTAACTGATGGGAACTTAAGTGTCAAGCGCTCAACAGATGTATCCTATACATGTAGTTTGTAAACCTAACTGAAGAGAATTAAAGGTTAGGGTGAAGCGCTCAAGAGATGTAGCCTATACATGTTGTTTGTAAAGCTACCTGAAGGGAACTAAAGGAAAGTGTCAATCGCGCAACAGATGTAGCCTATACATGCTGTTTGTAAATCTAACTGAAGGGAACTAAAGGAAAGTGTCAATCGCTCAACAGATATAGGCTATACATGTTGTTTGTAAAGCAATCTGAAGGGAACTAAAGGAGAGTGTCAATCGCTCAACAGATATAGCCTATACATGTTGTTTGTAAAGCTACCTGAAGGGAACTAAAGGAAAGTGTCAATCGCGCAACAGATGTAGCCTATACATGCTGTTTGTAAAGCTACCTGAAGGGAACTAAAGGAAAGTGTCAATCGCGCAACAGATGTAGCCAATACATGTTGTTTGTAAAGCTACCTGAAGGGAACTAAAGGAGAGTGTCAATCGCGCAACAGATGTAGCCTATACATGTTGTTTGTAAAGCTACCTGAAGGGAACTAAAGGAGAGTGTCAATCGCGCAACAGATGTAGCCTATACATGTTGTTTGTAAAGCTACCTGAAGGGAACTAAAGGAGAGTGTCAATCGCGCAACAGATGTAGCCTATACATGTTGTTTGTAAAGCTACCTGAAGGGAACTAAAGGAGAGTGTCAATCGCGCAACAGATGTAGCCTATACATGTTGTTTGTAAAGCTACCTGAAGGGAACTAAAGGAGAGTGTCAATCGCGCAACAGATGTAGCCTATACATGTTGTTTGTAAAGCTACCTGAAGGGAACTAAAGGAAAGTGTCAATCGCGCAACAGATGTAGCCTATACATGTTGTTTGTAAAGCTACCTGAAGGGAACTAAAGGAAAGTGTCAATCGCGCAACAGATGTAGCCTATACATGCTGTTTGTAAAGCTACCTGAAGGGAACTAAAGGAAAGTGTCAATCGCGCAACAGATGTAGCCAATACATGTTGTTTGTAAAGCTACCTGAAGGGAACTAAAGGAAAGTGTCAATCGCGCAACAGATGTAGCCTATACATGTTGTTTGTAAAGCTACCTGAAGGGAACTAAAGGAAAGTGTCAATCGCGCAACAGATGTAGCCTATACATGCTGTTTGTAAAGCTACCTGAAGGGAACTAAAGGAAAGTGTCAATCGCGCAACAGATGTAGCCAATACATGTTGTTTGTAAAGCTACCTGAAGGGAACTAAAGGAAAGTGTCAATCGCGCAACAGATGTAGCCTATACATGTTGTTTGTAAAGCTACCTGAAGGGAACTAAAGGAAAGTGTCAATCGCGCAACAGATGTAGCCTATACATGCTGTTTGTAAATCTAACTGAAGGGAACTAAAGGAAAGTATCAATCGCGCAACAGATATAGCCTATACATGTTGTTTGTAAAGCTACCTGAAGGGAACTAAAGGAAAGTATCAATCGCGCAACAGATATAGCCTATACATGTTGTTTGTAAAGCTACCTGAAGGGAACTAAAGGAAAGTGTCAATCGCGCAACAGATATAGCCTATACATGCTGTTTGTAAAGCTACCTGAAGGGAACTAAAGGAAAGTATCAATCGCGCAACAGATATAGCCTATACATGTTGTTTGTAAAGCTACCTGAAGGGAACTAAAGGAAAGTATCAATCGCGCAACAGATATAGCCTATACATGCTGTTTGTAAAGCTACCTGAAGGGAACTAAAGGAAAGTATCAATCGCGCAACAGATATAGCCTATACATGTTGTTTGTAAAGCTACCTGAAGGGAACTAAAGGAAAGTATCAATCGCGCAACAGATATATCCTATACATGCTGTTTGTAAAGCTACCTGAAGGGAACTAAAGGAAAGTATCAATCGCGCAACGGATATAGCCTATACATGTTGTTTGTAAAGCTACCTGAAGGGAACTAAAGGAAAGTATCAATCGCGCAACAGATATAGCCTATACATGTTGTTTGTAAAGCTACCTGAAGGGAACTAAAGGAAAGTATCAATTGCGCAACAGATATAGCCTATACATGTTGTTTGTAAAGCTACCTGAAGGGAACTAAAGGAAAGTGTCAATCGCGCAACAGATATAGCCTATACATGTTGTTTGTAAAGCTACCTGAAGGGAACTAAAGGAAAGTATCAATCGCGCAACAGATGTAGCCTATACATGTTGTTTGTAAAGCTACCTGAAGGGAACTAAAGGAAAGTGTCAATCGCGCAACAGATGTAGCCTATACATGTTGTTTGTAAAGCTACCTGAAGGGAACTAAAGGAAAGTGTCAATCGCGCAACAGATATAGCCTATACATGTTGTTTGTAAAGCTACCTGAAGGGAACTAAAGGAAAGTATCAATCGCGCAACTGATATAGCCTATACATGTTGTTTGTAAAGCTACCTGAAGGGAACTAAAGGAAAGTGTCAATCGCGCAACAGATGTAGCCTATACATGTTGTTTGTAAAGCTACCTGAAGGGAACTAAAGGAAAGTGTCAATCGCGCAACAGATGTAGCCTATACATGCTGTTTGTAAATCTAACTGAAGGGAACTAAAGGAAAGTGTCAATCGCGCAACAGATAAAGCCTATACATGTTGTTTGTAAAGCTACATGAAGGGAACTAAAGGAAAGTGTCAATCGCGCAACAGATGTAGCCAATACATGTTGTTTGTAAAGCTACCTGAAGGGAACTAAAGGAAAGTGTCAATCGCGCAACAGATGTAGCCTATACATGCTGTTTGTAAATCTAACTGAAGGGAACTAAAGGAAAGTGTCAATCGCGCAACAGATAAAGCCTATACATGTTGTTTGTAAAGCTACATGAAGGGAACTAAAGGAAAGTGTCAATCGCGCAACAGATGTAGCCAATACATGTTGTTTGTAAAGCTACCTGAAGGGAACTAAAGGAAAGTGTCAATCGCGCAACAGATGTAGCCTATACATGCTGTTTGTAAATCTAACTGAAGGGAACTAAAGGAAAGTGTCAATCGCGCAACAGATGTAGCCTATACATGTTGTTTGTAAAGCTACCTGAAGGGAACTAAAGGAAAGTGTCAATCGCGCAACAGATGTAGCCTATACATGCTGTTTGTAAAGCTACCTGAAGGGAACTAAAGGAAAGTGTCAATCGCGCAACAGATGTAGCCAATACATGTTGTTTGTAAAGCTACCTGAAGGGAACTAAAGGAAAGTGTCAATCGCGCAACAGATGTAGCCTATACATGTTGTTTGTAAAGCTACCTGAAGGGAACTAAAGGAAAGTGTCAATCGCGCAATAGATGTAGCCTATACATGCTGTTTGTAAAGCTACCTGAAGGGAACTAAAGGAAAGTGTCAAGCGCGCAACAGATGTAGCCAATACATGTTGTTTGTAAAGCTACCTGAAGGGAACTAAAGGAAAGTGTCAATCGCGCAACAGATGTAGCCTATACATGTTGTTTGTAAAGCTACCTGAAGGGAACTAAAGGAAAGTGTCAATCGCGCAACAGATGTAGCCTATACATGCTGTTTGTAAATCTAACTGAAGGGAACTAAAGGAAAGTATCAATCGCGCAACAGATATAGCCTATACATGTTGTTTGTAAAGCTACCTGAAGGGAACTAAAGGAAAGTATCAATCGCGCAACAGATATAGCCTATACATGTTGTTTGTAAAGCTACCTGAAGGGAACTAAAGGAAAGTGTCAATCGCGCAACAGATATAGCCTATACATGCTGTTTGTAAAGCTACCTGAAGGGAACTAAAGGAAAGTATCAATCGCGCAACAGATATAGCCTATACATGTTGTTTGTAAAGCTACCTGAAGGGAACTAAAGGAAAGTATCAATCGCGCAACAGATATAGCCTATACATGCTGTTTGTAAAGCTACCTGAAGGGAACTAAAGGAAAGTATCAATCGCGCAACAGATATAGCCTATACATGTTGTTTGTAAAGCTACCTGAAGGGAACTAAAGGAAAGTATCAATCGCGCAACAGATATAGCCTATACATGCTGTTTGTAAAGCTACCTGAAGGGAACTAAAGGAAAGTATCAATCGCGCAACGGATATAGCCTATACATGTTGTTTGTAAAGCTACCTGAAGGGAACTAAAGGAAAGTATCAATCGCGCAACAGATATAGCCTATACATGTTGTTTGTAAAGCTACCTGAAGGGAACTAAAGGAAAGTATCAATCGCGCAACAGATATAGCCTATACATGTTGTTTGTAAAGCTACCTGAAGGGAACTAAAGGAAAGTGTCAATCGCGCAACAGATATAGCCTATACATGTTGTTTGTAAAGCTACCTGAAGGGAACTAAAGGAAAGTATCAATCGCGCAACAGATGTAGCCTATACATGTTGTTTGTAAAGCTACCTGAAGGGAACTAAAGGAAAGTGTCAATCGCGCAACAGATGTAGCCTATACATGTTGTTTGTAAAGCTACCTGAAGGGAACTAAAGGAAAGTGTCAATCGCGCAACAGATATAGCCTATACATGTTGTTTGTAAAGCTACCTGAAGGGAACTAAAGGAAAGTATCAATCGCGCAACTGATATAGCCTATACATGTTGTTTGTAAAGCTACCTGAAGGGAACTAAAGGAAAGTGTCAATCGCGCAACAGATGTAGCCTATACATGTTGTTTGTAAAGCTACCTGAAGGGAACTAAAGGAAAGTGTCAATCGCGCAACAGATGTAGCCTATACATGCTGTTTGTAAATCTAACTGAAGGGAACTAAAGGAAAGTGTCAATCGCGCAACAGATAAAGCCTATACATGTTGTTTGTAAAGCTACATGAAGGGAACTAAAGGAAAGTGTCAATCGCGCAACAGATGTAGCCAATACATGTTGTTTGTAAAGCTACCTGAAGGGAACTAAAGGAAAGTGTCAATCGCGCAACAGATGTAGCCTATACATGCTGTTTGTAAATCTAACTGAAGGGAACTAAAGGAAAGTGTCAATCGCGCAACAGATAAAGCCTATACATGTTGTTTGTAAAGCTACATGAAGGGAACTAAAGGAAAGTGTCAATCGCGCAACAGATGTAGCCAATACATGTTGTTTGGGAAGTGTTAATTAAGAAACCACCAGTATGAAAGATAACTGCACAATTGTTTCTAAGGAATTATAAAACTGACGCTAAATCGAGTGGAAAAAGTTTACAGCAGCTCAACTTGTGTCGGATTGTAGTTTGTAGAAGGGACTGTTAGTGAAGAGTGGTCTTTGCATCATGGTCTTTGGAAGAATTCCTACACTTGACGTTTAACACGATTATGGAGTAATGCTATAGTTTAATGTTTATCATAAATAAACGAGTATAAAGTCTTATAATAAATTAATTAAATTCATACATAACAAATTAATTAAATTTGTCAGTTGTGGACTTTTTATAGTGATATATGAAAGTTTGAAAAAAATGCAAATGGTGCAAACTGAGAGAGGATCAACGAGAGGTATGAAGTCTTTTCTCAAGAGTGTTCTAGCAAAATACGATTTTAACCGATACGATGATTGTACGATTGATTGTATGATTGATGGTACGATGATTGTACGATATGCATGCCATGAATATTGAAAGGCATAGAAAAAAAGTGAATCGAAGACTGTGAAACATTATGATTACACCTGGCTATGTTGTAATCAACCTATACTAATTTCAAGGCACTTTGGTAGCTGTCACGTGAATATGATGTCAGAACGGTCTCTGTCTCCTGTTAAAACATCAGTTTGTGATAATTCTTTTGCTACTGGTAGTTGGCTCTGCGTATACACAGTGACAGAATGTATGTAAATATACTTTTGTAATTTTCCTGACATCCCAACTAACGTGTAATGTTAAACCAAGTGCTTTTTGTTTGTGCATTAGTTTCGTCTCTGTGCCGAATATGTTTGTAATTCTCGAGTAATATTGCTGTTCGAAAACTTCAATCATGCAGAAATGCCATTAAATACAAGCGGATGCCGGTTCACTGATCCGCCATGTAACATAAAATCAATGCCATTTGTGTTGTGCTTGTCGTTTCTTGTTAACAGAACATTCCGTGTGTGATAAATTCTAACACACTATACAGCAATAGTGTGATTTCCTATAAAGCAATAGCCTCTATGTAATAATTCCTATAGGATTATTATAGTAAAAGCGAGGGAAACGTGGTTTTATTATAGTAAAAACGAGATTCTTATTTAGGCATGTCAGGGTCTATAATTGCAAACCCACTTTTCTAACAATTTTTAAATATTTTCATTTTCAACTACCAAGCCGCAACACTCGAGTTATTACACATGAAATATAATAGGGTTATTTGTGAACTGTATACACTGGTATTTGTTGCTTTATTTAAAACCTATATTTATTTATTTAAACCTTTATTTAAAAAAGGATCCTGGTGAAGGCACAAAGGGCTATGCGTGCAAACACTCGAACTCTTGCGACACTTGTGTACCTCTAGAAGTAAACATTTATTGCTATTCTACTGTAAACAGTACCTATACATTTATATACTTCTTTTAATTATTTGAAACACCTTCACGATGTAATCTCTCCGAGACTCATTAAAGTTATTTTACCTTTATATTTATAAAACATAATATTTGTAGGAAATTAAACTCTTAAGATTTAATTAGCTTTCAACTGTTTTTTTTTTAAACTTTGGTCACATGAATAAGTGACAGTATTTTAATTTGTACTTTGTGAAAAACAAAAGTGGGCAGTAAACATTCCACACATGAATAAAATATACGCTTAAAAATACAAGTTATGAACTCAAGGTCACAAATACTGGCTACGAATACAAGGTTATTAATACAAGTTACGAAAACAAGGTTAAAAATACAATGTTAAAA
Source organism: Prosapia bicincta (assembly GCA_036971475.1). Taxonomy (NCBI): domain Eukaryota; kingdom Metazoa; phylum Arthropoda; class Insecta; order Hemiptera; family Cercopidae; genus Prosapia; species Prosapia bicincta. The sequence continues at coordinate 130,181,532 of JBAIZL010000004.1, forward strand.
ACAACAATACATACACGCTAAAAAAGTTTGTTAATAAACAACATTATATTGAAAAATATTAATTAACACTCATAGCTACAAAACCGTATACAAATGAAAATGGCCAAATGTGAAGTCATGCCCTGGATATTAAATATAACAAGGAGGTACGTTAGAGATAGGCACGCTAAAGTTATAAAGTTTCTCTACCCAATAATTTTATTTTGTTTAATTTTTCTACAATAATTACTTCGTTTATTTACGTTTTTTTGACTTTTGTTAAATTTACAATTTTTTTAAAAATCTACTCTTAAACCGGAACTCTTTACGGTGTTATTCTTCGCTTATTTGTTTGTTTCTTCGTATTCTAAGTATTCTAACTAAAACGCAAAATCTCTCCTACACTTCAATTCCTTCGACAAAACCGTAGTATAAATCAAGTGGTTTGTTTGATGCTAAGGGAAAGATTTCGTCAGGCGCCCCACAAACTCAATCCCAAGTGCAACGCATGGTATTCTTAAAGAATTCAAACACAAATAGGGAGTGATGTGACGTGACACTATCAAATGCATGTAAACATAATGGGGTTGAACAAACAATGAACGACACGACTTTGAGCGACGACGACTGGATAAGTTCTAAACTGCATCGTGCCGCTATGGTATCCTCTTTAGCCAGCAATTCCATTGAATTCACAAATCCACGAACTTAACAGGTTTGAGTGCTTGGAATGGGTAGAGATTTATCTTGCAATACAGAACGTTAATTCATAATGCTGGCGTCTTTAACAGGGACAAATTGACGTTTTCTCCTAATTCACAGTAAAATGATGAGCCCTAAACAGAGCTACTTGGAGGAAAAAATTACGATTAGTGAACAGGTAATGACATGATTGTTTAGTTTAAATATTGTACTACTTCTCACAGTTATTAAAAATTAGCAATTCATAAATGATTCAAAAGTAAGCAAAAAATAACACTTAGACATATGCATGCTATACCTTTAGCATACACTCTGTTAACACACGTACAAACAACAGCACAAAAAGCTAAAGTAGGAAGTAACACCAGCAATGTCGTTCGTAATTTCTGTTTAACTTGTTACCTGAGACGTAGCGTTCGAAGGTTGGTTTGTTTCTTGGGAAACTGGTATTTCGGAGGGTGCGGGTACTGTACTGTCAGGCGCAAAAGTGGTCTCAAGCTTTAATTTATCCACATTAGGTACTTCTTTAATATCTGGAGCAGCAGATGCAGTTACTGGTACATCTTGTTTCACTTCAGGAGCAATATCTTTTGCTTCCTTTGTTTCTGGTGCTATAGCTGTTGCAGCATGTGCAGCTTGCTTACTATCTGGTACCTCCTTTTTCACCTCAGGAGCAATATCTTTTGCTTCCTTTGTTTCTGGTGCTGTAGCTGTTTCAGCCGGTGCAGCTTGCTTACTATCTGGTACCTCCTTTTTCACCTCAGGAGCAATATCTTTTGCTTCCTTTATTTCTGGTACTATAGCTGTTGCAGCTTGCTTACTGTCTGGTACCTCCTTTTTCACCTCAGGAGCAATATCTTTTGCTTCTTTTGTTTCTGGTGCTATAGCTGTTACAGCAGGTGCAGCTTGCTTACTATCTGGTACCTCCTTTTTCACCTCAGGAGCAATATCTTTTGCTTCTTTTGTTTCTGGTGCTATAGCTGTTGCAGCAGGTGCAGCTTGTTTAATATCGGGTACGTCTTTTTTTACCTCAGGTGTAATATCTTTGGCTTCCTTTGTTTCCGGCGCTTTATCTGTTTCAGCAGGCGCAGCTTGCTTACTGTCTAATACATCTTTTTTTACCTCAGGAGCAATATCTTTTGCTACCTTTGATTCTAGTGGTATAGCTGTAGCACTAGGTACAATTTGCTTACTCTCTGGTAGATCTTTTATCTCAGGAGCAATATCTTTTGCTTCTTTTGTTTCCGGTGTTCTATCTGCTTCAGCAGGTGCAGCTTGATTACTCTCTGGTAGATCTTTTATCTCAGGAGTAATATCTTTTATTTCTGGTGTTATAGCTGTTACAGCTTGCTTACCTTCTGGTAGATATTTTACCTCAGGAGCAATATCTTTTGCTTCCTTTGTTTCAGGTGCTTTATCTGTTTCAGCAAGCGCAGGTGTCTTACTATCTGGTACATCTTTTGTTATATCAGGAGCAACATCTTTTGCTTCCTTTGTTTCAGGTGCTTTGTCTGTTTCAGTAGGTGCAGCTTTCTTACTATCTGGAGTAATATCTTTTGCTTCCTTTGTTTGTGGTACTTTATCTGTTTCAGCAGGTGATGCTTTCTTACTATCTGGTTTGTCCATAGAAGCGTCAGGAGCAGTATCTTTTGCTTCCTTTGTTTCTGGCGCCTTATCTGTTTCAGCAGGGGCATCTCTCTTATTATTTGGTTTGCCCTTCTTTACCTGAGGAGCATCATCTTTTACTTCCTTTGTTTCTGGTGCTTTATCTGTTTCAGCAGGTAAACATTTCTTATTATCTGGTTTGTCCTTCTTTACCTGAGGAGCAACTTCTTTTGATTCTTTTGTTTCTGGCGCCTTTTCTGTTTCAGCAGGTACACCTTTCTTATTATCTGGTTTGCCCTTCTTTACCTGAGGAGCAACTTCTTTTGCTTCTTTTGTTTCTGGCGCCTTATCTGTTTCAGCAGGAGCACCTTTCTTATTATCTGGTTTGCCCTTCTTTACCTGAGGAGCCACTTCTTTTGCTTCTTTTGTTTCTGGCGCCTTATCTGTTTCAGCAGGAGCACCTTTCTTATTATCTGGTTTGCCCTTCTTTACTTGAGGAGCAACTTCTGTTGCTTCTTTTGTTTCTGGTGCTGTATCTGTTTCAGCAGGCGCAGGTTTCTTACTTTCTGGTTTGCCCTTCTGTACTTCAGGGGTACCAGGTTTAGCATCTTTCGTACCTGGTGTTTCATTTGGTTTTACGGGTTCAGATATTTTATTTTCTGGTTTACCCTTCTGTTTTTGTAACTTGGTATCTATAGCCTGCTTTGTTTCTGGTGTTTGTTCTTTTTTATTAGAGTCTCTCTTATTCTCAGGTTTATCATTCGTTTTATCTGGCTTGTTATCAGGTTTCCCTTTAGACTCTTCCTTACCCTCTTTTGTTTCTGGGGTCTGATTTCCTTTTTTACTTTTATCTTCCTTCAAGTCAGATTTAACCTCTGGTTTAATTTCCTTCGCCTCTTTTGTATCTGGTTTTTCTATCGGTTCTTGCCCTTCGTTTTTACCTGGTGCTTTATTCTTTGGCGTTCCTTTGGGTGCAGATTTGCTGGGCACAATATAGGCGTAAATTTTCTTTTTTTGGTCATATTTAATATTATCTTTTATCGGAACATCACTTAATACTTTTATTATTAAGTCGACTCTCGCTTTGTATACCTCTTCGGTTTCGGTGCTGTACCTACTCGTCAGTCTCAAGTAATATTGCTCGTCTGTTTCTTCTGTTTTCCTTGTGAACACCCTACGTACATAAACGTCATCGGACTCGTCAGGCAGTTGTTCAGGGTACTGCTGAAACCCGTAACAAGTAACTGTGTCAAATGACAATTATGAGCTAATTAATAACTAAGAAAAAATACATACAATATCTTTCTAATTATATTGTCAAACATTTACAAATAAATATTTTTTCTTCAATGAAATAAACCCCTCGTCTTAAAATCTATGGGGTTATTAGTCTTAGGGGCCAGTTTCCCCAAAGACGTAGGTAGAAAAGCAAACAAGTCTCTTGTCTAACAAAGTATTTTCAATATTGCACTATCAATATAATGAATGAGCAACGTTCATTGACGTCATTGCAAAATTATTTATTTTGCTTTTTCTTATGTTTCTGGAGAACAGCTTTAAGAGCTAAAATTGTAAACACTATTTCAATTTTAAACACTTTTGCCACAAATTATATTTCGTTATTTCGTATTAGAGTGACAGTTTAATAATCTTTAACAATTCGATTATAGTCCTAGCGTTGTAATCTAAGTAATTCTTGCTCCTTGTTGTAAACAGTTGGTTACTTTCAGCCCAAAATGGGTATCCTAGCCACATGCTTTCAGCCGCTCTGTATATGTAGACCGGCTTAAATGCGAGGTTAAGCCATTAGGAGAGTTTATACATTTGTTATATAATTTGTACTTTATTGGGGTAACATAAATGCGAGTAATAATGCTTACTAAAATATATCAGACTTCAACTAAAGCCTGGTTTTTACTACTTATTTGGTTTAAAAGTGGAAGCTATTCAGAAAAATAAGTTCTAATTGCTAACTATAATCTAAAATTGCTTAAAACTAAAAACAAAGAACAGCCAAATCTGTGACTAAAACTATACCCTAGACCTACAAGTAACACACGTCAGCTAGCACTAGTAAATTTCTACACAAACGAAATAAAATTATTTCCAAAACTGAAATCTAAGCATTATGCTTAAATGTTTGATAGTGCAGTAATTGTCATTCCTTAGATAGGCTACTTTTGATAGTATAGCACTTAACGTTGAGAGGTTTTAATTTTGTAATTTTTCCCTTATTCAATTTTATTATATTAGTTTTACTTAATTTCTTATAGTGAGCGTAAAATCCTATCTACAAATTAACAATCTGCAACATGCTGGCCTCACCTTAGTGGCTGGTACATTCTTATCTCCCGGCTTCTTTGGTCCTCCAGAAGGCTTAATGTATACATAGAGCTTTTTCTTCTCGTCATATTTGATATGTTCCTGTATGTTGACTTCCTTGATTATGGTTATTATCAACTGTATCCTGGATTTATACACCTCATCGGTCTCAGTGTTGTATCTACTTGTTACCCTCAGTATGTACGTCTCCTCAGTTTCCTCAGTCTTCTTTGTGTACACTCTGCGCACGTATGCCTCGTCTGGCTCATTCGGTTGCTGTCCTGGGTATCCCTGAAAATAGAGAAGAAAGAAAACATTTATTTTAGAAAATCCGTCGGGTAATTAAACATTGTAAAAGTAAAAATGTTACGATAACTAAAGCTATTTGATTTATTGATTTAAAAACCATTACATGTTAAAAGATATAAAATTTTAATATTTTTAGAAAAATAAAAGTAAATATTTATGTTATTGTAGTACTTCCGCCTAAAATATAGAAACATATTTTTCTAGACACGATCAGCAACAACCAAGTGTCCATTTTGCCTATAAAGGTGAGTTAGCAATGCTTTCTATCAGTATAGCTGCTACTCGCAACTGGCGCGCGTTTGGATGATAGAGAACAAAAAGCTAGTCCTATTCAAAAACATTGGTTTGAGTAGTGCGTGTTGCGTCAAAGGCTATGGCTAAGGAGTTGCAGGCATTGCGGTTATTTAGAAAACTGATATAAGTAAATTTGTTCAAAACCTTATGTAAATGATCTGGTTAATATGCCAAATCAAGTAAAATAATATTTATACGGTTTTCCGGCCTTGTCAAATCTAAATTATTGTAATATAAACTACACCTCATATTATAATGTCCGTGGAACTATCTTTTGCTTCCTCTACCCTTCCCCCCACCAGTGCTCACTTTTAGACGTCACTGCCAACTTGCGTATGAACAGCTTCACTGCCGTTAGGATATATCAGAAAGACCTATGTATAGGATGTAAATACATAAACACTGGTTTTCTTTCGTCCTTCTGCCGTTTCTGGCAGCCCAGACACAGGTTTTGCTTGATGATTTGTATAAAGTTAGAGGCCGCGGCCCTTCTTACGCTGACATTTGCACTCTTTAACTTGATTTGTATTATATCACGTCTGTAATAAAAGGAAGACAAATATCTTAAAGTTGGGAGTATTGACAAAAGCGAAGATATACCTATTACGTCAGAAAATTATGTCTCTATTCCTCTGCATCTACTGTCGCTGTTTTATTGACCACTAAGTAATTTGAAACTTCCGAACAAATTTTGCTCATAGTCAAACGTATGGCAACACTAAACATGGTTTGATATAGACAAACTTTGTGCCAATCGTTAGCAATTGTCTATCTTGTAATTTCCCTTCGTCAAATTGACTATAGTGAATTTTGAAAGACAAATTTGATTTTAATATTTTAACTTATTCCTCCACAAAAAATACTATCTCGGTAAAGAGCACAATAGCGTTTAGTTGGTAAAAGAGTGAGCTTTCCTTAAACTCTGGTTATACTTAACGTTTTTCTCATGTATCAGAAGTAAGTTCTTATGCAAACAAATTATTTTTTAAAAATATATATAATTTTGTGGGTTTTTAAAGAAAGGCAAATTTTGAAATAGGTAAAATATGTAAAACTAAAATGATTTTAAGTTTTACAATATCGCAGGATCGATATAAATTTCTTTAAAAGAAATTTCCGCAACATATTTGTTCATAGATCTTAGTTTCAGTTTTCTTGTATGTATTAAACAGGACTTAAATATATTTGGGTGTAATTTCTATATTATATATTCGAGTACATTTTCCTTCCTTTCCTAACATTACAATATTTTCCTTTGTTGGCGCGTTTCGGAATGACTCTATTTTAAAAAACAGAAACAATACTCTTTAAGTACTGCTATTTAAGTTTAAAAAGTGGAGTCAGTCCGAAACGCGGCAAAAAGGGAAAATATTGTAATGTTAGGAAAGGCAGGAAAATGTACTTGAATATATACAACGGAATATATACAGCTAGAATATTCCTAACAGAAGTGAGGATGAGTATATTTAGAAGTAAATTCTATATTGTTTTAGTTTTATGTGTGTTGTATGTTTTGCGTGTTGTTGTACCTTTGCTGTTGTAACAGTGTGTTTAGTTTGTTGCTTAGTTTTAACGAATACGTATCGCCGAGCCTTTTCGTCATACTTGAGGTTCTCCAGTAAGGGGACGTCACTGAAGACTTCGGCTATCAGCGCCACCCTCGACTTGTAGACGTCGTCCGTCTCGTTGCCCTGTCTGGTCGCTATCCTCGTGTAATAAGCCTCGTCAGTTTCGCCGGGCTTCCTTGAGTACACTCGGCGCACGTAGTCTACGTCGGATTCTTTTTGCTTTTGTCCTTGAAAAAGCTGGAATAACAAACATTAACAGATATTTTAGACTGTATTTTACAAGTCATAGCACGATGTGCAGCTTTGTAGTTTTATAGATATAATATTCATTATACAAATATGAATATTTTTTTAAAGATAAAATTTAAAAAACGTGTAATAAAGTTTAAAAAAAATGTATATTAAATTTACATTGATAATTCGCAATGTTCATATTACTGAATTTATTCCTTCTTTCTATTTTCATTCAATTTAACACAAGCATATAAAGTTATCCTAAACAAATTGATTTGCATGAACAAATAGAAACACGCCGTTATTCTCTTTACCCTATTCAACGTTAAAACTGGCAAATTATTGTAACAAAACGTTTTATAAAGAATACGAAATTTCTCGCAAGACAAAAGTTCTTATTATCAGACTTTTTCTTGCAATGTGTTTTCATGCGCAAAGAAATATCGATTATTATGCTGTAGATAAATTTATTTATAATTCACCACTAGCACATTTTCTCACAAATATTAACACTTTAAACTATTTTCTATATTGGGCTTATGAGAATTACTTTTATGTAATGTTGTTATCAAATTGATTACATTAAATGTAATTAGGAATATGTAAAATTCAAAAACCATTCTTTCAATACTAACGACAAATTCAATAATGTAAAATGATTAGAATAGTGGCCTGCATACGGTGACTTACATCGCATTGCAACAATTATTTCGCATTATTTGTCTCAGTCATAAGAATTCTCTAAGGAATCTATGTGTGTTAGGAAATATAAAATAATCGCGTATGAGCAATTAGGTACAAACGGCTTTTTGAGCGGATAAAACTATTGTACACTTACCTTGGTACGCATTTCAGATGTAGTTGGGGTGATCGAGATCTCGACTGCTGTAGAATACGCGACAAGTCACGTGCCGACAAAACGGCCAGACCTCTCGCCATACGTAATCACAACTTTGTCTATAGTTGCAACTAGGATAAACTTACCTCGGTACGCATTTTAGATGTAGTTGGGGTGATCGTGATCTCGACTGTTGTAGAATACTCGATCAATCACGTGCCGACAAAACGGGCAGACCTCTCGCCATACGTAATCACAACTTTGTCTATAGTTGCAACTAGGATAAACTTACCTTGGTACGCATTTTAGATGTAGTTGGGGTGATCGTGATCTCGACTGTTGTAGAATACTCGACCAGTCACGTGCCGACAAAACGGGCAGACCTCTCGCCATACGTAATCACAACTTTGTCTATAGTTGCAACTAGGATAAACTTACCTTGGTACGCATTTTAGATGTAGTTGGGGTGATAGTGATCTCGACTGTTGTAGAATACTCGACCAGTCACGTGCCGACAAAACGGGCAGACCTCTCGCCATACGTAATCACAACTTTGTCTATAGTTGCAACTAGGATAAACTTACTTTGGTACTCATTTTAGATGTAGTTGAGGTGATAGTGATCTCGACTGTTGTAGAATACGCGACAAGTCACGTGCCGACAAAACGGCCAGACCTCTCACCATACGTAATCACAACTTTGTCTATAGTTGCAACTAGGATAAACTTACCTTGGTACGCATTTTAGATGTAGTTGGGGTGATAGTGATCTCGACTGTTGTAGAATACGCGACAAGTCACGTGCCGACAAAACGGCCAGACCTCTCGCCATACGTCATCACAACTTTGTCTATAGTTGCAACTAGGATAAACTTGCCTTGGTACGCATTTCAGATGTAGTTGGGGTGATCGTGATCTCGACTGTTGTAGAATACTCGACAAGTCACGTGCCTACAAAACGGGCAGACCTCTCGCCATACGTAATCACAACTTTGTCTATAGTTGCAACTAGGATACACTTACCTTGGTACGCATTTCAGATGTAGTTGGGGTGATAGTGATCTCGACTGTTGTAGAATACTCGACCAGTCACGTTCCGTTAAAACGGCCAGATTTGTCGTACGTCATCACAGCATTGTTGGTAGTTGTAACTAGGATACACTTACCTTGGTGCGAGTTTGAGATGTGGTTGTGGTGATCGTGATCTCGACTGTTGTTGAATATTCGACCTGTTGCGAGCCGACAAAACGGCCCGACTTGTCGTCGTACGTCATCACAACATTGTTGGTAGTTGTAACTAGAATACACTTACCTTGGTGCGAGTTTGAGATGTGGTTGTGGTGATCGTGGTCTCGACTGTTGTTGAATATTCGACCTGTTGCGAGCCGACAAAACGGCCAGACTTGTCGTCGTACGTCATCACAATATTGCTAGGCTCATTGCTGAAAGTGCTCATTATACAGGACACCCGTTCTTTGTACTCTTCGTCTGTCTCGTCAGGACTCCTGCAGGCCACTCTGGCGTTGTACTCATCGTCAGACTCGCCTTCTTCTCGGGAGTATAGCCGCCTGACGTAATTCTCGCGACTTTCTTTTGGCTTTTGCCCAGGGAAGAGCTGAAAATTAATAATAAAATTTTTACTACCTTCTTAATAATTAACTCTGTCTTTTTAAACAATTTATTGAAATATTTTATAAAGAAAAAATATGGTAGAATATTTTGCGTGTCAAGTAGATTTGTTGAAGTCATTTCAATTTTTCGCTTTTAATTCACTTCTCTAAATCGACAGCGCTATGTTAAACGAAAAATTAAGACCGTTAATTCAAGGTTAAATTACCGTTAAATTAGGTAAGGTTAAATAATCAGAATTTGGTCATAAGCATATGACTATATATTCTACTGCTTGAGAGGTCTTTCCTTTCAACATAAATATGTCGGCAAAATATTCAAAACAATATTTATTTTAAATGAAATATTTACTTTGTTATTTTCCCCGTGTTAACCTTGAATTCACTTGATTGTTTATTATTTTTTTGTCATAATTTATTTTTTTAGGGATGTATGTTTTTAATTTAATTATTTTCACTTCTACAATTTTTATCTTCAACTTTATGATCCATATTTTTCAATAAATATTCAATATCACCATTATCTACGTATTTAGGAAAGATGCGAACAATTTCTATATCAACCGTTTAAATGATCTCGTAGGAGAACAAAATTAAGGCGATCGTTGCAAAATAATGTATGGAGAGTACACGTCACCGGGGCCATAACGACATAGAAAACCAAAGTATACCATATTGGAGTAAAAATGTGAAAATTGAGAATAATCTTTATAATTACGTATACACAAGGACCACAAAATATTAAGGCATGCTTTATAGTTGTATGTACCAGTATACTGTGTGTCCAATGATACATTTTTTTTTTACTAATTCACAGTGTGTGTAAGTTACACAATGACGAACAAAAATAACGAAATGTATTAGTTTTTTTAGTGTGTATACGAGTCGTCTCATGTAATATTTCTTCTCGTTTCTTGGCACCATAAACGTTGTTGGCACTGTCTAGTTTCTTGGCACAGAAATCTAGCAACGACATCTCAAAAGCAGTCTCTTTCTCAAGTAAAATCAAAAGTTGTCAAGAGTAGTCTACCTGTACCATTTGGCATCTATGGCACCATGACATCTATGTTTCTTCGTCTTGATTTCTGAACGTTTTCTCTTCCCGTCTCTGTACAGGGTAATCGTCGGAAAATCCATTTGCGGAACCAAGAAGGCGTTTATGTAACCAAGAAGAGACGTATGTAACACATTGTCCAACGTGTTACTAGGATTAACAGTGTTACGTGTTTAATATGATTAAATTTATCTATATGCCAGTCACTTTTAATATCATGTAGAAGGAGATTATTTTATCGCTAACACAAAGATGGATTTTATTACTATATAAATATTTTACTTATATACCTACCTTTGTGCAAATTTGCGTCTCTGTGGTTTTCGTCACAGTTCTAGTTGTTGTGTTGGTCTGAGTGTTAGACGGCTTCACATACACGTATACTCGCCGCTTCTCGTCATACCTGATGCACTCCTTGATGTTTACCTCTGTTATGACAGTTATTATCAGTTGCACCCTAGACTTGTAAGATTCGTCAGTTTCTTTGCTGCTTCTTGTGATTATTCTTGTGATGTATTTTTCTTCGGTTTCGTCAGTTCTTTTTGTGTATAATCTTCGCACGTAGACGTTATCAGGTTCGTTTGGCAGTTGACCTTCGTGCGGCTGGAAAAAGTAGATTAGAGGAGAATTATTTACTATGTAATTATGTAAGTATTCATGAACAGTTGTAATCAATATTCAGATACTGCCTATCACTAAGCGTGGATTCTTTCAAGTCAAAATATCTGTGAAACGATTCCATCTACTCTACAACTTATATAAAAGGTTGGGTTTTTAAACGTATATCAACCAAGGCCTTGAGAAAAGACACTGGATTTCTAAATTTATTTATTTCGTGCGAAATAAACACACTTACCGCGCACCAGTAAGACCTCTTTTTCACTATACAGTTTTGTTATTGTGCAGGAGAAAAACCGAGCGGAGATTTTCTCTTAATAAACTAGACAAGAGCATTGGACTTCTCATATTTCATGACCTTCATGAAAAAACCATAGCCCTACAGTGCAGCAACAGTGCACTACCACTGCTTTGACGGCGACTTTGATCACAGTAGCTTACGTGATCAAATGTATATTTTCATTCGGTTGATTCACGCATCGGGTTCTTGATGTACAGTGTGAAACAAGCTTGAAGCTTTTATAATATTGGTTATTTTTTTTCAAATTCCTGTGCTGGAAAACCAAAGTAATATAGCGGAAGAAATAAATTTAAAACATTTAGAATAAGAAATTAAATTGTGTACACAAAACAAACACATGACGTTCTCAAACAACTAGTGCTAAGAACATCTTCTAGCAATGTTAGCTGTATATGTGAGATGGTTTGGTTAATAAATAAATATGATGTTAGTAATATAGGGTGAAATTCCCGGATGGCATAGCTACACCAGAGAAAGTTTTATATCGGATGGTTTGACGTGGGATGAATCGTAAAATTAACCTAGTTTAGTAGCATTATTTCTTAGAATTTTCATTTCCTGAAATTAAGTAGTTTTTTGAGACCAAAAAACTTATTGTATTGTACCTTTGTTTTACCATCTTTGATAGATGGAGCATTTGAATCTCCCGGCTTCTTCGGTCCTCCTGAAGGCTTAATATAAACATAGAGCTTTTTCTTCTCGTCATATTTGATATGTTCCTGTATGTTGACTTCCTTGATTATGGTTATTATCAGCTGTATCCTGGATTTATACACCTCATCGGTCTCAGTGCTGTATCTGCTTGTTACCCTCAGTATGTACGTCTCCTCAGTTTCCTCAGTCTTCTTTGTGTACACTCTGCGCACGTAAGCCTCGTCTGGCTCGTTCGGCTGCTGTCCTGGGTAACCCTGGGGGGAAAAAATTGTTATATAGCATAGGTTGTTTGTTGGTATTTAACGATTTATTAGAATAGTTATAGAGCCGATACGAGTTTCGAGCTCATGTGAAAGGAGTTCCTACCGAAATCATGAACAGATAGTTTTATTGGTAGGTTTAGTATTGATCATACCGTGGGTTTTGAGCCGTCCTTTGGTACTGGCGTACTGACATCTCCTGGCTTCTTTGGTCCTCCCGAAGGCTTAATGTATACATAGAGCTTTTTCTTCTCGTCATATCTGATATGTTCCTGTATGTTGACTTCCTTGATTACGGTTATTATTAGCTGTATCCTGGATTTATACACCTCATCGGTCTCAGTGCTATATCTACTTGTTACCCTCAGTATGTACGTCTCCTCAGTTTCCTCAGACTTCTTTGTGTACACTCTGCGCACGTAAGCCTCGTCTGGCTCATTCGGTTGCTGTCCCGGGTATCCCTGGAAAACAAAAAAATGTTATAAAGATTTGGTTCTTTGTTGGTTACTGGAAAAGCTGAAAAATAATAACTGAGCTCGTTGAGGACACTTTTAAAGACATGGTCCAGCGTAATCACAAAGAGACTAGGTAGGAGTAGACTACAGTTGGACTAATTAAACCAGCAGGAAATCTGCTGCTTGTTTCAGTAATCGATAGTACTGAATTGTCCTTGGGCCAGGCCTTAAAGTTACGAATTTTATTCATAAAGTGTTGTTCACAAACGAAAATTATATTTGAATTATTTATAAGGAAATTCGTATATTGGAGAGGTAGACAATCATATTAGATAAGTCTAACGTTATTTATACAGCTATAAGAAAGTGTTTTATACAAGTTTTAGTGATTTCATCTGTTAGGTGATAGGGGAGGAAGTAAGGCAAGCTGGGTTGCGGGAGGTTGGCTAGTCAACGCCCATGAATAATAGCACGGTTAGAGTTAAGGGTGTTTACATAATTGTTAAATAGTACTAAAAGGCATATCATTGATCACTCATTGTATTATACAACATGCACTGGTCGAATCTCACTCAGAAGTTTATACAGGGTTATCATAAAAGAATGGTGTTGTTTCAGTAATTCGTAGGAAGATTATAGGGAAATTTCTAGATGTTATATTTTTATCTCATGAAAACATTCATCAACTGCATTTCCAACAAGATGGTTCTCCCCCACACTCCAATGTAATGGTCACGGACGCTTTGAACCAAACATTTGGAGATCGATGGATAGGCTGGCTATGCTGTGGCCTCCAGGGAGTCCAGACCTGACACCGTGTACATTTTTTCTAGAGGGGTACACCAAAAGCGTAGTTTATTCACAAAAAAATTCGCGACCTGAACCACTTAGAAAACAGGATTAATGAAGTAATGACAACCATAATCGAAGAAATGTAAAAGAATATTTAGAGAGAAGTTGAGTATCGTTTGGACATTTGTTGAGTGATTAAGGGCACAAATATTGAAATTTATTAATTATGTAAAAAATACTGGTTCGAAATCGCACCATTATTTTACGTTAACCCTGTACTGAGGTAAATTATAAACATATGCCTAAACGATTTCGTCAAAAACTGAACCAAACCTATCCAAATTTCCATGTGCTTTCTTGACTTTTCATGTTTAAGTACTAGAAGCAATAATTAGAGAATTTTAAATATAGGTATAGCATTTCTCATACCGTGGGTTTTGAGCCGTCCTTCGATACTGGCGCACTTGCATCTCCCGGCTTCTTTGGTCCTCCTGAAGGCTTAATGTATACATAGAGCTTTTTCTTCTCGTCATATTTGATATGTTCCTGTATGTTGACTTCCTTGATTATGGTTATTATTAGCTGTATCCTGGATTTATACACCTCATCGGTCTCAGTGCTGTATCTACTTGTTACCCTCAGTATGTACGTCTCCTCAGTTTCCTCAGTCTTCTTTGTGTACACTCTGCGCACGTAAGCCTCGTCTGGCTCGTTCGGCTGCTGTCCCGGGTAACCCTGAAGACAGAGAAGAAAGAAAATATTTATTTTAGAAAATTACGTTATAACCTTACTTTATAAATTTCAACTTAATTATGTTTAATATTAATTATAATAAATTTATAAAATATATTTAGATATTAATTAATTGTATATATATATATATATATATATATATATACGGTTGTATATATATATATATATATATACGGTTATGGAAATTAAGTATGTAAAAAAAACTATTAGTGTATAAAAATTTAAGATGGTTAAATATTTTTAGTAAAATGAAAATAAAACCTATATTTTTATTGTTATTGTAAACAGAAGCTACAATATCAGATAACACATTCTTGACACGATTAGCAAAAACGTAAGTTATACACTAGATCTACGGCCTACTTTTAGGTCTAATAGTCTATAACTCAAATGGCACCCGGCACAAGTAAAGTTCTACACAAACGAAATAAAACCATTTCCTCCAAAAATTTAATTCCATGCACATTAAATTTTGATAGTATAGTACTTAACATTGAAAGGTTTTGATTTTGTCATCTTTTCCTTATTTAATATCATTATATTAGTTTTACTTTATTTCTTATAGTGAACGTAAGATGCTGTCTACAAATTAAAAATCTGCAACATGCTGGACTCACCTTAGTGGCTGGTACATTCTTATCTCCCGGCTTCTTTGGTCCTCCAGAAGGCTTAATGTATACATAGAGCTTTTTCTTCTCGTCATATTTGATATGTTCCTGTATGTTAACTTCCTTGATTACGGTTATTATCAACTGTATCCTGGATTTATATACCTCATCGGTCTCAGTGCTGTATCTACTTGTTACCCTCAGTATGTACGTCTCCTCAGTTTCCTCAGTCTTCTTTGTGTACACTCTGCGCACGTAAGCCTCGTCTGGCTCGTTCGGTTGCTGTCCCGGGTATCCCTGGAAATTGAAACCTTGTTTTTAACCCTAGATTACTTATGTCTAAATTTTGTCACATGATTACTTATGTATCGTAAATTTGACTACTCCAATTTTTTTAAACATTGTAATAACCCATACTCCTTTAGCTCTTGGAAAAATATTATAGTAGCTAAGAATCCTACTATTAGAGAAATACTATTAGAAAAATAATAATTACAATGACTACGTTTTAACTAAATAGTGGAACACAAGTGTTTAAAAAAGTCTTTTCAAAGTAATGTTAAGCACTTTTTAATTACAGAAAACACATAATGTAACACGAACGAATGAGTTGCAGAACAGGTTTTTAATAAAATTAATGAATTTTTACAAAAAATTTGTATAGAGAACACAATCTTTAAAAAAATTCACACCATCACTTATGTATCATCAAAAAGACGCGAAACTGCGCATCTAACATCGGCTGCTGTAGGTACGAAGGTACTGAGAATATTGATGCTCGCGAACCCCTCATTTTTCAGATACAGAAATTTTTGAATTGGTGCGTGTCATTTTGATGAAGTATAAATGATCTAGGGTTTTAAAAGTATTTTTTAATAAATCTTTATTTTTAGTATTGTTATATTCTAGAATAATATTTTATACAAAAATATGTTAGGAGAAAGGAATTATGGCAATTTTTAAGTTATTCTGCTATAAAAAAGACAACAATATAGAGAAACATTTCCAGGCAGTCATCTGGTCGATGAAAGCTAATGGCCAGGTGAGTTTAAGGGGGTTAATTGACCCCACCTTCTACAGTGAGGTGTCAACCGTCTACCCTGGCTATTCTAAAATATACTAGTTAGAGTGATACTTATAGAACATAATTTGTTAATTTATGTTTATTTATTTATAACTTTACACATAATGAAAAATTAAAAACATACAATACAATGAATATTAGAGGAATTTATAAGTATAAATAAAAGTTGAGAAGAAAAGAAGAAATAGGCAATAAATATTGACAAGGTAGTAAACGAATACAACAAAGACGAAAGAAAAGAATGGTTAAATAAAAAATTGTTTGAAAGATGATGAACAATAGGAGAAGAAAAGAATAAATTTGAATGAAAAACCTTGAAAATCAAAACACTGAATAACCTATAGAAGGTAATTCATGTTATGAACAGAAAAATTTATTATTACTTTTTTTTTAAGGAATTGGATATGATGTAAGATACGTGTAAGTTACCTTGCTCAGGATGGCGCCCTTCTTGGCAGATTTATTGGTTTGAATGAACATGAAGAGTTTCTTGTTCTCGTCCCACTTAATGTTCTCTTTGGATATGTCAGTGAATACGTTGAACACCAGCTCCACCCTTGTCTTGTAGCTCTCGTCGGACTCGCTGCTGTAGCGACTAGTTATACGCATGTAATAGTCTCGGTCAGCTTCGCCGGACTTCCTGGCGTACACCCGTCGCACATACGTCTCGTCGGTCTCGTTCTGAAGCTGTCCGGGGTGGCCCTGTCACGTGACAGAGAATAGAATTGCTTTCAGAATAATCATTTCGTGAGGAATATTGTGTGTATTTTATTCTATGTCTACTAATGATAATGTGTTTCTTAAGCATACCGAATCTCTTTGGTATAGTATAATACAATTACAGTGGTAATAAAAACCATATATTTTAATACTTTTTATTATTCAATTTTTGTTGGATCATTCTTTTAAAGACGGTTGAATTTTCTCTTTCCAATAGAAAATCTTGTATTCGGTTAATAGGAGAGAATAAGTTATTTAGTACATTGAAAACTAATTGTTTCGACTTTATACACCAACACTCTGATATCGTCTTTGTATGTTTCTGATGGTGAAAGTTTCTTCATGCCCCATTCTTGTTTTTATTAGAACTGAATCACCTTGGCTATTCAAAATTTCTTGTTCTAAAAAAAAACTATTTTAAAACAATATTGTTTTAGTTTGTGAAAAATATTTTTATAGCAAGAAAGTTAGCATAGTAATTTAATACCGACAAAAGATATTATAAGAACTACATTATTAAAAAAAAAAAATATTGAAAAATAGTAATGAATTTAAACCACGCCAGATATTTTTTCTCTCCCATTTTCCGGTAGAAAATATCTCGTTGAAGAAGAAAATAACCTTTTTTTAGTAAATAACGTGTATAAAGTAGTGATATAACTCATATAAAAACATTTATATTATTCATTGGCATGTAATACAAACAAAAATCTTTTAAAGTTAATTCCTACTTAGGTGAAAAAAGAAAAACTTTATTTTAGTTACTTTTCATTGATAAATTGCAATTAATTAAATAAAGACACACAACCCCCACGTCAAAACAGCCTTTCTACCACACCCTATAGTAAAATTAGCTGTTTTATGAAATCATATGTTATCATTTATTTTAAACCAAATGGGTTTAAACCTTTCTCCTTTTGTGACAAGTTTTTCTTCCATACAAAACTAAAATTAATTTATTATTAAATTTAATTAATGAATTATTATTTGAAAAAAAACTGTAATAATTTCAAGTGTCGTCCACTACAAGTTTTTAATAAATTAATGTATTTGAACTTGTGTGGATGAATAAAATGTATTTTATTAACGATTGAAAATTTGAACAAGACATATAGAGGAAGAGTGAGAACTAATAGAAGGAATTAAAAAAACACACTTCGAGTTATATTATGCATAAAAATAAAAACATTTTACAAAAGGAAAGTAATTCATGTTTACAAAAATCAACGAAACAGAAAATCAAACGTTACAGAAAGTAGAAATCATATATCTACAATATTTTTAATTTAAAAACTGAAATTTCACAACAATGAATATACTAAATGTACAAATATTACACAGTGATTCTTTTTGTGGTTTTAAGGCCACCTTATACAATTTAACATTAATTAAAAATATTTGAGTTTTGTATTTTTCAATAAATTTATACTATGTGTTATGAGATTTTACATAGTAAGAATGTAGTGATGCGAGCTTAGCTGACGGCATTACAGTTTAACTCACTTTGGATCCGCCTGCAGCGCCAGAGCTCCGCACGTATATGTACATCTTAGCATGGTCATCGTAGATGAGTCTATCTTTGAGCGGAAGGTCTGCGAAGACGCTTTGGATGAGGGCAATCCTTGCCTTGTACTCGTCTTCGGATTCACTGCTGTATTTACTGCTGATCCTGAGGAAATAGTCGTCATCTGCCTCTCCCGCCTTCCTGGCGTACGCCCGACGTACGTACACGTCATTCGCCTCGTTGGGCAGCTGACCTTGGAACAGCTGCAAACATAAAACAGAAAATTAATATATGTCATACGGAATTTTATTTATATAAAGAGCGCAAAGCTGATGGGAAATAGAATGATATTGCACTATACTAAATCCAGCCTAGTCGAGTCCCAATTGTTGCAAAGGCTTCGGAGTCAACAGTGACAATTTTTAAATGTTACCCCATCCCTTTGTGTCAGCCGCCAAAGCCCAATTTTCTAATTGGACTAAACTCAACGATAGATATTTTTAAATTTCAGTTTGTAAACAATAAAAAATTTAATACATGAGTAAATAAATATG
Source organism: Prosapia bicincta (assembly GCA_036971475.1). Taxonomy (NCBI): domain Eukaryota; kingdom Metazoa; phylum Arthropoda; class Insecta; order Hemiptera; family Cercopidae; genus Prosapia; species Prosapia bicincta. The sequence continues at coordinate 130,200,367 of JBAIZL010000004.1, forward strand.
AAATAAAATTAGTTATGAAAGAAAAATAATAACCTGATTAGTGTATTTTTAAGTGAGGTAGAGTGTTCAGAAAAACCTTCAACACTCCGATGTTACTGTCGTAATGCAATAAACTTGATCAAAAAATATGTATGAAATAATAGGTCAAGTTTTAATATTCTCCTCTATGTTCCAAATACAGTTCCTTCTTGAGTTTTTATGCCCTAAATTTTCAACCCAACAGTGATGATTTTCTATAACTTTTAAAAACAGATTAACAGCACAAGGTTTCAATATAGTATTTATAATTAAAATAGATATTTTTTTGTAAAACAAGGACATTGAAAAACGTGTAGAACTGAGTATTTTAGTATAAATAAGGTTATAGGAAACAATTTTACCTGAAAAAATACAGTAAGAATTGGTAGATTAATTAATGATCACAAACAACCCTATGAGTGTTTATTGTTTGTTAGCTTTGCTTCTAACGAGCCGCGTGTAGATTCCGGACGGAGATACGGCAATATTGAAGCGTTAAAAACTTAATTAAGTTAGGATTCTGTAGGTCGAGACGTAACGACTGCTTTCCCTATTGCTTTACGATATTATGAGTACCTTGAAGTGTCGCGTCGGATAAGGAAAATACTTTCATTGGACGTGAAGGGATGACGTTAAGGAGTTAGTACTTGAAAATACGACTGCCGCAGGTGCCGCATCTGCTGTTAGGGTGAAATACGGCCCGAGTTATATCTGCAAGCGTCGTAAATTTATATATTAATTTATTAGAAACTGCATTCCGGAGCAGGTAGATAGTCTTCCCGTTGCCTTATTACAAACTTTATATATACTGTTAAATTTATAATATTCTCAATTTCAATTGTTGTTCTGGTGTAAATATCTCACAACAGAAGCGACATATGTAAAATATAAACCAAAATGTTTGGTATATTTTTATTAAAATAACTGAAGTAGTTGTAAAAATATGTAACAAAGGAAAGAGATCTTTTCTTTAATATAAAGTTATGTTTATGAAGAGTGTATAAATTAAATATGCAAACAATCAGATAATTTTAACTATCAGGAAGATTCTATTTCATATAGTTGCGTTCACTTGTCCACTTTTGCTTTCTCCTGTACTAAAATTTCTGAAAGCATTTTCTGTTACATTTTCAGAATATTCTACAACAGCTTCAGCATCTCATACGTCTACACATATTTCAAGATTGTTTGGTATTTCATACCGAAGCTAATTTTTATCTAATATCGACCTTCTCATAAAAGTCAATGTTTTGACAGTCCTTATCATGTTTGTGGGATAGTATTTATACTGGCTCAAAGCAGATCACATTTACTAGTTTTCTTAGAGAACCTTCAACAGTTCGTTTAAAAGTTGTCAGCTTTTAGTAATATTTATACATAAAAATATTACGTTGGCTTGTGTATGCTTCAAAAGCTCTAAAACTTCTACAACGGCTGAGCTAAACTTTTGACAAGATGTACATCCCGCAACTGAGAAAACAGTTTTAATTATATTTATTCTGGCAACGATTCTGTCAAAAAAATGACGTATCCTTAGCTCTGTATTGCTTTAGTCTCTGAAGGTTTGCATACATAAACGTCTATGAAACTTTTGCTTTGTTTAGATCCTCATTTACAATGTGCCACAGAAAAGCGTGGTAGGGTGCAGCTAGTACTGAATAAAATTAATTAGCATTGAAATATAAAGTAGAAAAGTAAACCTTTGTGGTTTTGAACTCACTATTATAAGTAATAGAATATATAACCACTTGTTTCCCTGAAATGTACGACTAGGTTTGCTTACTGTCAAACTTTATAATGCTTGTGGATAACCGACAAAAGTTCGAGCTTCAACCTTTCCATCGTTGCAATGGGTCGCTGCTTTAAGACAAAAATCAAAGCCAGTGATTGCGCCAATTAGAGTTTGAAGTAGGATATTCTAAATAGGATATGTTAGAATAGATGTCACACCTACCCTCTTAATTTCTAACTATTCCGCTATCACTGTTTAGTTTAAGAACGCCACATTGGTGGAAGAACTCGACCTTTTGCATAGAAACTGATTCTTTGCAAATGACCAATATAGTTTCCTTTCAGAGAATAATATAATTTTTATTATTTTAATGCAACGAGTTTCGACCAACATAAATACTTTACACATCGGCAGAATATGGGTGGAATATCATCAAATGTTTTCGCAAATGATTGGTGTTACGATTTAATCAGCAAATGGGTTATTGATTTTACCCATGTTACTTAAATTAAACTGTATTAATTGCTTGAACAGCTGTATTTCCGTAGATGTATGAATATTAGCTAAACACGTTATGCCATACAGTCAACTGTAAATTGTTCTTTGTAACTCTTTGTCATTAGAGTTGTAAATAATAGAATAAATATTTTGAACTTTGTTGTTTCTAATCTCATAATTTAAACTATAAACTCTAAACATATGTAACTGTTACCCTGATTAAATACTTTTTAACGTTTCATCATTTCGTAATTTCCTTCCTATTTATCGACACTTGCCTTTTTTTGGAATTTTCTGTGATACTTTGTTTATTCTTAAAATTTGTGTGAATCTACACCAGTATATTAGGGTTCTTTATTTTTACCTTTAAACTATTATTTTATCTCTAGTTTTTATCCGCTCTACCCTTCTTTGTGCGTTATAACGGTTTTCATCTTGTAAAGATTAGAAAGTTTATCTTCTCCGTTATCTATGTTATAAACACGTTAAAAATGCTACGAAAATTTTATATCGTTTATAAAATATATTTAAAAAACATGAACACTGATACTGCCAAACATCTGCAAAAATTGCCTCAATAAAAACAAATAGATCGAATGACATTGTGACTGTCAAACATCTCCAAACATTACCTCAATATAAACAAACATACTGGGTGACACTGTGACTGTCAAACATCTGCAAACATTCCCTCAATATAAACAAACAGACTGGATAACATTGTGACTGTTAAACATCTACAAATATTGCTCAACTAAAACAAACAGACTGAATGACACTGTGACGGTTAAACATCTGCAAACATTACTAAAATATAAACAAACACACTGGTTGACACTGTGACTATTAAACATCTGCAGACATTACCAAAATATAAAGAAACATACTGGGTGGTTGTCAAACATCTGCAAATATTTACTCAATATAAACAAACAGACTGGGTGACACTGTAACTGTCAAACATCTCCAAACATCACCAAAATATAAACAAACATATTGGGTGACATTGTGACTGTCAAACATCTTCAAACATCACCAAAATATAAACAAACATATTGGGTGACATTGTGACTGTCAAACATCTTCAAACATTACCAAAATATAAAGAAACATACTGGAGTGACTGCCAAACATCTGCAAATATTACCTCAATATAAACAAACCTACTGGGTGACACTGTGAGTGTCAAACATCTCCAAACATTACCAAAATATAAACAAACAGACAAAATGACACTTTGACTGTCAAACATCTACAAATATTGCCTCAATAAAAACAAACAGACTGAATGACACTGTGGCGGTCAAACATCTACATATATTGTTCAATTAAAACAGACAGAATGACACTGTGACGGTCAAACATCTGCAAACATGACCAAAATATAAACAAACACACTGGTTGACACTGTGACTATTAAACATCTGCAGACATTACGAAAATATAAAGAAACATATTGTGTAACTGTCAAACATCTGCAAATATTTACTCAATATAAACAAACAGATTGGGTGACACTGTAACTGTCAAACATCTCCAAACATCACTAAAATATAAACAAACATATTGGGTGACATTGTGACTGTCAAACATCTTCAAACATTACCAAAATATAAAGAAACATACTGGAGTGACTGCCAAACATCTGCAAATATTACCTCAATATAAACAAACCTACTGGGTGACTCTGTGAGTGTCAAACATCTCCAAACATTACCAAAATATAAACAAACAGACAGAATGACACTATGACTGACAAACATCTACAAATATTGCCTCAATAAAAACAAACAGACTGAATGACACTGTGACGGTGAAACATCTACAAATATTGTTCAATTAAAACAGACAGAATGACACTGTGACGGTCAAACATCTGCAAACATGACCAAAATATAAACAAACATACTGGTTGACACTGTGACTTAAACATATGCAGACATTACCAAAATATAAAGAAACATACTGGGTGGTTGCCAAACATCTGCAAATATTACCTCAATATAAACAAACAGTCTGGGTGACACTGTAACCGTCAAACCACCGTAACTGTCAAACATCTCCAAACATTACCAAAATATAAACAAACATACTAGGTGATTTTGTGACTATCAAACATCTCCAAACATTACCAAAATATAAACAAACATGCTAGGTGACTTTGTGACTATCAAACATCTCCAAACATTACCAAAATATAAACAAACATACTAGGTGACTTTGTGACTATCAAACATCTCCAAACATTACCAAACTATAAACAAACATACTAGGTGACTTTGTGACTATCAAACATCTCCAAACATTACCAAAATATAAACAAACATGTTAGGTGACTTTGTGACTATCAAACATCTGCAAACATTACCAAAATATAAACAAACATACTAGGTGACTGTCAAACATCTGCAAGTATTACCTCAATATAAACAAACAGACTTAGTGACACTGTCGCTGTCATACATATATGAATGTTGCTAAATAAAAACAATAAATATTCATATGAAACGACTATCACACAGTATTCAATGAATGTTTGATGTTACGTCCTGTTAAATAATTTTCCATTTACGTTTCTACATTGTATGTATTTCCTCAAGAAGTGAATTAATTTACGAAATAGAACGATTCTTGTTGAGATGGACCCGTCCATAAGCTCCGCCCTGACATTTTAGGTATTCTTACGAATATTATCACTATCTAGCCCTCATTCCAATAGAAAAGATAGTTCTTTTTTGGTGATGACAGGTTTATAGGCTTTCATCGGAATTTTGAAATCTATCACTTGGATATAAATTTGTTACCACAAAGTTAGTAACAAAAAATGTAGCCCAAAAAGTTAATGCCCCAAAACTGTCCTCTAAAATGCCTCATGTCTAGTCAATGAGGAGACATTGCAAGAGTAATACGGAAAAATATCAGCGTTCCGCACGTATTTGAGAGACAAGTTCCCGGTAACGTATTTGGTGACTGACTCTTTCTCGGCGTTTAGCAAGAACGTACAGAGCACTGGCTAGCAAAGTACATACTCAATGGTGGACCGATGTTGCAACTTAAAGCTAATAAAACGTACTAAGAAACTACGTATTTTAATCGGATATTCTCATCCTCTAATATTATTTGTTTATAATAATTTAATAATTTTAAAATCAAGAAAGTTGATTATCAGGGCTAAACATTATATCTCTATTGTTGTAAACGTATTCAGAAGATAAACACAGTAGGACGACAAGAAGAAAATGGAGTAGTAATAAAAAATATAAGATACTCAGGTAGGACGTTACTCAAGTAGCTGTAAAACTTTATCGAAGTGGGAGTGCGGCTTGGCGCTAGGTCAGCTCCCATCGCACGCACGCACAGCGCCAGCACCCGTGATCGCTCCATTACCGTGACCCGTACTTCCGCTCCATTAGCCTCTTGATTTTTCCAATCAATCTCTAATTTTGACAATTTCTCAATTTATCTGAAAATGGTTTAGAAATTTCTATACTACTTACAATCTCAAGATAAATGATACTAAAGAACTCCCGAATGTCTTTAGTGTATACTACGAAAACATATACAATATCAAGGAAAATGATACGAGACCCTAATGAATTACTTTAATATGCCTTACGAAACTATAATCTAATTCCTTTTACGCACTTCTAATCCTTCATGAATAACTTTAATAAATTACACATTGTTTAAATATCGAAATCTTGTTGCTGTTCATGACGAGCTGATTGTTAAGTACTTATTACACTTTTGCTATTACTTGCATCCAAACTTTTTGTTAACGAAAACGTTTCCTCCAAGTGTAAGTTAACAATTTAATAACCTTTAGTTGACAAAAGGTCTGGTCGCAAGTAATAGCAAAAGTGTAATAACACATTGTTTGGTACAGATTTGTCCGTACTAATGTATGGAGTCAAAACATTTTGAGGGGTAATACCAATTTTTAAAAAAAAGTCGGAGTTGATCGAGGAAGCCCACTAGGTGAATAATAAAGCGGAACTCTGGAAAAATATTTTTAGTCCTAGTCTCCTGTTATTGTATGTGTGTCTGTGTGCACACGCGCGCGCAGCCGTCGTGTGTGTGTATGTGTATCTGTGTGCACACGCGCGCGCAGCCGTCGTGTGTGTGTATGTGTGTCTGTGTGCACACGCGCGCGCAGCCGTCGTGTGTGTGTATGTGTGTCTGTGTGCACACGCGCGCGCAGCCGTCGTGTGTGTGTGTGTGTGAGTCTGTGTGCACACGCGCGCGCAGCCGTCGTGTGTGTGTGTGTATGTGTGTCTGTGTGCACACGCGCGCGCAGCCGTCGTGTGTGTGTATGTGTGTCTGTTTGCACACGCGCGCGCAGCCGTCGTGTGTGTGTATGTGTGTCTGTGTGCACACGCGCCCGCAGCCGTCGTGTGTGTGTATGTGTTTCTGTGTGCACACGCGCGCGCAGCCGTCGTGTGTGTGTATGTGTGTCTGTGTGCACACGCGCGCGCAGCCGTCGTGAGTGTGTATGTGTGTCTGTGTGCACACGCGCGCGCAGCCGTCGTGTGTGTGTATGTGTGTCTGTGTGCACACGCGCGCGCAGCCGTCGTGTGTGTGTATGTGTGTCTGTGTGCACACGCGCGCGCAGCCGTCATGTGTGTGTATGTGTGTCTGTGTGCACACGCGCGCGCAGCCGTCGTGTGTGTGTATATGTGTCTGTGTGCACACCCGCGCGCAGCCGTCGTGTGTGTGTATGTGTGTCTGTGTGCACACGCGCGCGCAGCCGTCGTGTGTGTGTATGTGTGTCTGTGTGCTCACGCGCGCGCAGCCGTCGTGTGTGTGTATGTGTGTCTGTGTGCACACGCGCGCGCAGGCGTCGTGTGTGTGTATGTGTGAGGACCTACCTGGCATTCAACCACACTCCCTCCCCCAAATCCATAAGTCACTTTGAAAATCCTTCACGCATTCCTTTCTCTTGCATTAAAGCCACCTTTGAATATATTGACGTAATCACAGAGATGAAAACGGGAAGTGTATACTGACATATCAGCAATACTAATTCTATTTCTGTTGCGATGGCACATTGCCGGTGAATAAATCAAAGCGTGCATTATCAGATTGACAGATTGAGAGAATTCATTAATTTCCGAAATGGCAAACTGAATGAAGGAGCAGTTAATCTCAATAAATCGGAAATACGCTGATGTTGTCGTAGCAACCGACGAGCACTGTCCAGATGATCAATACCTCACTAACTTACGAATAAATGTACCTACAAACAAGTATATTTGCATAACCCTTATTATTAAGGAGAATCTCTAAACTGAATGGTGTTCAATGATTTAGAGGCATACGTGTGATCTTTTGTAGCGTTTAAAGGAGATATTTGGCAATAGAATCAGAACACCCAGTTCACAGAAGAGAGATGAATGTCCTTGTACAAGGCTTCTCAATGTGGAAGACGTAACAGAGTCACCACATATTGGAGTGGTGTCACAGTAGACATTTCCATAACAGATTCACTATGGTCATATAAGGCAAGGTGTAAGAGTATTGCAAAATTCTCCGTTCTGTCTCTATACGTAACTTTTCGTTATATACGCCTACAGGCCTTTCCTTTGTGAAATGTAACTTCGTCAGTTTTTACCGACGAGAGTAAAACTCCTTTACATTTCAGATGTCAGATTTCTGTAAGACGAAAGAATCCTTCCAAATATTTACTAAAGTAAAGCATGGCATCTGACAGCTGTTTTCGTCTTCACTTAGGCATTATTTCCAAGTTGAGTTTAAACTATTTCCAAAGGCAGATTCAAGAAACGGTTTGTTTGAGTTTTAAGTTGTTTTCTATACATTCATAGTAAAAGATTTATCATATGTTTGATTGAATTCTGAGATGAGAAAAATTGCAAATATCTTTACTATTCTATAAAAATCTAAATGTATGTGTGTGTGTGTGAGGTCCCTGGTTAACACATAGGCTTATTTTTATTTAGTAATTCCATCGGGATGCTCCCCCCACTGGCCTTGAAAACTCCTTTAACACTCAACTATCTATACTCCCTTATATACTTGGCTTAATCAGCTGATAGTAAATGTGTTGGTAATCACCTGTAAAAGTCACTTTAAACACATTTAAACAGCTGATAGTAAATGTTTGTTGCTATTCATCTTTCAAGGTTAATTATACTTCAAAAATATCATGTTACAAGCAGAAGCTTCTTTTTCTCTTGGTTTTTCCGGACAATTTTCGGTAAATTTATAAACTATAGTTTGATATACTTATTGTATAAATTTATTTCAGTAAATTAAATTCAACCCAAATACAAATACAAATTAAATCAATAAATCATCCCCGTAAGAAGGATGGTGACTCTGCTAATAGTTACATAACACACTGACTTGATATGTTTTGTTATATTTGACTTGTTATTATCGTATGATTTGATATATTTACTAAGATCATTTAATAGTAAATATTTAATTAAAATTAAAAATTTATAAATATGACAAATTCTAGAACATGAAGTAACAATATTAATAATAATAATTAATGTTATGTTTCAGTTGCAATGTGTAGGTTTAACGTTTATTTCAATATTTTATTTAAAAAGATAATTACAGTAAACGTAATTAAAATAATTGATAGGTACTGTACTTTTCAAACAACAAAAGTACGTCTGTAGTCTAATTAGTAATAAATATCTTCTTATTAAAATAATGTTTTGAAATTGCAAATAATAATGAGGTCGTTATTAAAATATACTTCATTAAAAGTTGACGTTTAAATAGAAAATTAAATAAATTTGTGACAAACAAATAAGCAAAGCAGACCATTAAAACTACTACGTCTCTGAATCGATCGCTAGTATTAAGGTCGCAAACTGTTTCCTCGTGCCGTTCAAGTCAGTTCACTTATCTATAAACGATTCTTAGGAACTAGTTTTCACAACGATGTTTCGTTTGCAGTGGTAATAATTTTAGCGAATAAAATGTATTCAATTGTGCATTACTTTCAACTTTTTATTGAATTCTATATGAGGCACTTATTGAAATAAGTTTGTATCCTTGGACGATTGTTCATGAGACAGTTGGAGAAGACTAGCAGACATCGGAAAAGCAGAAGGAAGCAGAAAGGGAAAGAAAAAAAACAATGTTCAAAACTGTAGCAGAAGGAAAGGATGAATTAACAGTAGAATCGCGATAATTCGAGGTAGACGGAACCAAGAACCTCTCGGATTACACGGTTCCTGAAACATGTTCCTGGGCATTGGAAAAAATAGGAGTTTTAATCAACCCTAATACTATAAATAAATATGTACGTTACAGAATTTTATATGAACATTTCTTGGAAGCCGGGTTCATTCGCTTTGCATACCGTATTGATATAAATATTTTTTGGACGCCCGACTCCTTTCCTTTGCATAACTTATTGATATAAACAACAGCTTACGGCTATAAACATTTCTTGGATGATCGACTCATTTTCTTTGCATAGCGTATTGATATAGACATTTCTTGGAAGCCTTATTTATTTTCTTTGTATACCATTTTCATGTAAACATTTCTTGGAAACCCGACTCTTTTCCTTTGCACACCTTAATCATATAAACATATCTTAGAAGCCCGACTCATGGCTATAAATATTTCTTAGAAGCCCGTTACAAATAAATAAACTAGGCTCAGATAGAAATAGACTGGAATCTAAGGAGCTCGAAATATCGGAACTCGGAATTACGAGGTCTTACTGTAATTGAAAAACAATGTTAAAGTTCGTGGGTAATGATTAAGTCAAGCAGGAAGCTGCCATTGGGCAAGGAGAGGAGGAAAACGGAGACTTAATCTATAGGGAAAAGAGATTGCAAAGAGAAGCAATTTAGAGTCGAGTTGCATAGCGTGCAACTGTCGAGGGTGCGTCGAAGGATTATTAACGAAAGTTTACTGTCACCATGATTAAAATTAACTAAAACAAGAAGAACAACAAAAATTCAAATAAATGGTTAAAGTATTTTGTGCTTGACTCAGGGACAAAAGAAGAGATTTTACAAAAATAAGACATTATTCCTAAAAGTAAAGTCAAGAAGACGGAGAAATCGAGATAATAAAAAAGCCGCTCAAGCTTTTAGGGGAAACGATTATTAGGCTGAGCAAATAAACCTTAAGAAGTATCAACTAAACTTATAAAACGACTAAACAACTCTGCGCGCGATTGTGTGCATGAATATAAACGGGAAACATTTTCTCCCTGTAAGAAATAATATCCAAGTTGTCATCTTTGTCAGTGCCTCCTTTATCTTTTGACATACAATAAAAAGGAAATATTGCTGACGCTTTGCCTGCCATAAATAATGTCTTCAGATATTCTATACAACGCCGACATCTTGGGTTTATACCGCAACTAGCTGCCCCGATAGAACTAGCAGTGCTGCGATATCAGAAGAAAAGAATTTGTTTTGAAATCTTAAAATTAAAACGGTTAGGATTAAACTTATAATCCTAAATGGATTCTGTATTCAATGGAGCTGGTTTCTTTATATAATCGCAGGCTAGAGTTGCTATAACAGAAACCATTACGAGAATGAAGTTACATAAATCATTATGAACAAAATACTACAACCTGAAATAAATATAGTAAATATTGATCTAGGAGTTTCATTAGCTTTGAGAATTTACTAATAACACATAATTATAAATAATTAAAACATAATTAAATAATTTGTCAAGTTTTGTATTATACATTTTTCGGTTAGTTAAGATCAGGCACGAAATAATGACCAAATACATTACACTGTAAAAAAAAGTGAATGCAGCTGAGCGCGAAAATTACAACTTTGCTAAAATTAAAATTGATAGAATTAAAATTATAGAAATCTTGGTCAGTAGTGGCAGATACGTTTGTGGTATTTGTATAGTTTTAGGAAGCTTTCCATAGTCTTAGGAAGTTTTGTTATAGTTTTAAGAGTCCTTGTATAGTATTAGTAAACCTTGTATAGTTTTAAGAAGCTACGTATAGTGTTATGGGGCTTTGAATAGTTTTAGGGAGCTATATATAATTGCATAGTAGGGATTCATAGCTAGGGAAATCTTTTATAGTTTTAGAGAGCTTTTCATAGTTTAAGGCGGATCTGTATAGTTTAAGTAAGCTTTGCATAGTTTAAAGAAGTTTTGCATAGTTTAAGGAAGTTTAGTATAGTATTAGGAGGCTTTGTATAGTTTTAAGAAGCTTTAAATATATATTTGAGTACAGTTTTCTGCTTTTCATAACTTTATTATATTTTCCCCTATTAGCGCGTTTCGGAGTGACTTCATTTTCAAAACTTAAATCGTACTACGGTGATTACGTTAGGAAAGGTAGAAAACTGTACTCAAATATATAGAAATATCCCTAACAGAAATGAAGATCAACACATTTCAGGCTTTAAATAGTTTTAGGAAGTTTTTGTATAGTTTTAAGAAGCTTTGTATGGTTTTAGGAACCTTTTCATAGTTTAAGGAAGCTTTGCATAGTTTAAGGAAGCTTTGCATAGTTTAAGGAAGCTTTGTATGTTTTAGGAAGCTTTTCATAGTATTAGAAAGCTTTGTGTATGTTTAAGAAGCCTTGTATAGTTTAAGAAAGCTTTGTGTATTTTAAGAAAATTCTGTATAGTTTTAGGAATTTGTGCGTAGTTTTGGTAAAGCTATGAATAGTTTTAGGTAACTTTGTATATAGTGATAAGGAGCCACGTATAGTTACAGAAATCGGCCTTTTATTTTAGTAAGCTATTTACATATAGTTTTAGGATGATACGTATATTTGAGGAAGTATCTTTTTGTAATAATTTAAATTTCTTATACTTTATGGGAGTTATGTATAGTTTTAGAAACAAGCGTATGTTGCGCCTAATTTTAGTGGCTATGTTTAGCTAGAAATTGCTTCTAACGGAGGTTCCATTTATCTTGTGACTTATTCGCTTTGGTTCGGTGACAACAAGTCACCAGTACAACACAACCATTAATATTTTTGCTGAAGGACCCTTCACTGCTTCCCCATACCAATCTTTCTATAAGAAAACAATCCCCTAGAGGGGTGAATGTGTCACACAGATTCAATGAACGCTAATGTGTATTTGCAATTGAGTTTTTTTGGCTTAAGTCACAATATATCATGTTAATATATGTAATCCTTTAGGCATACATCTTTTTAGATTACGTTATGTACCCCGCTATATAAAATCATATTAGATGTTCGAACTTTGTTTATTTTATATGAGATACTTACGCCTTGGAGTTCTACATTTAAAAAAATCATAAAGATTATTATTCACTCCACACGTTTATAGCTACAAAGATTAATCATACGTATTAAAGCATTATTTTCTATATATATATATATATGGCCGCAAGGCGATCATTTCATTAAGCAATAAGTCTTTGAAACTCTCTTTTATTTAAAAGTTGTCATAAATATTTAAAAAGTTTGATAAAGTGAGTATAAAATATTAAGGCTTTCTAAGAAAATACAGGTAAAGTTAAAATAAGGGTCGAAGACGTGTAAGCCCACGGTACTAATCCATGATGGATCGGTTTTACCCAGATAAACCTTTTGGCCTTGCTTTGATCGATAAATCTAGATCGTCTAGAAAACTTTATTTATATTAATATACACGAAAGCAGTGATTTATCTTGAGCAATTAATTAAGGCGTTGTAGAGCCTGATGAATGGAAGTTGAATCTATTTAGAGGGCTTTATTTGTGGGGCAGTCTGAAAAATGGATACGGATATTTTATGTATGAAAGAAATACTTTCTAATAATGCAGAAAGTAATTATTTTATTTAGTTTTTGAAATTTATTGCATTTAGTAACGTAACATGATGAAATCGTTTTAAAAGTTTTTTTAAAATTTAAACTAAAAATATTTATTTTTTAAAATATCTTTTAAATTAATATCAGCACGTAAACCCTTTTAAGATTTATTTGCTTTGATTTAATATTCAAAGTGTTCTTTTACTTTCAACTTTATATTTTTTGATACCTTGAAACAATCAATATTACAAAATTATTTTCAACTTTATAAAGTATATCATGAAAGTAGTAATAATTTAATTTTGATGTAATTTGAATAAACGTGAATTAATTTTTGAAAAGTCAACATCAACCTCTATTGAGTATTAAACACTGGGATTTAATTTCAGTCCTATATAATTTTTCTAAAAATCTGGCAATGAAATAAGAAACGTATTGAAATATTTAAGCGAACAAAACATTTCAGAATCATTTTTAGGCAACAAATTAAATATCCCAACAAAAATTATTCACCTTAAACTTTATTTCACGAGTTTAAACTTCGATTCCAGAAGTCAGATATATCCAATCCTTTAAATTTACTAAAAATTGAATTCCTAAAAATTTTAAAAAAAAAACATTATAGGACTACTTAAAACATATTTATTTTGAAAAAAACCTAAAAAATAAATGTCAATATATTGACTAAAACCTGGCCAATACTAATATTATTACTATAATAATATGGACAAAAAGTGTTTAAATTTTATGAGAAATATCTTATATCTCAAACAATTTATATATGTATGTTTGTGTGTGTGTGTCTGTCTGTGTTGTGTGTACTTGCGTGCGTACGTGCGTGCATATGTGTGTGTGTGTGTGTATTTTGTGAGTGCGTGCGTGTGTGTGTATGCGTGTGTTGTATGTGTTTGTGCGTGCGTGTGTGTGTGTGTATGTGCGTGCGTGTGCGTGTGTGTGTGTGCGTACATCCGTACGTAGGTGCATGTGTGTGTGCGTGTGTGTTTTGTCCGTGCCTGCGTGGGCGTGGGTGCGTGTGTTTGTGTGTGTGTGTGTGTGTGTGTGTGTGTCTGTAGTGGTTTTTCTTTACACACTTACTGTTATGCGCTGTTGATACTTGTATAAACTTGTAATTAATTTGTAGCGAACAACACTTATCATTAGTATTATCGGGTATATTTGCTAGACAGATAGAATGTGACGTTAAGAACGATGGGCTGATTAAATCGTCTCATTAATTTCGGAAATTCAACAGCATGGCTGAAGAATCAGAAGCCATTAATCCAAGTGGGTCGGAAGTAGAGTAGGTTGTAGCGGTAAGTAACGATCGCCGAACGCCTGGATTTCTGTCTCATTACCTTGTGTCGTATTTCGATAACACTTCCCATAAGATGATTCAATGCCCTCTCTTCTTTTCGCCAGAAGATGGCTTTCGCCTTATCATGTGAATCAAAGGCATAATATGTAAGGTAAAGATTTATATTAGACTCTAAAGGAAAGATTAAGACTAAATCAGACAGTAATTAATACATGTAGCTTTGTGTTGTATATCTTGAGGGGTTTTTAAAGTTACTAGTTTTGGTATCACTTGGCAAAAAAAAACACACACACACACACACACATGCTGTGAGTATTGTCCGTGACCCACAGCACTGATCTAGTACAAAACGAGTTTGCTGAAAAATATCAGTAATAATTATTAGTAAATATTGGTAAATAAGTAGTGTTTTTTTTGCCAAATGATAACAAACGTAGTAATTATTGTTCGAATAAAACCTATGTATTTCCCGTGACTGGTTCCACGTATACCTAATTTGTGGGATAATATATTTGCATTAAATATGTCTCAAAATATTCGAATGGATTGTTTCCCATTCGGGAAAGGGAATTATCTGAAACTTATAAGCAACAATCAGCTATTCAATTAATAAAAATTAGAACAAAAATTGCAATCAATCCGATAGTTTATCTTAAGATATGGAAAGATACTATGTACCAAAGTTACATACTGTCGAAACAGTTTTCGCTTACATCTCCTTTGTTTTTTGCTCAGAATATGTCTCACTTTACACCGTAATTGTCCAATTCCTTCTATTAGTTTTTTAAAATACTATTTCATTAAATAAATTGAATTAAATAATTTTAGTTTTGTATGTAAGAAAACTTTTTCACAAAAGGAGTAAGGTATGCAATATAGTTATTTGCCCAACATTTGGCTTAAAATAAGTGATAACATATGATTTCATAAAACAGCTGATTTTATGTTATAGGTTATGTGGTAGAACAGCTGTTTTAACGAAAGTTTTATGTTACTTTATTAATATTGTTTATAATTATTTATTTAAACATTACTAAAATATAATTTGTCTTTGTTGGCTAAAGTTGGAATTGACTTGAAAAATGTTTGTTTATATTGCTTGATTTGTCTACTTTATTATGGTCAAATTTTACTTATTTTTAGTAGAATGTATAATAATAATGACTCGGTTTTATAACACGTAAAATGGCAAAGGAGATACAAGCCTTACTTAGGCCCTTACGGTATTTAATGAAGGTAATGTGGCCTTCACTATCCTTCCTCATTGTTATCCTTGGTATTCATTTTCACAGGCTTTGTCGACTTGGGGCCTGAAAAAACACACAGAAAGACTTCTGCGCTAGTTGGAATCGAACAATTAACCTTTCTTTAAGTAGTAAAGTGTTCTACCCACTTGATCACACAGCTAAGAGGACACAAAATGTTAGTGGTGGTTCGTGGGCAGGTTGCACGGTAGCGAAACCCTCAGTCCAGGGATCAATTTAAAAAAAAAGTAATTTATTTATTACGTAAGAATCATGTACATTGTTACGAGCAATTTTTCATCATATATCATTATCCATCATTATAATTTATAATTAAAACGATAGGACCGCAGCAACCACGTGACCGCTCAGTCGCAAACAGTCTCGTTCGGCCTAGTTGTAGGGAAACCTGCAACACCCAGTGACGTCACTCCTAATAAAGAGAAAGTATTGGAATGTTCAGACAGAATACAACAGGTAGCGCCGTAATGATCTATTAGGTTGCACACGGCCTGCAACCTCGGGAATGTTTGGTTAAAATCAGCTTCATCCGAAATAGATGACTCTCCGCTCCGAGTTTGTTGAGAATGAATTGAGATTGGCTTGTGAATAAATACTCCCATGTTTTGAGATCAGGTGTTTAAAATAAGTAAAAATAAAATAAAAATTGCTAATATATTCCTTTCAATGGAATAATCACAAAGTACTTAGCAGTCTTTATCTATTTTCCCTATAGCAGTCATTTAGGTTTGTATGATTACGATTTCTTTGCTTTAAAAACCTAATATTTTTACCATGTGAAACCCAATAGGTTTAGAAACCAGCCGCCACTGCAAAATGGTAAATGAATTATTTTTTAATAGTAGAAGGTTGATATATATATTGAAACAATTCTGCATTGCCGGAAGAGTAAATTTACTTCTATCTATTATTCAACAGAAAAAAAAATTGTTTGAAACAGAGATAAGCCGTCCTAAAGCCTGATGTTTAAGACAGCTGAGCTAGTTATAAACTACAGAAAGTAATTAGTTATTAGGTTAAAAAATATTTATTATTAAAAAAGTTAGCAACTTCAGAAAAAATTAAATTAAAATCCCGAGGGCAGTGTCGGCTAAGATTTAAAGGTACGTCTAAGCGGATTTAAGAACTTAAGCGAAGCTCAAAAACTTTAATTGAGCAGATTTTGCACGCCATTAGGCAAAGCGTTAATGTGGGGTATATTTCTTAGACATAACAGTTATATTCTTTTACTACTCAAATGCCTTCAACATAACCTCATTATTTGCAATAAAAGCAAAATATAAATACATAACTGTATTTAACATAGCTTTTGTTTTGAAATAATGTAAGGGTAAGAGTGTTGGTTGCATTTTGTACCGCGGTGCGCTGCACGTCATACAGACATAGGTTAGTTGCTAGTCTGTGATTGTAGTGACAACGTCTTGTCTCGTGCGCAAATTTTAACCCATAAATCGAAATCAAATGTTTATATATTCCGTTATTTTACAATTTTCATTTACATAATAACTTCTTTCAATGTTTCCGAGTACGTTATTTCTTAAGGTTATAAAGATTTTAAAGTAATAAAATTTAATTACAAACTTTGTGCGTTGAAGACGCGTAACAAAGTGTTGCGTTTAGTGTTACGGTCGGAGGCTGGGTTTTGGATAACGACGTAAGGTAAGCGTAATGTTACTAAACTGAGAAATTTAAGAAGTATAAATGTTTTTTTTCAGCTAAGTAAAAGAATTTGAAATTGTATTACTTATGTATGTTTACAATAGCAATACATTATTACATTTTTAAATAAGTTTATACAATTTTTTTATAGCTTTTTTATTCTTTTCTTTACATTTTATATTATATTTTTTTGATATGACAATAATAAAACATAAACATAACTACAGTATTTCAGAAGATATATTTATAAAAATTGATGTTGCTGACATCATCTACTTCCCCACTATTTTACTAAGTGAAAAGCGATTGTCACATTTTTTATTACCTTCAGGTCTTCATTTTCTAATTCAGGGTATCAAATTTTAGACTTCAAAAATAATTATGGATTCTTGAAATCTAAATATGCAATTATTTGTTTAAATAAATATTTAAAAGTAAAAATTCTATTTGCAAAAGTTTAATTGAATCAGTTATTTGAGAAACACTACATATACATTTTTTTGTGAAGATAAGTTTTGTGAAGAAACGAGTTCATGTTATGTATTTACGTCTTCTGTAGAGAAACAACACATCTCCATTTAATAGTAGTTATAGAATGTAAAGCCATGTGAAATTTAATTTTATTAGAAAAACTCCTCATCTCCTGTAGAAGTTTTTTGTCTCTTCTGTAAATTTATGTTTGCTAGATATGTGGGGTTTCTCAAATAGCTGATTCAATGGTCACAATTTTATAAATACCATCTTTAGATTATGAATCCAAACAAGAGAGGTCACTATGTAGCGTCTTTCCTTATTTTGTTGATATACTCTTAACCTAAACCACTACTGATACCTTTGTACCAAAACTAACACTTATGTGAGAGTTCAAAAAGTTGAACATTTATAACCACGTGATGAAATTAAAAATATCCCTTTAAAATTATCAAATATATCAAAAACTTTCCACCTTAATTTTACACCAGTTAATAGCAGTTTAGTGAAGAAATTAATTTGAATTGTTAAAAATGATTTAGACCTCTTTTTATACCGTGAACCAAGTAGTGCTGTCTTCCATGGACCATTTCATAATAAAGTAATAATAATATGGCCACTAATCTTCAACCACCCATTTATTCTGGCTGAGTCGACCTTCCGGTCCATTTATTGAAGCTGAGTCGACCTTCCGGTCCATTTATACCGGCAGAGTCGACTTTCCGGTTCATTTATTCCGGCTGAGTCGACCTGTCAGGAATCGAGTCCGGGACCTTTAGGTGAGTATTTTGCAACAGTCAGCTGACTAGTTTGCATTTCATACGTTCTGGAATATTCTAAAGGTTCATCTCATATCTGTGCAAGGGATTTATCTGAAACGTTTGGGTAAAATAACCGACAACCAATAACTTGCAATCACTCCAGTTGTTTATCATCTGTTTGTTCATATGCCGCCCTGTTGCAGAACCAAACTTTCAAAAGGGGCTCTACTGGACGTATGTAGAGATAGTCGATATACGAAGAACCTTCCTTGTAGGGAAGGCAAAATGGCTATTTGCTGCGGAAATGAAAATGTTTTTACTGGTTCTTGGTGTCTCTTGTTTCCTGCTCAACTAAGGGGGGAACAACTAACTGGGGGTGGGGGTTCAGCCTATTCTGCTTACGGCTTTTTGTCCAGTGTTTAAGGCAAGGACCTTCAAAGATTAACAGATTGAGGTATATATTTAAATAAGCACCCTGTAAGAATCTTCCCACTGTTTGCAAACAGTTCTACGCATAGTTGGTTAACCTGCCTTGTTGGCTTTACAACTCCTTCACTCCGTGTAGGTGTGACGTAGTATAAGTTGCGCTTACTACTACTAAGTATCTTCTTAGACACATTACTAGAGCTTTATATTCGTATTTATTACAAGAATTAAGATCAAACATTGTTTTTATAGCAATTTAATTTCGAATCGAAACGAATGCAATGTATTAATATACGATGCCGTAATGTTTTTGTGGATGAAAAGAAAAACTAACTCTTAAATAAAAAAGTTTAAATGTTTGCTTTAATGACCTTTGATCAGCAACGATGACCTTGGTGAGGTTTTCGAATTACAATGTTTTTAAAGGAAAATTTAGCCTAACAAAGGCAGTAGTTTAACATTCTGAATTAAATTCTGAGGTCAAATAATTTCGAAACACCTTATTTTAGAAAGATAAAATATTTAGAAAGATACCCATAAAGCGGTACAATAACTTCATATAGTACCTTTAGAAAGTATCTTTATACAATATTTTCTCACAGTACCTTCAGTTAAGTACCTTTATTCAATATTATCTTTCTTTTACACATTAAGGCCTAATGTTTTGTACTTTAAATATTAAAAAACCAACACGTTTGTTAAGAACAGTGAAATAAAACTGGAAACTTTTCAGGACAATAATAACAAAGTGTTGCTGCTTAAGATTTATGTACATCAGAAATGTTCATTTTTGTGGCCAGACGATACATGCACTATCAAAATAACTTATATATATATATATATATATATATATATATATATATATATATATATATATATATATATATGTATATATGTATATTTAATATATATGCTGATACGTATTCCTTCACGGATGGAAACATATGATGAATAGTTACTATCTAGAGTACATGCGTTCATTCTGCAGTCCATAAATTCGCAGTTCCGACGTTTCGCTAGAATCTCATCCAGCATTGGCGAGGTGAACCCCCACCTCGTCAATGCTGGATGAGATTCTAGTGAAACGTCGGAACTGCGAATTTATGGACTGCAGAATGAACGGATGTACTCCAGATAGTAACTATTCATCATATATATATATACCGTCCTTAATCTTTGAGGGGGCGCATAGATTTTCAAACGAAAGCGGAGTTTTATTCCGCATAAAAAACGTTAAAATTTAAATGGGTTTCGTTTTTATATTTGGGGGTACAATTTTGAATTTCTAAACGTCATATTTCTAAAAAATATCTTGAATTCTTAAAACTTGCATCCAATGTATACTAGACCATTTCTTTCATTACGGGAGATTTTTCTGTAATAAAGTAATTAAACGTCTAAACATAAAAATATCTAATCGTGATAGTACATATATAAATTTGAAATTTATTATAATGTTAGTTACATAAGGAATGTTTTACTTCAAATATATAATTCTGAAAATTCATTGAGGAAAACACTATTGCCTTTATAATACGAGTACAATAGGTTCCACAGTTAAATAAAACTAGCAGAAATTTATTCTTTGTTGATAAAACAACTCATAATTGTAAATTTTCAAGCTCACTAGTCACTACTAGTGTTGTGTGAACATGGCCCACTCTCATGAGAATTAAATTAAATCTTCTTGCTGTCCTTCATTGCCTTACTGGTTCAGTAACCCACAGTATTTTTAGGTTTTCACTGAACAATGCTTTTTTCCCATAGTCAAACTGCACTGTAATCGTTTCCTGCTGGATTGTTAGCGGAATTTTCTCTACAACATCAAAATTGACAGGTTTTTAACACATTGACCCCTTTCGTCATTTTAGATTCACTTATTGTCTTCATTTGTTTCATTTTCAATTTCATTGTTTTCTTTGTCAGGTTCATCATCTGACAGAGACTCGTTTTCATAATAATTATCTAAAAACTAACAAAATTTCCGGTAGGCCGTATTTCTTGAATTTCCTCTTTTTCGGCACTATCCAGCATTTTACGAATTCTCTCCTCTTCAAATGGAACAACAGTAAAATATAAAACTTAGATACTAAAAAGACATATACAACATTAAAATAATAATAACAACAAAACAAGTAATGATCTAACTCCAAAAAGTCTTTTGTAGTGTAAATAGCCGTGCACGAGGAACGCCGCACAAATACGTTACACGAAAGGGCGCTTGCGGACGAAACCTCCACAATCTGGCCGCGATAGACAAAGATTAAATTTACACTAAAGCTACTTGGAAAAAATTAACAAAAATATGTTGCGCCGTTTCCTAGAACGCAGGTTGTGGAGTAAGAAGCTGGAAATAAACATCTGACAACTGGAAAGGCGTTTTCCTAACAAATAATGATACGTGCAGAGAAAAACTCCGCATTCGGCCTCTCGAGGGTTAAAAATACAATTATTTGCAAAGCCCTAGTGTAAAAAGGAAATTATTTGGAAACCCTAAGGGACGCTCGCAAGTTTGACGATTTATTTGCAAAGATGTAATTAATGTTCGTTGAGTGTAATAAACTATTCGCAAAAAGGGTGAAGAACGCTCTTAAAGGAGGGAATCATTCGTAATAACGATTGCCTATAAATGAAGATCTTTCCACAAACGCTTATTAAACCGTCATAAAGAAGAAAGTTATTCACAAAGAATTATTAAACACTACTGTAGGATAGAATTTATTCTGAAACCATTACTAAACATTAGTCCAGAAAGGAAAGTATCCGCAAAGCATTGTTAAACACTAGTGTAGGATAAAAAGTATCCGGAAAGGATTATTAAACACTACTGTAGGATAAAAAGTATCCGGAAAGGATTATTAAACACTAGTGTAGGATAAAAAGTATCCGGAAAGGATTATTAAACACTATTGTAGGATAGAAATAATTGCTAAAGCATTATTAAATTCTAGTGTAGGATGAAAAGTATCCGGAAAGAATTATTAAACATTAGTGCAGGAAGGAAAGAATCCGCGAAGCATTATAAACACTAGTATAGAATAGAAATAATTTCCAAAGCATTATTAAACACTAGTGTAGGATGAAAATTATCCGGAAAGAATTATTAAACATTAGTGCAGGAAGGAAAGAATTCGCAAATAATTAATAAACACTAGTATAAAAGCTAAAGCAAATTATCCATAAATAATTAATTAACACTAGTGTATGAAGGAAAATATCCGCAAAGAATTGATAAACTAGTGTTTAAAGGAAGTTTTCCATAAAAAATTAACTAGTTTTCTTAATAGGAAAAGAAGTAATAGGTTAGATCAGTATTTGA
The DNA here is from genome assembly GCA_036971475.1 of Prosapia bicincta. Classification (NCBI taxonomy): domain Eukaryota; kingdom Metazoa; phylum Arthropoda; class Insecta; order Hemiptera; family Cercopidae; genus Prosapia; species Prosapia bicincta. Next base: position 130,222,576 of record JBAIZL010000004.1, read on the forward strand.
AAAACTTTTTCTGACCATCGCCTACTTTTGAGATTTATAATTTTTTTGCCCACGTGTTTAAAAAAAAACACACACAAATTACCAACACATATATTCAAATACCTAGATATAAGTTGAGAAATGAGGATTATCAAGGACATTTTGATCTTAATAGGTACTTCATGTTTATTTAGGTGTAATTTGTGTAAAAAAGTTTACAAATTAAATAATTTGCAAGGTGTATGAAAGGGAATAACAATCATGATTTACAAACTAAATCAATTTTCTTATCTAATTAATTAAACAACATGAATACCTATGTCTAATTAATGTGACGGATGGATTTGATGTTTCAACCAATTTCTTGATGTCAGGAGCTATTTGTGTTAGAAAAATTCTAAGATCTTGCTTTTCAATTTCTAACCTATTTCTTGATTTCGTGGCAAGATTATTTACCGCACTAAACCCTCAACCATGTAAGAAGGGAAGGCTTCAAACAACTTCTCTGTGATGCACCACAGTCCAGGATAGAGCTGGCGAATTTCATTTTGAAGCCAAACTGCTTGGTAGGTCAATTTGAACTTGGGTTTTAGTGCTTCAATTGCAACAACTACGAAGAAAACTAAATTATTTTCCCACTTTTTTCAAATCGTCCATTGAATTCACATTCTATCGGTTTCGCCCTATGTCGGGCTGAAATCGCCCACTGCTGGGCGAATTCACGCAGTTTGGGAATCTCTTAGATGATAAAGTTGAAAAAGTAAGAAACGCTATTATGGAAGAGTATCATCAGCAAATAAGTTTTGCAAGCGCACGAAGGAGGAAATTATGCAAGAGACTTGAAGAAATCTCTTAACACACGAAATTACCTACAAAGTGAAATAACGCCCTTCAAGGAGAACACGGTCATGTTTGCTAGTTGCTGATAGCTACTAATTTTAGGTTAGGATACTTCTAAATCAATGGAATATTTGCTATTCTTCTTTGCTCACTTCTTCGTCCATTTCATTTTACGTATTCATTCTTCCTTAGATTTATGTCTTCATCTCGGACGAAGATTGTTATTATGTTTTCAAAGTCATACAGAAAATATCCCTGCTTGGGCCAGAAAGTATTATCTGTTCAATGTATACCCACTACCATTATAAGAATTTCTGTGCACTGTTTATTTACTGGTTAGTGTTACATATGCATCCGTAATTCATATTATTGTTTACGTTTACGCTTGACTGAAGGAGATGTATTGTTCTTCATGACCTACAAGTGGTATTTATATATGCTTTTCTTTAGCCCATAATCGTTGAAATGGCCGTGTTGTACACAATATGCATGAGTACTCAGCGCCGTGAATTTACCTCCACCGGTGCTAAGTTGCCTACACAACGCCTTGTTTTGTCAGTTGGGAGTCTGTACGTTCGGCCAAGGTTATGATTTTAATATTGTAAAATAATTGCATATATAAATAAAGTATATATATATATATATATATATATATATATATATATATATATATAGTGCAACAAAAAAAAACATGAAACAAATAAAAGTAACGATTTCTTAAGAAAATCAAGACTAATACGTACTAGTAGTTTCATTTAAATATAGATTACATTGTTAATTATATGTTGTGAAGATTTATGTTTAAAATCAAGATAAATATTTTTATGATAAAGCTACTGTGTTTTGTTGTCGAGAGACGGTGCAACTTGACTCGATCGATTCTGCTGCACATCTGTCTCCAGCGACGAATAACTTGCGGTAGGTCTGGGTAAAGTACAGCCGGCTTCTATGTGTGTCTCTCACTGGCACAATACAGGGTGCTTCCTAAATAACCCTTTTGTAGCCTTATTGGTTTGATTAAAGTTTTAGTAAAGCCGAGACAGAAAACTTCGATTGTATTTCGTTATTGACAAAGTTCAACTGTGACACCGTTTCTCGAAGGAAAAACGTGAAATAAAATGTGGTCGTTGTTAAAAGTAAAAATTTAATAACTCTTGCCCGGGGTGATTAATTAACTCGCAAGATATTATGGTGGGAAGTAGTGTAAATGGGTAAAAGTGTAGTCTAAGCCTGTTACTTCCCAGTTGAGAAACAGAAGACGTAATATGTACGAACTTTCAATTCCCTGGGACATTCATATATTTTCATTGCATAGACGTAAAATTGGAAATGTATTTGATGCTATTGTTTATTGCACAGTTTTAAAATGATCAACTAGTTTGATTAACGAAGGAATGAAAACAATTTTATATAAATGTAGGATTAAGTAAGGAAGATAAAATTGGCTGATAAAATATGTATGAGAGATATATGACATTACCAGTTCATGATTATACACCTGGAGCAGACCTAATCTCTCTCCCCTGTTAGAGAGATGTGTTCACTACCGCCTTATCGCTGTAATGTCCCTGTTCCCGCTTCTCACAGATCATTATAACAAGAATTCGTAAAAGCCGAAGATAGATGTCTGTCTCTCCTGCTAGAGAGATGTATTCACTAACGCCTTATCATAGTAATATCCCTTTTCTCGCTTCTCACAGAGCATTATAACAGGGGTTCATAGGAGCCGAAGACATTTATCTGTCTCTCCCCTGCTAGAGAGATGTAGTCACTACCGCCTTATCATAGTAATATCCCTGTTCTCGCTTCTCACGGATCATTATAACAGGAGTTCATAGGAGCCAAAGACAGATGTCAGTGTCTCCCCTGCTAGAGAGATGTAATCACTACCGCCTTATCATAGTAATAACCCTGTTCTCGCTTCTCACGGATCATTGTAACAGGAGATCATAGAAGCCGAAGACAGATGTCAGTGTCTCCCTTGTTAGAGAGATGTAGTCACTACCGCCTTATCATAGTAATATCCCTGTTCTCGCTTCTCACAGATCATTATAACAGGGGTTCATAGAAGCCGAAGACATTTATCTGTCTCTCCCCTGCTAGAGAGATGTAGTCACTACCGCCTTATCATAGTAACATCCATGTTCTCGCTTCTCACAGATCATTAAAACAGGAGTTCATAGAAGCCGAAGACAGATGTGAGTGTCTCCCTTGTTAGAGAGATGTAGTCACTACCGCCTTATCATAGTAATAACCCTGTTCTCGCTTCTCACAGATCATTATAACAGGAGTTCATAGGAGCCAAAGACAGATGTCAGTGTCTCCCCTGCTAGAGAGATGTAATCACTACCGCCTTATCATAGTAATATCCCTGTTCTCGCTTCTCACAGATCATTATAACAGGAGTTCATAGAAGCCAAAGACAGATGTCAGTGTCTCCCCTGCTAGAGAGATGTAGTCACTACCGCCTTATCATAGTAATATCCCTGTTCCGCTTCTCACAGAGCATTATAACAGGAGTTCATAGGAGCCAAAGACAGATGTCAGTGTCTCCCCTGCTAGAGAGATGTAATCACTACCGCCTTATCATAGTAATATCCCTGTTCTCGCTTCTCACGGATCATTGTAACAGGAGATCATAGAAGCCGAAGACAGATGTCAGTGTCTCCCTTGTTAGAGAGATGTAGTCACTACCGCCTTATCATATTAATATCCCTGTTCTCGCTTCTCACAGATCATTATAACAGGGGTTCATAGAAGCCGAAGACATTTATCTGTCTCTCCCCTGCTAGAGAGATGTAGTCACTACCGCCTTATCATAGTAACATCCATGTTCTCGCTTCTCACAGATCATTAAAACAGGAGTTCATAGAAGCCGAAGACAGATGTGAGTGTCTCCCTTGTTAGAGAGATGTAGTCACTACCGCCTTATCATAGTAATAACCCTGTTCTCGCTTCTCACAGATCATTATAACAGGAGTTCATAGAAGCCGAAGACAGATGTCAGTGTCTCCCCTGCTAGAGAGATGTAGTCACTACCGCCTTATCATAGTAATATCCCTGTTCTCGCTTCTCACAGATCATTATAACAGGAGTTCATAGAAGCCAAAGACAGATGTCAGTGTCTCCCCTGCTAGAGAGATGTAGTCACTACCGCCTTATCATAGTAATATCCCTGTTCTCGCTTCTCACAGATCATTATAACAGGAGTTCATAGAAGCCAAAGACAGATGTCAGTGTCTCCCCTGCTAGAGAGATGTAGTCACTACCGCCTTATCATAGTAATATCCCTGTTCTCGCTTCTCACGGATCATTATAACAGGAGTTCATAGAAGCCAAAGACAGATGTCAGTGTCTACCCTGCTAGAGAGATGTAATCACTACCGCCTTATCATAGTAATATCCCTGTTCTCGCTTCTCACGGATCATTGTAACAGGAGATCATAGAAGCCGAAGACAGATGTCAGTGTCTCCCTTGTTAGAGAGATGTAGTCACTACCGCCTTATCATAGTAATATCCCTGTTCTCGCTTCTCACGGATCATTGTAACAGGAGATCATAGAAGCCGAAGACAGATGTCAGTGTCTCCCTTGTTAGAGAGATGTAGTCACTACCGCCTTATCATAGTAATATCCCTGTTCTCGCTTCTCACGGATCATTGTAACAGGAGATCATAGAAGCCGAAGACAGATGTCAGTGTCTCCCTTGTTAGAGAGATGTAGTCACTACCGCCTTATCATAGTAATATCCCTGTTCTCGCTTCTCACAGATCATTATAACAGGAGTTCATAGAAGCCGAAGACAGATGTCAGTGTCTCCCCTGCTAGAGAGATGTAATCACTAACGCCTTATCATAGTAATATCCCTTTTCTCGCTTCTCACAGATCATTATAACAGGGGTTCATAGAAGCCGAAGACATTTATCTGTCTCTCCCCTGCTATAGAGATGTAGTCACTACCGCCTTATCATAGTAATATCCCTGTTCTCGTTTCTCACGGATCATTGTAACAGGAGATAATAGAAGCCGATGACAGATATCTGTGCCTCCTCTGCTAGAGAGATGTAGTCACTACCGCCTTATCATAGTAATATCCCTGTTCTCGCTTCTCACGGATCATTATAACAGGAGATAATAGAAGCCGATGACAGATATCTGTGCCTCCTCTGCTAGAGAGATGTAGTCACTACCGCCTTATCACAGTAATATCCCTGTTCTCGTTTCTCACGGATCATTGTAACAGGAGATAATAGAAGCCGATGACAGATGTCAGTGCCTCCTCTGCTAGAGACATGTAGTCACTACCACCTTATTCATTCGGATCATTGTAGCATCATTGTACAATTCCGGTTCTCGGTTTTCATTGTCAGAAATCTGAAACCAAATTGTTTACTTTTGAAATTTATTTAATAAAAAAACAATTATAAAGTTTCTTTTATGTACCTTCAAGTTTTTGTTTGTAATTTGAAAAGTTTCCCACTTTTCCGTAATAAAATGAAACTAATGCCTTGCTTTCATGCTTACTCAAATTTATTCACTTTACCTGCCTTAATACGTAATAATATTACTATTTTTTCTCCTATAATGTAAGAATCAGCCGTGTAGGAAGATGCCACTACCTACATTTTCTTATTTAATAAGAAAATTAAAAGCAACATAAACAATTGTAATAAAATTTTTTTTATAACCGTAAGTTTCCGTATACATGTATAGAAGAGTCGTAATCTAGACACTAGAGGGTTTTTACTAGAGGTTATTGCCAGAGGGCATTAGGGAACCTTATCTCAATGGACGTCAATTCTGATTGTTTTCATTCAAAACCCATTTGAAACTTTAAACACTGGTAAAGTCGTAGAGATTGTGGGAAACCTCACAAAATAATTTATTTATATTGTGTACCAGAAATATTTAGTACTGTTTCAGCTGACAACACTAGAGATTGGTGATCAGCTCACGAGTTATTTCAGGGAGTTAGTTACTTTAGTAGAGGTCTCTGAAAAAAGAAACGTTAACTCTTAGCTTCTTGCTGTTACAAGTCACTTTGGGGCTCAGACAAAAAAGAGCGGTCACTCATTCGTTCTGCCCCCCTCCCCCGTCACTTCTCCATACTCCCTAACTCCATTTCAATCACCCATCACTGCTTATGATGGCTTTAGAATTTAGAAAGAGAACGATGAGTGCGTTCATTTCGATCTCCACGTGTTGTGTTGTAGAGCAATTAGCCCCCTCTACCAATTTTTAATTTCCATAAATTGTTTGTATATAATTGAAACAATCAGTTTGTATTTACTATTTTCCAAAGATAACATTTTTCAATGCCTGCATTACCTTCCACATTAATTAAATTAAGAAACAATATTTGCTAAAAATAATTTTTGTTTCTCAACAACTGTTACAAATGTCCGTCTATATAAAACCGAATCAGATAATTAAGGGAAGGGGGGATAGGGAGTTACTAAAAGGTGAAACTCCTTTCGGCGAATGAGCGATTCCGTGATGATCTTTAATCTGTAATCACACTGTTTAAAAAATAGTGGCTTCAGTACTTGTTAAGTGTAACGTAAGTGGTCTTTTTCAAGTCTCAAAAAACACAGCTGAAGTCCACTGCACGAAATCGGGCGGGAGGTTCGTTTAGCGCTGTTGCCACTTATGTAACCGGCCTCGCGACTTATGGTCGAAGGTCGCTTACACCTGAGCACGGATTGGCAACCCTGAGGGAAAAGTGTTGCTTAGTTCGAGAGTCGGGCTGTCAGTCTATCGCCTGCCCATGGCTCGCCCCTTGGCCATGTGACAACGCCGCATTCTTGACCACCCGCCTGGTAATTTTTTTCCAGTTGTATGTAGTTATGCTTTCGACCGCAATTTGCATTAGTAGTATTATGAAAGCGTTTGGAATCAACTGTTTTTATAAATTTGATTAGCTGTAAAAACGTAAACAAGTTGTTGCAATTACTTTTGAAGAAATATTAGTGCGTAATTGTGATAAAATGTCTCACAATATTCCATTGCAATTAAGAAATAGTTTGGTAAGTAAAGTAATTAAAGTAATGAAGCTACTATTTACAAAAATTTTCGAATAATAATTAATTAAAACTGCCAATTAAGGAAATTTAAAATGTAGGAAATATAACCATTATTGTTTGGAAACGTATGGTTAAAAAGTTATACCTGTTTTCCTTAATTGTAATATGTTGATAAACTATTCTAGTTTTATGATTATTATTTCATTTATATTGTGTAAAGTTTCGTTCATAACTCGTAACTAAAGTGCTTTTCCGGCCTTAACAGAACTTTCCGTTAAACACAATTACAACCCGGAAAAGTCGGTAGGCCTACTAGTAATGAAATGTACTATTTAAGGAAATTCCTATTTCCTCTGAATTTAATAAGAGAGAAATATCGTATTTAAAGTAATTTTAGTTACAACCGTGAAAATGTGTGAAAGGTAAAACTATCGTTATCGATTCGATATCTTAAAATTTGCAGAGATACCTTTTTTCCTTTATCTGAATAGTTAAGAAGTTTGAACTATCAGATAAGTTTGCGTCAGTATTGATAGTAAACTTCGATCCAGTGAAATTACAAGTGAAGTTGAAGTAGGTTGGAGTGAAATATCGCTGCAAGTAGAATGCGGAGTCCAAGCTTTACTGTCACATTCTCGAAGGTTCTCAACTTACTCGTTAATTCTTTAGCAACTTTACAGCTTTAAAGTTCATTAAAATCTTCAAAAAGTCTTTCCTGTCACTGAAATAAGAAACTTCCAACTTCCAAGTTGGCTTTTATTTTAGCAAAACGTCTTGAATCTTAAGTTTTACTTTTTTAAAAGCTTCAACAACTTTTACGAAAATCCCAAACGTTTGTTCGGATTCTTTTTGTTTGTTTTAAAATGTGATTGTCAACGTGTAATATCTGTCACACCTCGGTATTCTATTTTTTTCTAACTGAACGAATTTTCTTGAGACCGGAATAAATATTTAAGGATAATGCAGTTAACTGTTGGATAAACTGAAAACGTTTGTAGTAGACAGGAAACACACAAAATGTAAAAATGTCTGTACAAGTAAAACCTTCATAAACACATCTTTTCGTGTTTCAGCAATCACTTAATGAGTTTTAAAATGTTTTGCATCAGTTGTTTAATTAAAAATACTACTAACAATACTCAAAGAAAAGGTAGACTTATCTTTGTCCATATGAAGCTTATCTATATATCCAAATAAATAATCATTTAACAGGTTGCATTTTCTTACCTATAAATTTGACCTCTAAATACCAGAAAGAACAAGTAATACAAAAATAAAAATTTAAATAATTCCTATTTGGGTCAAAAAAACAAATTTTATTTTAGTTGCTTTTGAATAAATAATTGCAATTAATATAAATAAAGTAACATAGCATATGCAACAGCTGTTCCACTACATTACCTATAACATAAAATCAGCTGTTTTATGAAAACATATGTTACCACTTATTTTCAGCCAAATGGGACGAAATAATTATATTGCATACCCTCTCCATTTTGTAAAAAAAATTTCTCCCTTATAAATCTAAAATTAATTCATTTTAAATATAATTAATAAAATAATAGGCCTATTTGAAAAAACCGTACTAGCATCATGTGTCATGCACTACAAGTTTTAAAAAAATTGTGTTTGAACATGAGAGGATGAACAAAAGGTATTTTATTAACTTATACACAAGTTATATCTTATACACTCTATCAAGTTATACACAAAGATAGTGTGAACAAATAGAAAGAATTGAAAAATGTACCAAAATATTGATAAGATAAAGAGGAAGGTGAAATGTAACTTTTAGTTGAAATAAAAAAAATTAATAGTAAGAGGAACAACAACTTCTTCAGGACAAAACAAAATAACACAAACAAGAATATTCACTGTAAATTAGAGAACTTATACTCAAGTGGGGGAAAGTCAAGTCCTATTTTTAGAAGGCGCTTCTACGTACTGCGGGAATAACTCACTCAAAAATGACACAAATCTCTGATTTTAAGATTTAACAAGTTGGGCAGTTGAAGTTTTATAAGACATAGATTAAATATAATAGCAATGCATAAAGCATTTCTTAATAGAAAGTTAATGTGATGGAATCGGATTTTATGATATCCTGGTTTTTCATATTAAAATTCGAATTAATTTAAAGAAACCTATATATATTTCATATTTCCCAGATAATCTGTTCATCTATTGAAGACGTCGCCAGATTCAGAATTAAAAGCGAACTAGGTCTGTAGTTTTTTTTTAACTGGTAGTTTTATTCTTTTAAATCATGTCACATCATTCCATTTCTATGGATTGGTGATGCTCTGTTTATAGGTCTTCCACTGTCCACACATTAAATCCTCTTAAATGCCTACTCTGAATCTTTTTATATTCCATTTTTATCTTCAGTCTCATATGAAGTTGGCAAATAAAATTCTAGTACTTAAGGCAAAGCAACTGAAGTAAACAAATCTATGATTATTATAACTGATTGCGCTATGTCTTGGAGTTGTTAGGTAAAATGTTCCTGAAAAACATGCGATCTGTTTGCAGATATATCCCTTGTTAAACAACTGAACATGTAAAACTATAACACAAAGGATCCTGACTATCCGTATTAAATATGTTCATTTCAGCTGTTAGAGAATAGAGAGTATAAATTAGCGAACTGGCAACACCAGTGGCGGCTCGTGGGCAGGTTGCACGGTTGCGCGAACCCCAAACCAGAGATCAATAGCAAACAAAAATCAATTTATAAATTATGAAAGACTTATGTACATTGTTACGAGCGATTATTCATCATATAATATGATCCGTCATTATACAAAAATAATAAAAACTGTAAAATCGCAGAGACCATGTGACCGTTCACTCAATCGCAGATAGTCTCGTTCAGCCTAGTTGCAGGGAAGCCTGCAACACCCAGTGACGTCTCTTCTGATGAAGAAAAGCAATGCAAGATCCAGACAGACTAAAACATTTAGACAGCACTGTAATGCTCTTTAGGTTGCAGCCCGGAGTGAAACCTCGGGAGTGTTCGGTTAAGATCGGCTCCGTCCGAAGAGACACATCTCCACTCTGCTTCGAATTTCCAGTCAAATGAATATGTTCTATTTCCTTATTTATTTATTTTTATTGCTTTTATAATTGAGATCTTAACAGAACTTGTTGACATTTACAGTTAAGAATGAATTGAGATTGACTTGTTACTAAATAAACCCTTTTCTTGAGAGCTGGTGTCCTCAATAAGTAAAGCAGCATAAAAAATGTCAGTATATTTCCTTTAATAGAATAAATCACAATGTATTAGTCAGTAACTACATATTTTTTCTATATCAGGCTTCTAAGTTTTTATGATTACGATTTCTTCACCTTGAAAAAAACTAACACTTTTACGGTCTGCAACCGTAAAACCCCCATAGGTTTTAGTCAGCAGCCGCTATTGGACAACACTAGAGGCAGCTTTAACCGTTACAAGGGTAACCTGTGGGGCGTGTTGCAAAGCAGTCCCCTTATAAAGGCAGCCACTTGAGATGCGGACGACAGACTCGGGCAGTGTTTGCACTCATTAAGAAAACACGAAATCGACCGATTTCTAGAACTATTTGCTTTATTGTGGTACTAAACGGCGTTCGAAATAGACATGATCTTTGAGGGAAATCAAACGTAACGTTAGGGAATGATAGCGCGCACTTTAACAGTGTTACACTCACCTAAAGGACTTTATTGTAGTTTACTATTTTATTTGTCTTAAAACTTATTTTTCTTATAAAAAACTTAGATAAGGATCAGAATGAATGTCTTAGTTTAGAGTAGGGCGAGTATTCTGGAGTATTAATGCACTAATATCGCTCGAGTATCATTGTGCTACGATGACTGGAGTAGCAGTACATTACTACGGCTGGAGTTACATTACACTAGTGTGGCTGGAGTAATATTACACTACTCTGGCTAGAATAACATTGTACTGTTACGGCTGGAGTAACATTGTACTATTGCGGCTGGAATAGCATTATACTAGTAAAGCGCTGTACTACCAGAGTAACATTGTACTAATGTAGTTGGAGCAACATTGTACTACTGAGGCTGGAGTTGTATTGTACTACTAAGGCTGGAGTTGCATTGTAGTAATACGGCTGGAGTTTCATTCTAGTAATACGGCTGGAGTAACATTTTACTACGACGGCTGTAATATAAGGGTTAACTTACCCTTATATTCTCTTATATTTTTCATCTTCTCTTACTGTCTGGTAAAATGTTTTCTAATGGCATTAAACGCCACATTCCTATCAGCAACCGTTTAGTTGTGGTCAACTAAATGTTGTGGCGGGAAAAAAATTGGGTTTTGGAAGGGTTGAGTAAATTACTTTAAGATGAATAAAATCTTAGCAAAAGCTCCAAGCCTGCCAGGATTCCAACGGTCCGTTTTGTTTTCCCGCCGTCTGGTAGAAAGATCTAAAAAGTTTGTAGCCTTGTTTCTGCTACAGACAAAGCTTTAGAGATTCAGTCTTGAATGTTTACCCACTAATTAACAGCTATTGCAGTGTAAATGTATTTTGAATTGAATACTTATACACAAAGGCATGAAGTAACTATCAACCTACCTTTTGACCTCCTGCAGCAGGCTTCCCTTTTGAGCCTTTTCCTTTGTTCATCCTCTTTTAAGTTTCCAAGAGTGATTTAATCCTATAAACATATACAGTTTATGTTAGTTAATAGTCTTATTGAAGTCGAAGATGATGGAAGTAAAGAAATTTAGCGATATTTTTTTATGGAATTGAAAGAAATGAGAAGATTTGTGATGGTTTGTGTGGTATGATAGCTACTTTAAAATTATAAATTTAAAAATCCTCTTTAAAGAAACAGAAAAGTAATCGTTTAGTGTTCTTGGCCGTGTACAGTATTCATTCTACCTAACAGTGAAAAGCTTCACCTTTTTTAGTTTAGTAAATTGAATATTCTTGTTTAAGCATATATGTATATACAAGAATGATTATTCATTACTGATGATGCTGGTACTGTTTACCAACGAAAAGCTTTGAATATATTTAATAAATAATTCTTATAATTGAATAACCTGAGTTGAATATATATATATATATATATATATATATATATATATATATATATATATATATATATATATATATATATAATCAACCGCTTTGCCTGAGAGTCTTCTGTTGAAACGTGTTATTGAAATCACTACTTGCCCCCGTTTAAATTACTTTTTACATTTTGGTAAATCTGGCGGAGACGTCTTTTTTTTAAGTTGTTAGCGGTCGCGTACAAAATGTTTAGTGCTACTAAAGGCGTATCTTTTCTTTAGATCAGCTGTAAACTGACCAGTGGTGTCGCCATGCGGACTCAAGTTAAACTAAAGCTTAGAGACTGTTCGCACATAGATAGGTCTGTTATGAATGAAAAACAAGTAATATAAACAAAACTTTTAAAAAATAATATATTGAACTCAAACGATGATTAATGCCGAGTTTAATATTTTAACATTATAAAAGCAACGTTTCGGTCACACTTTAGGCGACCCTTTTCAAGCTTCCAAATCTACAAACATAAAACAATAATCGTTATAATTTAAGGTTTCATATTGTGAAATTATTCATAATAATCGTTTCATACTATGTTTAAAGTTGTTGAACTTGCAATTTTATTGTGTATCTAATTTTTAAGTTATAACGATTATTGTTTTATGTTTGTAGATTTGAAAGCTTAAAAAGGGCCGAAACTTGACCGAAACGTTGCTTTTATAATATTTAATAATAAATTCGGCATTGATCGTCGTTTGAGTTCTATTTATTGTTACAATTGCATGCGTTAGAAAACCATTTAAACCCAATTCATACTTAGATTAACTAAGAAAAATTTATTTTAGTTACTTCTTATTAAATAATTCAATAATTGTAAACAAATTAACATAACCTATGCGTTAAATCACTTTTTCTACCACAAAACCTATAGCATAAACTCAGCTGTTTTATGAAATCATATGTTATCACTTATTTCATGCCAAATGGCTGAAATAATTATATTGCATTCCATGCCCCTTTTGTTAAAAGTTTTTCTTCCTTATGAAACTAAAATTAATTTATTATTAAATATAATTAATGAATTATTATTTGAAAAAAACTGTTTCAACATCAATTATCATCACTACAAGTTTAAAAAAATTATTTGACCTTGAGTGGTTGAATAAAAAGTATTTTATTAACGATTTAAAATTTGGACAAGATATATACAGGAAGAGTGTAAAGTAATAGTAGGAACTGAAAGAGAGGGAAATTACTACTGATATTTCATTTTATAAGGGCAGGTATTGTACAAAAGCAATTTATAAATCATATTCTGGAGGAATTGCAGCGGGAACGTGGAGCCAACAGACCTAAAAACTTGGTCAATACGACATTACACACAAGTTGTAGAAGGATTTGAAACTTTTTTCACTCACAAACTAAGAGCTTGCTAGATACTTGTAAGGAGTCTTGACATATTGCATAAAATTAGTCCAATTTAAGTGAGATGCACTCATTGACTTAGCTGGACACAGTCCAACAGAAACGCCCGTGTAAGGCAATAGCAACATGTGGCCTTAGCGAACCGACCTGCTTTCTCTTCTTTCTTCTGTTACCAAAAATGGCCACTCTGCTTTATTCTACATTACGTACTTACACATCATTTATGTGTATTTTTTATCTTAAGGATCGATATTGTGATCGATTAGGTTTCAGCTTAAAAAAAATTATTTTCGTAAATTATTATTAGTAATGGCGAAAGGAAAGTTAGTAGAGTTATAGCTCAAAGGCAGTTCTTAGAGAAGTGTAGGAAATTAGGTATTTTGTCTCCTCATATTACTCAATTAAATGTTAAGTATAAGGACTTTGATTTTTTAAAGCATAACAGACGTGATAAGGGCAAAGAACTAGTTGGTGAAACGTTGCATTATTAAAATAAACATATTTGACTCGATGATCAACCGTTTTATCATTTCTCGTTTATTTGAGCACTCGACTTAACCCTTTCCGGACGGGAAAAATCCTCAAAATACGTTTTTTTTGAGGTTAGGGATGGAGGGAAAAAATGTGAGTTACATATATTTACTGAAGAGTTTTTATGAGAAAGTAAATGCGTGATACTCATTTTATAAAAAAATAATTGTTTTAAACTTTTTTTTGTTATAAACAATTATGCGGATGTATCCGCCTCCCGTTCTAGGAATACAAGAACGTTAGCAGATATATCCGCTATCCATCCGTTATTGCAAAATATTAGCTAGTTTAACATGTTGCTTGTAATAGGTAATAACAATTACAATACATTTAACTGAGAATCTTTGGCTTTAATGATGGTCTCAAATTACACGTAAAAGAAGAACCAATATAATATAATGTCTCTTTACGTACTTAATTCTTTTAGCAAACTTTTCAACTGATTAAATGTAAAAGTACGCATGTTTTGAGGGGTAGGCTTTAAAGCAGGAGTCAGGATATATGTAAGGTTTGTCAATCCATGTTTTATACAAGTATATAGTCTCTTTACGCACATTTTTCTTGTAACAGACATGCTATTTGAACCCAACCAAACTGAACGAAACCTCCCCTTAGAAATGAATGCATAGGCCTACCACTCTTTTGTGGTAACTGCAGCTTAAACGCATTGTTTTTAAGTACATTTTCAATATACACTCTTTTAATATGAAAAAAATTAATTACGTTTTTACTTTGATTTTGCGGATTATCCGCTATCCGTCCGTAACAGATAAGATTGTAGCGGATATATCCACAGCTCATCCACTACATAGAACATCACTAGCGGATATATCCGCACCCGTCCGGGAAGGGTTAAGTATTGAATAAATAATAAAATGGTTGATTATCCCGTTTTCTCATTTATTTAATACATTTCCTAAGTGTTAGATGCTCTTTCTCAAGAATGCTGTCACGCTATCAGAGGCTACTTTTTTGACATTTTCGTTATTTTGTACGGGCCAGGAAACATTGAAGTAAACTGAAAAAATAGTTCCTATTTCTATCTGTTCTATTATTCCTAAAAACTGGGTCGTGCATCTAGTTTAATAATTAAATTCGTCTCTGAGATAGTTGTATGTCTAGTTTTTTATTTAAATTAGCGACCCTTTTGAAAAATGGTGTTTTGTATTTCTTTGATTGTATTCTTTAAATAGCTATTGTTTATTTTACACTTGTTTAATATGTTTTCACAAAAAAAACACTAATTAATAAATAATTTATCACCATTTTAAGGAATAACTGTAACATATGTTTAAAGTTAAATACAGAATGACAAGAGACATCCCAGAGTTTAAGAACAGCTTGAAAATACCACGAAAGTTCTCACTTATTTCAATGCCTTCACTCGTGGTGCAAACTGCAATTTAAGCATTGAAAATATTTTATATTAAGTGTAACCACACTTTGTAACATTATTTTTTTAACTGTTGGCACAAAGAAACTGATACAACATAATTACCAGTAAAATGTCGCCATGTATCTAACTATATAACAATAGAAAAAAAGACAATACACAGAATACACAGAAATTATACGGGATAAAAAGCGATTATTTGAAGGAGATTGAATTCTTCTAAGTTTGTAAATAAAGAAAGTAGCTAATAGTGTTTTTGTGCACTAGCTTAACCTAACCTAACCGCAATAAATACGCCCTGTAGACTAGTGGCTCTAAAAATAGCGGCGTAACTCTATATCTAACATGATGTGCACCATTTATTTTGGGAACCCAGTCTTGTTACGAGACGTTTCCAAGATTATTATTTCTCACCGAATTATCAACATTTCTCTGACAATGCCTTACTAATTTTTGTTTGATTGTTTATGTTCTACATTTAAATTTGATAATGAGCCAAAGTGAGTGGTTGATACGCGACGGCTGTTGCTTGTGACGGGAATGTGCGAGTTATCGATATTCCTCAAACTTGCTAAACTATTGCTAAAGATGAGTCACGTACCACTTATCCCAGTACATTTTATTAATAAAATTCATACAATGATAATTCAGCTTTCATAATAACAAGTGTTTTAAACACCAGGAAAAGTAGTTCCATATTAGATTTCGCAAATAGATGTGTACGGCAAGCATAGATTACTCTGTACGTACGGATGCTGACTGCTCTTGTGGTTGCCACATCCAGGCTCGCCCAGAGATGGGGCAAGGAGAGCAAATTCCCAGGGGCTCAGCAGGATTGTTTTTTCACTGTGGAAAATAATCACTCGTGTAGCGAGATCCATAAAAGAGATAAAAACATTAAATCAATAAAGTATAAACATTACAATGTACAATTGTTCAAGTTTTTAATGAAAAGTTATACTCATTAGATGAAATGTTGTGTTCACACAAAATGCAATGCCTTAGTTGCTGTAAACGAACGACAGTTTATTTCAATAAAACCAAGCATACATAGATTAGATTCAGTAGGCCTAGTTGGTTTTGTCATGGAAGCCATAATTTAATTTTAATCTAACAGGGTTGTATAGGGGTTTTAATAATCTTCTACTTATTTACTACAAGATTATTTTGGGTAACATAATTATCTGGCATTCCTTTACAAATATTATGATAATGCTAGGAATGGCAGATAATTATGATGCTCGTAATAATGTATAGGCCAATGTTGGAAGTAATGAAGAAACCCGTACTCATATTTGCCAAGAGGACCGAAATTTCTCTGGGCGGGCCTGGCTACAACATACTCACATGAGACTAACAAAGTCACACATTTTTGTAATAGTAGTAGACCTATAACCTATACAGTACGTTAACACGAATTAACCGAATTTGGCAATAAACAGTGTCAATATATAGCTCATTGTCTAGACCACAATTAACCTCTTGCAGATGCAATAAAACTTGATTAAATTGTTTGACAGGACAATTTAATTGAATATTCTAGTGTTCAATTCAAACGTTAGTATCAAAGGAGGTCAATATCCCATTCACACTCGGTAATAACTTATATTATAAGACTCACACACCTAGAGCAAGATTTTGCGAAGTTGACAATGGGCGACATCTCCCGAAACGGCCGTACTCGACAATTATAAAGTAAGTACTACTATAGGCTAGTGTAATAACTTTTCAAGTGTTTTAGTTAAAAACTAGTAACTCCCGTGAAGATGGAATTAACTAATATTTTAGAGCAGATCCAATCAAACTATTACCAGAACAATTTTATACAATTCTCACATTAGCATCTAACAGGGTCAATATCTCATTCGTAGTCAGTATTACCTTATATTATAAGACTCGCAAGACTAAAGTATGAGTTTGGTAACTTCTCGCAGATGCAATA